>JANRMT010062790.1:8486974-8501082 GCA_026402145.1 Polypterus bichir lapradei | reverse complement strand
ATAGATAGATAGATAGATAGATAGATAGATAGATAGATAGATAGATAGATAGATAGATAGATAGATAGATAGATAGAACAAATAACAGCAATAATCCTCTCAAATACACACAAAGAATTACACAAAAGAAGAAAACCTGTGTCTTGTGCTCCGTAATTAAAGAATAAGAGTCTGTCTGTCTGCATGCCCATTCCAACAGACGGTGTATCACAAACATTACCCCTGCTTTTACGTATCCCAAAGCAAATGGCATGTAACAGAGACATACAGTATGCATGGCATGATGCACTGCAAACTTTAATGCTGAGGTCTAAATTGGTTATTTAGATTTCAATTTGTCTTAGGTGGCTAGCATAACAAGTCTAAATCCAATGAGACAGCTGTTGGTATAAATGAGTCCCAGTAGCATTTCATGACACGCTTCTGCTAAATGATTCATTGGTTGAATGTCCTCAGTGATAAGTGTGTCAGAGAGAGGATGTGCAGCATTGTTCATAACGGTACTCAGTTTTGTCTTCATTTCCTCCTCTCCTACTACCTCCAGCAGGTTGAGAGAATAATCAGACATCTTGTGAGTCTGTCTCAAAGTGATGTTACAAGCTCAGAATACTAAGATGTGAAAAATCTTACCTGCTATTACAGAGTTATTCATCGTGTGACGGATGTCACTACCAACTTTTAAAGAATTCCATCTTTTAAGAAAAAGTAGTCTGTTCTGTCCTGCTTACGTAGTCTCTCTGTGTTATGAGACTAGTCTGTTCTGTCATTGATGTGTACCCCCAAGTATATGTAGCAGTGCACCACCTCCACATCCACTCCTTGAATAGTGACCGGATACAGAGGCTCTTTGGTGTATTGAAAGTCATTACCAAGTTCATTGGTTTTAGTGATGTTAAGTTACAGACAATTCTCATTATACAAAGAACAAAACTTTTCCACCCGACTCTTCTCCTCTATTTCATCTCCCATTGTCAATACATCCCTTTAGTGCAGAACCATCTGAAAATGTCTGCAAGTGACAAGATCTGATGTTACATTTATAGTATTTAAGGTGTGCAAAGTGAACATAAACGAAGGACTTTTCCTCTTTGTGCTCTAGTGTTACTCACATCTGCATTCATGATATGGAGCCCACTCACACACACACAGCCATCCAGGGCCAATTTTGAGCTACAATCAAGCACCACCTAGCTCTGCTAGCCTCACCTCAGAAAACCGGAGCACCAGAAGAACATGGAGAGCATGCAGACTCCACACAGACAACAATCACAGCAAGATGTAAGGCAACAAGACTAATCACTGTGCTACCATGTCACACCATTAAAAATCAATCAGTCGTTATTTTATATAACACATTTCAAATCAAGCACCATCTGCCAGTTACTTTTTATCAAGTAACAGCAGAATACAATAAATATTATAAATATATATACAATATATATATTTCACTGCTAATGGGAGGCAAGCAACTGAAATGGCATGTATAATGCCTAATTATTAACAGGGCTATTATTCTGAAGCCCACCTGAGTCATGAACATATAAATGCAGTTGTGTGCTGTGACTAGCCCCTGAAGGCCATAGAGGTGTCTACCATCACTCACATCATGAATCAGTGGCAGCCTCCCGCTGCAGTGGGCACAAATTAATCACATTAATGGGAGATCTGTGGCAGCAATGAACTCACATTAAAGAACTGAATTTTAGAAATAGCAGAACAAGTTTCTATAGCGCCATCTGCAGATCACTTCATTATGAGACACTTGGTAAACACATTAAAGAGTATAGAAAAAAAACAGCACAGCATAGCCAGACATAATACAAAAAATATTACATTTTTTCCCATTTTTGCCTAATTATATGTGTCACCTACATTTTAAATATTTGCAATAGATCATGTTGTGAAATATTGGAGGGCCACGGAGTGCACCAAACCTGTATGAGGCAAAAACTCACCTGAAATTTGGGACATTCTGGGTGTGGGGGTTTCTCTTCTTAAAAGTTAAACATTAACTTTCAGTGTCTAAATTTATTATAAACCTATTTTTAGGCATATGTCTTCCACGTAGCTGACCTATTTGTATCAGATATGGTATGGATTAATTGGCTAAAATGAATTGATAGAATGGTGGCCCTCAACCCTCCTTTGCATCTTTTAAGCAATTAAAAGGTCAAAAAGAAAAGTTGGATACTTCTTTACTAATTTTGGTTTTGACAGAAAGGTGTCAAACAGTGGAAGTCATAGGTCTAGAAAAAGAATAAAACAAAAACAAAGCAAATAAAATAATCTTTCTCTCTCGTATGTTAAAGATATAGAAATTTGTCATTAATATTACTGTGTAAGTTTTCAGAATATTTCTACTTTACTTGAGAATATATTTTTCTGTCTAAGTTCACTTCTACTACAGTTTAAAATGCTTTTGCCTCGATATACATTATTTTACTAGACATACAGTTGTTACTGCAATATTAAAAGCAGAAAATGAAAGTAATTTATTTACTCTGACAATTATTGAAACAGTCATTCCAAGGACACTTCATTGCACCTTACTCAACTGGGCGTAGCTTTGGGGAGGGACTGGACGCCAGTGACAAGCAATCCCAGCCTCAGTTACTGCCATTGTTCATACCGCCGCTTTTTGATTCTGCCCTCACAGCAGTCCGCTGAAGAAGCCATAACCAAAAAGTCTTATCAGCATCTCCATTTTCTTCTGCCCTCCTCTTCCCATTCTCACCACATTCTACAAGGGAAACCATTGACAGATTTCTGACCAGCTGCATCACTGTCTGGTCTGGGAATTGCATTGTCTCTGACCGCAAGGTCCTACAATGGATAGAGCACTCAGTAGAAAAGATCACTGGGACCTCTCTGCCCTCCATCAAAAACATTTTCATAAAGTGTTGCATGTGCAAAGTCTACAGCATCGTGAAGACAGAAGGTATTGTGGCATCAGAACCAGCTCTGCCTGGATCTGCAACTGTTTCAACTCTGAGCTCTGTGCTGCCACCCTGCCCTCAGATCTGCCCCTAGTAGCTTATTTAAATGCATTAGATTGGTTACACTTGTTACTGTAGTTATTTTAATTAGTATTTATTTTTATTTATTACAATCTATTTCAAAGTATTACTATATATTATATTACCACATACTTACTTACTTTCTTATTTATTTATTTATTTATTTATAGTATAACATAGTTCTTTACCTGTGCTGCACTTGTCCTGTGTTTATGTATATGTTACATGGTGGTCCTGGAGAATGTTATTTCCTGTCACTGTATGCTGCAATAAGATTTATGGATGGTATGACAATAAAGCCACTTGACTTGACTTGGGAAGGATGGTGAGGCTTATCTGCAGGCTGCAGTGGTGTATATTTGTGCATTAATGTGTTGTGGTTCGTTTGCCTTTCCTTGTCTTCTCACATTATCCTGGACACAACGAGTCTAAGACAGTCCATGAATTAGTCGGAATAACCCAAGAAAAAAACAAAAGGCCATTCCCTTGAATGTGAAACAAGAAGTGAGAGGTAAAGAGCCTTGTTACACATTTTTAATGAAGGGTAATGTCTTATTAGAGATTGTTTTGTTGACTAATTTTATCATTAAACTAATCCTGTCAAGTTTAACGTAATACGATGTTTGAACAAAAGTAGGGGGTGATTTTTGGGACCAGAGAATGCTTATAAATGTTTCCTGTTTAAATTAGTTATAATCAGATGTTTGTGTTACAAAACTTCATTGATTAACTCTTTGAGGGCTGAATATTTTTTCCAAAAAAACTTAGTTTTGTGAAAAGCACACAATGCTATGGTTTCACACCTAAGTCAAGATAAAACGTCTGTGCTATGGCTGCTGTTGGCGCATGTTCGGCATCTCTGGCAGCAGTAGCTGCATGGGGGCACCTCGATGATCAGCAGGAATGCACGTTGGGCCAGCTGCCTGGCTGTCTTTGCACAGCAGGTGGGTGGGTGGCGGTGGCGGTTGACACAATATGGTTTGTACCACTCGTCATCATAAGAGGTGGTCCTCACAGGCAAACGCTGCTGTAGGCGCACCAGCTGCACGAAAGTGTTCAGTGCCACTATCAGCTGGGGACTGATCAGAAGATGCTGGTACCTCACTTTCATTTCTGATATCCATCTCCAGATCACTTGCATCAAACTCGGAGTCCGACAAGTCAGAGTCGTATTCAATGGAATTATGTAAAATGTCCATGGAGTATTTTGCTTCGCACATTTTCTTTGCTCTCTCACCAGATGTCGGTGCCATTTTAGAGGTAGTTTTCTCTTTGCTACTCATGCACACGTAGGGACTCAAGGTTAAATCAGCAAAGCTATGGAACTTTATTGCTAGCAAAGAGAGTCAAACTACAATGGAAGGGTGAGTTTTGTTGCAGTTTATAGCTGATTACCCTCCTCTACTCCTGAATTTTGACAAAAGTTGACATCAGCCCTGAAAGAGTTAAGAAGGAACTGCTTGGCTCTTTCTTAAAGCAGTAGGAGCCTGCATGCCTCTCTTATTAACGTCTATCCCAGTGGATTAAAATATAATCACTAAGATGTCCATTCACTCTGAAGGTCGCTGCTTTAAGTTTCACTTACTAGGCTTATACTTTAGAAATCATAATACGACTCACATGTTAGTAGAAGGCAACCTGAACTATTTTAAGTTTGTAAGAACCTTTTTTGACTATATATGTTGACATGCATGGGTGCCTGAGGATCATCTTCATGGCTCAATCAAGGCATGTAATACCACACCAGGACAAGAGAGGGCACTGTCACAAACTGCCTCATCTCTTTCCTCCACAGCTCAGAGAAGGCGCCCAATGAGGGCTGTGGACACTTTTCTATTGTGTCGTTTCTTGTGACTGAAGACAGAGGAACAGAATTAAAGTTAGAAAATATTCTTTTATTCATACATACCAGGCAAAGGTTAAATGACAGAGAAGCACAGTCCTAGGACACCGCCCTTCATCTGCACTGAAGGGTCGGTGTTCCAGATTTTTTATAGGGTTTCTTGTCTTATGACTTTAGTTACACAAGTATTTCAAAATATTAGCCTGAATCAGCATTACCGAAAATCTAAAGGTGGAGTACATCTGTTAGTTTCCTTAGTTTGGGGCCCGATAAGTTCACACCCGTTAGACGCCCAAGAAGTAGCACTTGTCTTGTACACTGTAAGCATGCAGGGCCTGCATGACTCCTACCACACACCCCGTAGAACATGCTTTCTGTCACGTACACCAGATTTGTCAAGCACAAGTTATTGACCTGTATTTTTATTTTTCCACAGGGCATATGATACCCTGAGATAGAGCCCACCCCTTCTTTTCAGAGCCTTATGACAACAGGCATCATTCTGCGACCTGAGTCTGCTTCAAGACAGACCTGTCAACCTGGTATGCTCTAAACTTGACCTACCCATTCAAAGATTAACCTACTGAGGCATAGAAAGATGGCATCTGGAAGGCAGTTTTTTGTTTGTTTTATGCAATGCCATTGAGCATTGGTTTTTCTTTGCTTTAATATTAAATGGGGTTGCCCAGTTGGCTTCTAAACTATTCCCCTACATTTACTTGTACTTTTGATATTTAAGTACACTTAATATAGCATACTTTAAGATGCCTATTTGAGACGTTTTCTCACAGGCAACATTTACTTTAGTGACATTCCAGAAAAGTATCTTAGCTTTTACTCAAGTATGGCTATCGGATACTTTATAGAACTCTGTTATTTTCCCAAACTGCTTGTTTTAATGCAAAAGAAAAAATCAATAAAATGAGGGTAGTCATGAAGTCTGGCTTATGTCTCTTGCCTTCCCGAGGTAGCATACTGTGAAAATGTTCTTGATTGCTGTAAGATTCAGTGATTATAAGACAGAGTTATTTACAGTATGTGGTTTGACAAAAAAGCAGACAGAGATAAAAGTTTACAAAAAAAAGTCACACAATGTCACACTTGAACCTCTCCTAACACTGCTCCTACCCATTTTCTAAATGTGCTTTTTATAATGCATGATGTTAGAAGGCTGAAGCCTATCCAGGATGCATTGGGCTCAAGGCAGAAATCGGATCTAAACTGGATGCCACACACACGCACACACACCCACACACACACACGGACACACATCAGGCCAGTTTAATAAGCCTAACCTGCATGTCTTTCTAGCCGTATTCCAATTGCTCTCATTATATGGACATGGGGCCAATGTGCAAACTATATACAGAGACCAGACCAACATTCTCTCCTGTAAAGCAGCAGAGCTAATCACTGTGCCTCCATTTAGCTCCTTAACTGTCCAATTTTTTCTTTCTATTTTGTATATTGGCTTGAATCATTAATTCTAATTCCTGAGCTACTAAATGTGCTAAAGCTGTCATTAAACAAAACTGTGAGAAAAAAGAAAAGTCTAAAGGGTAATAAACCAAAATTAATTGTACTCCATGCTAAATACAGTATAAACAAAATTAAAAGATGTTGGAGAAAACTAATAATCAATGGTTCATATACAATGGAAAAAATCACACAGCTGACTATCATAAAACACGGAGGGAAAAATGGCTTGAGGTTAACTCTTTGGAATTGATAAATGTTGCAATGCTACCGTTGAGGGGAACTGAAAGACTGCCTGCAATTTAGGAGAAGCACTTACTGATTGCTTTCAATGGACTTGTTCACGCTCACATCTTCTGGGTCATCCAATTTTCCTCTCCCATATCCTAAGGTTTTGAATGGCAGGCTGATTGGTGATATTTAGTTGACTTAGTGAGTGTGTCTGGCCATTGATTGACACCTCCACTTGGTCAAGTAGCTAATACTGTCTAGGGGACATTCCTGCTTTCTAAAACTCTGCATTGGAGGAGAAGGTTCAAGCAATGTTTGGATGGATGGCTTTCAAAACATTAATACAGCACATTTCGTGTAACAGATGAGACAAATGTACCTCTCAGCATAATGTGAATTAACAGCAATAGCCCGACTGCCTGGGCCAGGTAATGTGAAATGTTGAGTATTACATTATATCTATGGTGAGTTCACTTTAAAGGCACAGAAATAGAGAATCACAGCACTCATAAAGAAGGCATAAAATTGGTGACCAGGACAAAATATGGGCTCCTCATGTATGTTGTGAATTTTGTGCCTACAAGTCTGCAAGCTTGGCTGAAAGGTGTACATCCATTCATATCATTTGCCATCTCAATAATATTGATGGAAGCTGAAGGATCATGTAAGTGATTGTTACTTCTGCATGACAAATGTCTCAGGATTTTCTTCCAAGAACAGGAAGATGAGACCAGTGCCACACAATGAAGGCCTTCCTGTTCTAAAACCGCAGAGGTGCAGACGCTGAAGGATGAGGACAAGGAGGCAGAGATGGACGAGTCAATGCAGATGCTGAATCTGCTGACAATCCAGATTTCAAGCCATTATCATCCAGCGATACTCATTTAATTTCTCAAGCAGAGCTCAACTATCTTGTCAGAGATTTGGATTTATCAAAAAGTCAAACAGAACTGCTTGGGTCAAGGTTGCAAAGATGGAACCTTTGTCACCAGGTACAAAAATTTCAGCATTTCACTGCCGGTCATGAAGATTTGCCAGAATTCTTCAGACAAGTTAACACTCTGACCTTTTGCAGTGACATTGATGGATTGCTTTCTGCTGTGAATATGATTCCATAGACTGGCGACTGTTTATTGACTCATCATTGTTAAGTTTGATGGCCTGTTTGATGCACATCTTTAGCTACCCTTCCATACCTGTTGGACATGCCGTTCATATGAAGAAAGCATATGAGAACATACAGCTGCTGCTGAAACACATTCAGTACTCGAGGTACAACTGGAATATATGTAACAGTCTGAAGGTGGTTGTAGTTTTACTTGGTCTGTAGCTTGGATACACCAAGTACTGTCATTTTCTTTGTTAATGGGACAGCCAAGCAAGAAATTCATATGACATGATAAAGGATTGGCCACCTTGCAGGAAATTGGATCCAGGGCAGAAGAATGTTGCACACGACCCACTAGATGATCCAATGAACATATTTCTTCCTCCTTTGCAGATCAAGCTAATGAAAAGCTTTGTTAAGGCAATAAACAAGCAAATTGAAGCTATTGCATAATTGCGACAAAAGTTTCCACGTATCAGTGATGCCAAGATAAACAAAAATGTTTTTGTTAGCCCAAAAATCTGAGAGATGATGGACAGTTACTTTGATGGCCTTCTGCAGGGTGTAGACCGTGTTTCATGGACTGGCTTCAAGGATGTCCTTTCTAACTTTCTGGGCAACAACAAGACACCAAACTACATCAAACAGGTTGAAAGTCTGTTACAGACATACAAGTTGATAAACTTCAACATTTTCTTCATTCCCACTTGGACTTCTTTCCAAAGCCAACCTCGGTGCCATCAGTGATGATGCCAACATGGAGACGCGCTACCAGGGACAGTGAAGTCTGTCTATGCTGGGAGACTATTGTTGGACACTGATATGCGAAGTACCAGACAATGACTTCAAATGAAAATGTGCAGCAAAACATTTCTAGTATTCTCTCGTGCTGCTTATGTTGCAATATCGTAGCCTAGGCCTATGTTGCTGGAGATGTTACTATGTTAAATGCGTAATAGCATTTTTCTTGAAAATCCTAGGTGATACCAAAATTACAAATACACTAGGCTGACCCACCTTTTAAGGCGACCGACTTTTAAGTTGACCACTTCTTAAGGCAATTCAATATGTAGGTCAATTTGATATTTTATACAAACTCATTAATTTGGTTATATTGCATTTGAGTGGTATTACTTTAATATTCGTAGTTTCTGTTATTTTTTTTTCTATACTGAGGTCGCCCTTTTGAACCCCCCTGATATTTACTACGCGGTGAGGCATTTGTACTCCATCAACATTAATTATTTCCAGAGACATAATTTTGTCTATTTTTCCAGTGCATCGTGCACAAAAGCAAGGGAACGATGGGAGCACCAGAACTCTGCTCACATCATGTCGCTTCGTACCGCAAGCTGCAAGTAGTAAGTCTGTGATAAGCGGAATACCGCTACGCTTTCCACTTACGGGACGGAAGGACAATCCCGACCGCTTTAATATAGTAAGAAAGAAGAAGAAGATATCGCACAGTCTGGAGTAGAAAATCATCTTTTACCTGGAAAAACAAAACTACAAATCCCATCGTGCATTGCAAAATGGATGGGGCGTGTGTGAAACTCCGCCCCTGCGTAGAACTCACGGGACGGAAGGACAATCCCGACCGCTTTTATATAGAAGGATATTTGTGTTCAGCATGTAAAAATCTATTGCTTTCACCAAAAATTGTAGGAGGAAATAAAATTTTCCATAAAAGTTCTTGGCCAGTAGGGAGAGTAGTGTGGTATCATGGCTAAATGTGTCTGACTCTGTGTAAGTCACTTTAACATAACTGTGCTCAAACTGAAAACACTCGTAACACAATCTGATCTTAAATGTTGCCTTGAATTCATAATAACAAATCACACTTTTCTCATGCCTTTTAAGTGAAACAAATTTATTTCAAAGACGACACTGATTACAAAATAGAAAAGAAAGAAAGATCTGTCTCTTAAGCATTCATTTCCTTTATACTCAGTCTCATCCCTACTGAACATCTGCTGTTTTTGGCCACCAAATGTCCCTCAAAATAAAAGACTTTGCCTGCATTCTACACTTGCAATTCAGCTCCCCCTCATCTCTTTGTATTTTCTATTTTCTTTCTTTCTATACTACTCAAAGGGTTACAGTAATTGCCAGCTCTTTCACACTCTAATATATTCTGTGGTGCTTGGTTATTTAGAGAACCCAGTGCATTTGGGAGAAGGGTGTAGCTTTCTGTATCTGGTGGTCTGGCATGTCTATATACAGTATATAATATATAACCAGTGAAATTCCATTTTGTTAATTTTGTCTGGGCTTCGGGAAGGGGCTCCACTCTACTCTGGTATCCGCAGAGCACTGAGAGCAACCCCACTTGGCCGCATAGTGACCAATCACTTTTTTCAAATAATTATCCTGTGGGGTATTGATTGACATGTATTAGAACACTATGATCAACAGATGGTATTTCTGAAATATTATTATTAAATATTAAATATTATGCCTATTATAGTCAAATGTGGCAAACTCCTGCATAAACGTCCTATAGTTGGCTACTGAGTGACAGCCACGTGTATCTCAGCACACTGATGTTCAGATTTAATTGATGCTAGAGGGGCTCAACTGTAAGTCTGCTGAGAGGCCAGTTACTAAAGTGTATTGTTCAGAAATGACCTACTCTCCCTGCTGGATGCTTGTCTCCTGCACTCAAGTTAAAAGTTTCTTGAGTGAACACTAAAGGTGTGATTATACACAAAGTGAGACTCCTACCAAGTGGCAGTTAACAGAGGATTTCTGTTACAATAACTGCACATGGTTTGCCACTGTGACCCTAAAATGTAATCACACCGCATTACTTGATGGAAGGGTGGATGGGCAATCTTCTTATATATTATTCTGGCTTGCATAGTTATATTCAACCAATATTTAACTGTCAATGGAATTAGTTACTAGGCTTGCTACACAATCCATTTGTACATCCATCCATGTGCTATCACATGGTCATGGGTAATATACTGTAGTCTGTCTTGGGAACGTGCAGTGTAGGGCAGGAAGAAACACTAAATAATTCTTATGAAGAATGGTGTAAAAGATTTTAAGTAGTTTTGAATTTAGGCAGTGTAAATGAGATCATTGCAAAAAGTGGGCATGATTTCACATTTTCGATATTTCATTGATGATAGTGTTACTATAATACAGTACTAAAGACAAGATGGAGTCTTCCAGTATTTATTGACCACAGATGAGAGTGGTGAAATATTAATGGTGGCTCTGAGGCGAAGGATTTGCACTGGCAATTAGAAGGTTTCTAGTTCGAATCCCATAAACTCTAAAAAGTGACTCTACTTCATTGGGCCCTTGAGCAAGGCCCTTTACCAGCAATTGCTCCATCCTGGGCATGACGTTAATCTGCATCCAGCTCTGCATGTAGGCCCTCCAACCTGCAGGGAAAAATCTTGGCACTCCAGCCACCATAAAAAAACTCACATTGGTTCCATTCCATCTGAACTAGTGTGTCTGTGAGGTGTCACCCGTTGCATGGCTGCACTCGGGTCCTAATCTGGGATCTTGAGTTGGTTTGTCATGTGGTGGGTGCAGCAATGCACTATATCAGTATGTGCTCCTAACCTCCTCCGATGACAGTCAGAGTTCTGGTGTCAGTAGTTTCCAATATGTTATTAGCACAATGGAAGAGCAAACACACCCAGTTACACTGGAGGTACTGCAATGGGCACTCTCAGACTGTGTGGGGCCAATAGCATGGAGTGTTAGGAGTTAACACCTTCTGAAAGGGTATTTTCAGATGGTTAGGCAGCAGTATGGTGGGAATTCAATAAGGGAGTTACAGCTCCTGGCAGCTCCAATCATAGCAAGGAATGATGGGAGCCTGTGTGAGAATTGGTTTCTGGGAGTATGGAAAGAGTTCATTGTGCTAACCACCTGGGAGATATACTGAGAATAATGTATGTGAATAGAGGGAGTTACTATGGCGGCATGATGAAGAGAGGAAAAGGAGTTGTCTAAAGTGTCATGTGCAATGAAAAATATGACGGAGAGTAGATTGCAAAGGGTCAGCCATGCTGCAGGTGGGAGGACAATCATCATGAATGTACATATAGGGGTGAATGACTGAATTTTTGTTGGAGAAATTCCATTTATCCTAGAAAACATTAAGTGTCAGAGTATCACCATAATAGAGGAAACCATGAAGGGGCAAATGATTTTCATGGCACCATTTCTTTACATAAATACACAAGTACTTTGTATTATAACATATTTTATGCTGCAATATTTTAAAATGGCCAGCTGCTACTTGCTATTCAGTTCATGTACAACCAGGGTGAAAGCTTGGTTTGCATAGACAGCAGTAAGTTAGACTCATTTCCAATGGGCGAAGGACTCCATCAGTGCTGCCCTTTATCACCATTTCTTTTTATAACTTTTATAGACAGAACTTCTAGGAACAGCCTAGGAGTGAAGGTTGTCCAGTTCAGTGGCCTCAGAATCGCATTTCTGCTTTTTGAGAATGATATGGTTAGCTAGCTTCATTGTGCCGTAAACTTGAACACGCAATTTGCAGCCAAGTGTTAAGCAACTGGGATGAAGCTCAGTACCTCCTAGTTTAAGTATCTCAGGATCTTGTTCATGAGTGGAGACAAAAAAGGAACAGGAGATGGATTGGCAGATTGGAGCAGCATCCACAGTCATGTAGATGATATAATGGTCAGATGTGGTGAACAGTGAGCTGAACCAAAAGGCAAAGTTCTGGATTTACTGGTCAATCTCTACTGCTACCCTCACCCATCTTTGCTTAGACTGCTGCCCCTGTGACCCAAGCCCAAATCAGTGGCAGAAAATGGATGGATTCAAAGGCAATGTTAATTATTCTTAAAAAATTGTAATGACAAAAAACTATTCAGCCCAAAAAGCTTATCCATCATATTGACATAAAATCTGTAGAAGGACTTAAAGTTCCGAAGGTCCGTAAGCTCTTCATCTGGGAGTTTATTTCATGTGTCTATGGTTCTTTAAATGAAGAAAAACTGTCTAACATTTGTGTAAAATTTATCCTTAACAAGTTTCCTACCATGTCCCAGTGTTCTTGTTGAAATATTTATTTTAAAGAATCTGCTATTCTAATTAATTTCATTAAAATTTAAATTTTCAATCATGTCACCTATTAATCTCCTTTTGCTTAAATTGAAAAAGTTCAGCTACTTTAATGTTTCCTCGTAACTCTTACAACTGAGTTATTGACTTGGCTTAGTCACACTTCTCTGGATATTCTCTAGCACTGCTAGGACTTTTGTAATATGGAGATAAAAACTACACTCAGTATTCCAGGTGAGGTCCCAATTGTGCCTTAGACTGTATAGCTAAATCAGAACTCCCGCACCTTGTCTTGTACTCCTCACTTCAGACCAAAGTACATAACCAACATTCATTTTTAATGGCTTCTGTATACTGTCTGAATGTTGTCGCTTATGGCCAAGGGCCCTGCCTGGCCGGCACAAAAGCTGGATGGAAGGACCAGGGGAGAAAGCATGGTCTGGACATTACCTCCCCTGGCACGCTAAAGGGAAGCACCCCTGGGTTGCTATGGCTCCATGGATTCCCACAGAGCACTCTGGGAGCTGGAGTTTGCTGCAACCTTGTTGGGTTTTGTGGACGCCACCATGGAGAGCTATGGCGGTTGGAGAGCCCTGCTATGTTAGGCACCACACCTGGGAGTGATTCCACATCTGGATAGCAGATCACCTGGAGCACTCCCGGGAACAAAATAAAAGCCTTGCTAAACTTGTGCCTGGTGTCTGCTTGTGTCTGGTTTAGCCGGCTGGTGTGCAGGCCACAATGTAGAAGATGAAGAAGAGTTCACTATGACTTTTAATTTAATTGTGCACTTAATAATATTCCTTCTCACAACACTTAAAAGATGTTTTGGCACTGAGGATACCAAGCAATGAAGTGTTTCAGGTGTGATTTTGTCCCTTTCCTCCTGCAAACACATCTTAAGGAGTTCAACCGTACGGAGTCATTGTTGTCTCATTTTTCATTTTAAAATTCTCCACACATTCTCTACTGAAGACAGGTCAGGAATACAGGCAGGCCAGTCCAGTGCCCGTACTCTCTTCTTTCACAGCCATGCCTTTGTAATGTGTGCAGAATGTGGTTTGGCATTGTCATGCTGAAAACTGCATGGAAGGCCCTGGAAAAGATGTCATATGTTGCTCTAAAATCTCAATTTACGTTTCTGCATTAATGCTACCATCACAGCAGTATAAATTACCATCGTCAAGGGCACTGACACAACTCCATATCATGACAGGCTCTGATAACAGTTTGGATGGTCCTTTTCGCTTTTGGTCTGGAGCACATGGCGTCCATTTCTTCCAAGAAAGATCTGGATTCGTCTGACCACAATAGATAGATAGATAGATAGATAGATAGATAGATAGATAGATAGATAGATAGATAGATA
>JANRMT010062790.1:8416785-8486964 GCA_026402145.1 Polypterus bichir lapradei | reverse complement strand
ATAGATAGATAGATAGATAGATAGATAGATAGATAGATAGATAGATACTTTATTAATCCCAAGGGGAAATTCACATAATCCAGCAGCATCATACATAGTGTGGGAAGGATTGATCTCCTCATTCTGTCAGTGGAGCAGGACAGTGACAGCAGTCTGTTGCTGAAGCTGCTCCTCTGTCTGTAGATGATACTGTTCAGTGGATGCAGTGGATTCTCCATGATTGACAGGAGCCTGCTCAGTGCCCGTCGCTCTGCCACAGATGTTAAACTGTCCAGCTCCATGCCTACAATAGAGCCTGCCTTCCTCACAAGTTTTTTGTCCAGGTGTGAGGCGTCCTTTTTCTTTATGCTGCCTCCCCAGCACACCACCACGTAGAAGAGGGCACTCGCCACAACCGTCTGGTAGAACATCTGCAGCATCTTTTTGCAGATGATGAAGGACGCCAGTCTTTTAAGGAAGTATAGTCGGCTCTGACCTTTCTTACACAGAGCATCAGTATTGGCAGTCCAGTCCAATTTATCATCCAGCTGCACTCCCAGATATTTATAGGTCTGCATCCTCTGCACACAGTCTCCTCTGATGATTACAGGGTCCATGAGGGGCCTGGGCCTCCTAAAATCCACCACCAGCTCCTTGGTCTTGCTGGTGTTCAGGTGTAAGTGGTTTGAGTCGTACCATTTAACAAAGTCCTTGATTAGCTTCCTATACTCCTCCTCCTGCCCACTCCTTATGCAGCCCACGATAGCAGTGTTGTCAGTGAACTTTTGCATGTGGCAGGACTCTGAGTTGTATTGGAAGTCTGATGTATATAGACTGAACAGGACCGGAGAAAGTACAGTCCCCTGCGCTCCTGTGTTGCTGACCACAATGTCAGACCTGCAGTTCCCAAGACGCACATACTGAGGTCTGTCTGTAAGATAGTCCATGATCCATGCCACTAGGTGTGAATCTACTCCCATCTCTGTCAGCTTGTCTCTAAGGAGCAGAGGTTGGATGGTGTTGAAGGCGCTAGAGAAGTCCAGAAACATAATTCTTACAGCACCACTGCCTCTCTCCAAGTGGGAGAGGGATTGGTGTAGCATATAGATGATGGCATCCTCTGCTCTCACCTTCTCCTGGTATGTGAACTGCAGAGGGTCGAGGGAGCGGCAGACCTGTGGCCTCAGGTGGTAAAGCAGCAGCCGCTTCATGGTCTTCATCACATGTGATGTCAGAGCGACAGGCCGGAAGTCATTCAGCTCACTAGGACGTGATACCTTTGGGACTGGGGTGATACAAGATGTTTTCCAAAGCCTCAGGACTCTCCCCTGTTCCAGGCTCAGGTTGACAATGCGCTGTAGAGGACTCCCCAGCTCTAGCGCACAGGCCTTCAGCAGTCGTGGCGATACACCATCTGGACCCACTGCTTTGCTGGCACGAAGTCTCTTCAGCGCTTCGTTGACAAACTGGAGATCCTCTGCCCATCTTGGCTCATCAAAGTCTCAGCCTTTTGTGGATACCAAATCATAATTACAATAACCAGTTGACATCACCTGTGTGAAATTACATCATTATTTAATTATTTTACCTCATTAATCATCCTAATTTGTCCCCCATCCCAACTTTTTTTGGAATGTGTTGCAGGTCTCAAATACAGGAATGGATGTGTATTAACAAATGAAATGAAGTTGAACAGACAAAACATGAAATATCTTGGGTTTATACTGTCTGCAATGAAATAACAGTAAATTTAAGAATCACTGTTTTTTTTTTTTTTAATTTACATTTCCATACTGTCCCAACTTTTTCTGATTTAGGTTTGTACTCTTGAATTGGTTTTGACTTAGTTAAAATGATTTACTTTATATATCTATTTTTATGCTTTGTAATTTGGTTTTCACATGTGTTCTACTGTTTTGTACCCCAATACAAAAGTCAGCGTCATGCATTTCATGGCTGTCCAAGATTGGGGATAATTTTTAAAGATAGCTGCATTTATTTTGAATTCAGATTTTTGGCTTCAACTTATATTTAGTGTTTAGGGTTTTGCACTTAGTATTTTTCTGAAACATTTTAGGGGTGTCTCTTTCACAAGTTGTTTTTTTTTAGTGTTTAGGATTTTGGTGCTTGGTGTAGTCTTCCTGGTTCTGGACATATATTGATTTTTCAATAATCTTCTCCTAATGCTCTTTCCTGTCACTTTGCCTCAGTTCAAGGATGTCACTCTGTTGAGAGTTTGATGAGTGCAATACTTTTTTTATCCAGTAGAGGTCAGTACAAAGAAGTTCTTGAGGTTCTGTAGCAAAAATATAACGTTTTGGCAAACATTTAACAAGACAGTTTAGCAAATAAATTAATAAGCAATGTTTAAAATGCTGTGGCTGTGGATTTTAAAAATGTGCTGAAAGAGCCACCTGAGTGGAGCAAAGAACTGATACAAGAAGCAGAAGGGTGGCAGCTACACTGTTCAAACTCCTTGTAATAAGGCAAAATTAGTAGAATAAAAGTGCTGTACCTCCTGAGTGAAACAGTATGCAGAGTGTAGCAGGTCAAGATCCAACACATTAAGTGGGCCATCCCAATGGTCAGCCTTCATTTCATACTGGGAACATTTAAAAAAATCAATGAACTTGTAACTGAAGGACAGGACATCCTTGCTGAACTGTTGTATCAGGCAAGTGGGGATTTAATCTCAAAAATGACATCCCCACCAAGTAAATGGAAGACAAATGTAAATCAAAACAGACAATGGGTGCAATTTTGCCAATATCTTTCCTCTAGCACATTGTTCTAAAAGAGTCAACACTATTGAGTAACCAGTGACAAAGGTTCTTAATTTAGCTTTCACTTTCAAAAGTCCATCATTCAATTTGTTATTGAAGATGACAGATCACTAATGGTCCTTTGGGAGACTTGACCTAACAGCACACTGAGAAATAAAACACCATCTCCCACTGTTTGCATAATTTTAAGGTCTGCTTTGAAAGAATGGACAACACAGTTACAGTATGCAGTGCCCTAGCACAAGACTGGGTTCATATTGGGGCCTGGCCACTCTCTGTGTTTCTAAGTAGGTCTAATTACAGTACAACATCATCATCACAAGTTGTGCCTCTTAAGTCAACTTTGAACTGGCCCAGTACGAGTAAGTGTGAGTCTGTGTGTGTTCTCTGTGTGAGCTTTGCACTTTCCATGTGCCTAATATTGCTAAGATTGGTTCCCTGTAACCATGATTGGATTAAGTGGGGAGGAAAACGTGTAGATAGATGAACACAAAAGCAAATTGAATTTGGCAGGTACATAAAAATCTACAAAAAGGACCAAAGCTTTTAAAAATTAAAAATAAAAAAATAATACAATCACAGAGAAGAGAAGAACAAATAGCTTATGATAAATGTATTACATTCACCCACTCCAAAAACGTAACATTGTTAAAAATGAAGGAGGGGAAATTCAGGAATCCATAAGGGGACAGGCCTTGTGAAGGACAGGGGCAGGGCCAGCACCACCATTAAACCCATTTACGCCTTTGCCCTTTGGTCCAGATCATAAGGGGGGGGGGGTGGAGTTAGCCGCATGAGTTAGCCACTGGACAGTCGGTTGGCGCACTAATATGCTTGGCCTACGGCGCAAAATAACCTAGCACTGGCACTGGACTTGGGAAACACCTTTGGCAAGTAGCGGGGACAGATAAGCTCTCATCATGGCTGTCAGCTGATAGACTGTTGGAGAAGTTTGAGCAGTTGAGGTATCTTCTTGCACAGTATCTTTTCTCCAAACATTGGTATTCATAATGATATAAACTGCGGGTTCTTCATTCTTTGGGTTTTGTCAAAGAGTCCAGCAGTGTTTGTGGATGTAAGTCTCACTATAGAGGGGAAGTCTGAGTTAAAAGCATAGCATTCTTGCCCACCATCATTTAATTATTATTGTTATTGTTAGCCATCAGTCTTACAACATGAACTTCAGAACAGGTAATCCACTTAAACCTTTGAATGTTCAAGCCTGGCCAATTCTTGGTATATGAGACCATCTGGAAAAAAGTTTGGGTTACTGATGGAAGAGGTGTTGGTGAGGCGCTTACCTTGTTGGCTTGAATGTGGATCTCAGTGCCCCAGTGCAGTGATAGGGATAATGTGCTGAAAAAATCTCATCCCTTCAGATGAGACATAAAACTGAGGTCCTGACTCTTCGTGGTCATAAAACATCCCTTGCCATTTATCGAAAAGAGTAGGATGTTTCAATATTCCCTGGCAATATTGTCCGTCATGGTCATTCTGGTCACCTAATAATCTTCTGTCACTTATTGGCTAACTATCTTTCTCACCCATTCACCACCTAATACTTAATGTGTGGTGAGTGTACTGGCACAACATGGCTGCCATTGCATAATACAGGTGGAAGCTGCACATTGGTGATGGTTGAAGTGGCTCCCCCGTCTCTATGTAAAGCATTTTGAATGTCTTGAAAAGCGCTGTATAAAACCAATGTCTTCTTCTTCTTAATGAATGAATTCAATAAAGCCATACTTAAATACTTTCAAATTATGTCCATTTTCACAAAATTAACAACAGGAATATGAAACTATATTGTGACTTTTGTCAAAGCTCACTGAGTTGCACACTGGGCCACCTGGTCCCTTGGCAGGCTCCCAACTTGCTGTTGGTGTTTGCTGGCTTGAGGTACCAAGATGTGACCAGAAATGTGCAATTAGCATTTAGAACAGAATGGTGGCGTCAGCTCCATTTGCACGCTGTGGGCTGACATTGCAGAGGAGCACTCAGTGTGTCTCTAATTTCATCATGCAGATCTTAATGCAAAATGGATTAGTATCACCTGAACTCGAAAGAGACAAACCCAGGAAAGTGTTTTTATAGAGATGAGCAAAATGACAAGGCAATTAAAGCTTTGTGCATTGGAATAGACATAGCAGGGTTGTCTGCCTTGAAAAGACACTTGAGGCAGTTTGAAAGAAGCAGAACGCCCATCTTGCCCAGCAGCAGGAAGCCTGTGCTTTGTGCCAGTAATGCATCCCTAGAAATTCCATTACTCACGTCCCTCCCAACCTTGGCTGCTGCTGTTCAGTGATGAGACAGAATTAGTTGTCATCCTGTACCTAATGTGCCACTATCCTTTCAACCAGACAGCTTTACGCCATTATTGAGATCAATCTGTGCATCATTATAAGAAGACTGGCAGCAAGAGAGATGACTGTCTCTCCTCCTCTCCACCCACAAGGTAACACATTATGGTATTTGCAGGACTAGTTAGCAAGCAGAGGGGAAACAATCTAATAGAGTCATTGACTTGAGGTCAGTTATTAAACACTACAGTCCCTGCATCATGTTCTGGACAGGAAAGCAGAATTTGTGAGTAATTAATAGGGACTAAATTAGAATTGCTTTTACACATCTAGGTATGTTCAAGACAAACACAAGGGTTAGTGTCATGTGATCATTTATTAAATATTAAGTCAGACTCAACCGATATCTGACCAAGACAGACACAAGGCTCAAGCATTAGTCCTCCACCATGCTCTTTCCAGGTGCATATTCACTCAGTACATATTAATCCAAACTCACTCTTGATTCCTTCCATAACAGGCACAAGAATCTGGGTCAAGTGGTCAGTTAGACTGATGCCACACTATGACTTCGTAACAAAGAGCAGACGTCACACTTAATGACTGCAGTTGCTGGATTCTATTACCTTGAGGATGTCAGACTACACAATTTAGAATTGAAGGATATGATGGATTACAAAACTCCCACATGACTTTTCAACACAGTTTCAATTTTTTATTCAGCTGTGAAAATGCTGGAAAGTTGACAAATTTTAGCAGCCAATCAACCTGGAGCACAACAGAACAAGAACTGGCGCATTGTACAAAAATAAACAAATGACATGAAGAACATGAAGGTAGTGGCCAGCATTGCCATCTTTGTTGGTACTTTTCTTTGTAACAAGAAAAAAAGAAGTGGAAATGTCACAAAACCTGGAAAAGACCACATTTGTGTGGTTATTATCAACAAGTTTGTATTAAGATTCCAAGAAGTAATAAAATAACAGTGGGAGGTCAAGCTTTTAGTTACAGGGCTTCAAAGCTGTGGAATGATCTGCCTGCTAATATAAGAACTGCGCCTTTAGTCTCAGCTTTTAAGACCAGGTTGAAGACTGACTATTTTAGTTTAGCAAACCCTGACTAGAGCTGCTGATTAGCTGCACATCATATATCTCCGCTTATTAGTCATTTGTACAGAAAAATAAGTATCACAATATTTTTAAACTGTTATTATCCCTTCTCTATTCTGTGTCTTTTATCGGTTTTTAGATGTGGAACTTGCTGCTACTGCTCTGCCGCCAGGCTGCTCACCTGCATATGAAAAAGTCAGATAAAGAAGCATTGGAATCATTAGATGGACGGATTTTCTTTAAAGGTTGGAAGATCAGCAAAGACTCCACTATAGAATGTCCAGGAGGGGATAGATGGCCAGTTGGCCGAGGTCTCCATGACTGGTTTTTTTTTTGACTTTCTGTTTTACAATTTTAATCTCCACTGTTGTCAATTGACCCTAGTTCATAAATTATATAATGGGCAGATTTTGCTGGTTTCCATTTATGTTTAATCAGTTTCTTTATTGTTCTCTGTGTGTTGTAACAAATCTATATTTATAAATGTAGCAGTTCTGTACTTAGTAATTAATATAATCTATATTTGTATTTTAACTAAGAATTGCTCACAGAGCTCTGTGCCTTCACTTAGTAAAGAGAGCTATACAAAAAATAAGATGTACTGTATTGTATGCAATGGTGAGTCAGCAATGTATGCAAAATTGAATCTGCATTGAAACTTATAGTTTGCTTTGTAAGACATTTTGCAAAACAAATGCAGTTTCACAACAAGCAAAATTCAAACCATTGATACGAGAAAGAAAATGTTTTTTCCTGGTCTGTAAGTGTTTTTTTTCCATGTTGTTTGTCTATCTGTTTTCTAGAGAAAACAGAAACATCACCACACTCATGTCCTTTCATGTGTACACATTTTATCGAGCTGTTAGATGTATTTTGTGGTTCTTCTAGACACTTGGCTAATTATTATGCAAACTTAAACCTGAGGAAGAAACAATATTGGAGTATGTATATCATCGGTCTCACCTGCAGAAATCAAGAAAAAGGGAATGGACAGTTGCTAGGTAACAGTAAAGAGTCCACATGCATGATGGTACATTTCGCTGAGTCTTCACACTGTAAATATGCAGTGTAGGAAGTACACAACATGGATGGGTGTCCCAGCCAGGAGTCAGGAAGATCCCTTATCTGGACGGGAGTCCACGATGGAACATAAAGGAACCCTGGTTGGATTTAACACCTTCCCTCACCATGAAAGAAGAGAACAAGGAAGGACTGTACCTGGAGAATGTTCATTCTCCCCAGGCGCTAGATGGGAGCAGCCCTCCATATCGGTGTCCATTCAGGAACCAGCAGGGAATGCTGGGAGTTGTAGTAGCACAGCCCTGCTGGGGTCTAGGAGCGTAGCAAGTGGGTCCTGCAGGAAGATGTGCTCCTCAAAATTTGGGACTTTTGTATGACCCAGAAGTACTCCATTAGGCAGGAGCCCTGGCACCGGAAATACTCCCGGGTCCTTAATAAAAGGGACCGCACTCCTTATCTTGGCAAGTCAGAGCTGGGAAGAAGTAGAACAACACTTGACTGGGGGAGGGTAGCGTGGTGGTGAGGAACCTGTGTTTGTGTTTGTGCGACAGTGAAGGCATTGTGGTAAATAAACCCATCCTTTATTTGAACCTTGGACTCTTGTGAGTTCATGTTCGGGGCTCACTAACGGTACGGTTCTTTCACTGCAGCATGTTACATTTTTAAAAAATACTGCGTTCCATTGTGATAATGTGAATGAATGCCGTCGAATAGAATTGATTGTACAGGTGTGCTGTAGATTACTTGCTCTACGCAATTGTGAGTAAACTCAGAAGTGTGAATGAGGATTTACTGAAAATTCAGATGGGATTTGCTTTACACCAGGAGGTGGAGCAAAACGGTTATTATTGGAGGACCTCTGTAATTTTAGTCTGATGTGAATCATTCATGTCAGTAACATTTTATGGACTGCAATTTGTAAAAGAAAACACAATAACATGAAATGGTTGGGGCAACATCCTGGTTATCCTGTTTAATTGGAGGTTTTGCAAAAAACAGGCATGCAAGAAGTTGCAGAAACATCTCGCCAGATGAGTGTCTATAATAGAAGTGGACAAGATGGCTGATTTCTAGGTAATAAAATCACTCAGCAGGAAGGAACTGGCCCCCAGGGTGAATCGGACAATGGAAGTGACATTAGTGGTGGAATGACAGTCAGTCTTCCATTTAATGGAGGAAGAAAGAGAGAAAGCATTAAATCACAGGGCTATCCCCTGGTTCGGCAGCAAATTACCATCATCCAAGCCTTTAAGCTGTCTCCCATGTGTGACACTGTTTACATCTTAGTAAAGATTTTGGAGCCTTTTACATTCTATGAAAGATCTAAAAAAAAAAAAACTACCCCATGTCAGTAAAGTTTCATCATTTGAGGGACTTAGATGGTTCCTCTGGTAATACAGATTGAAGTGATCCACTAATAATAATTACTTTACCCAATGCCCTAGTGTAAAACTAATCCTATCTGAATAGGGCTTATGTAACTCAAAAAAATCTCTTTTCAGTGAGGTCACATTTTGGAATTAAAAAAATAGATTGCAAAATAATTTTTTGTATCACCTTTGTAAACCTGTATATGAAACGAAACTTAGTTGTATGCATTGTACTGCCACCTGAGTGCTTGTTGGTGTTACCTTTCATACACACAATGAGCCCACTTGTGACTTGTAGCAAAATCAGACAGAGTCACAGAGTTGCTGAGCATATAATTTTTATATTTTAGCCAAGGTTGTTGCCCTGGCTTAAGTTTGTTTTATTTAATTAATCTCTTTGTTGCTTTTCAAATATTATTTTGTGTATTATGTTGTTAATTTAGTTTTTTGTTTATTCATATTCTATGTGTCGATTATTGTTTGGTTTATTGATTGTTTTATGTTGCTGTTTGTTAGTGTGTTTTATTATCTGCCCTGTCTCTTGTATGTGGAGCCCAAGAAGGTGGGGCCACTTGATTATGCCTGGAGCTGCAGCTAGCAATATAAATAGAGAAGTTTGTATGACATTAATTTTGTTTCCTATTTTTTCAATTTGGACATTTTTTTGATGTTTGCACTTTCTGGTTTTGGCTCATGCTATGACTTAAAAATAATATTTCTGACTGGTTAGGTTATGGAAAAAAATTATTTTTGTTCCTGCTTTTCTTGTTCAATTTTTGACATTTTTAAAAATAAATCTTTAAATATAAAGGAACTTCTATTTTCTTTGTATCCAGACCAGAGTCTTTTATGGTTTTCCTCTATTAATTTTGTGAACATTTTATTATTTAAAAGCTTTTGCTCAATTATTTGTGCGTGGGCAATTCTGAAGACTACCTTTGAGTTGGGACGTGCCTGTCTGTGGTGAGGCCTACTCTTGGAAGCAAGACCTGAAACAAGGGAACAGCTCATTTGTGATGTTTCAAGGCCTGTATTCATTTTTGAGCCTTTGTGTGACAGAATCACGATCATGCTACATGACTGGGAGACATAGAGACATGCTGTTACTATCCACTGCTCACTAGGATTATTGGAATTGGGGTTGGTATCATTTGAGCAATCAACAGAGATTAGGTTAAATATACAGGACTTCTACATATCTGGATTATCCTGCATACAGACACAAGGGTCATTGCCATAAGGTTACTTAGTAAAGATTAGGTTAAAGTAAGTTTGTTTCCCTTCAAGACTGACACAGAACATCATGTGGTCACTTTCTAAACATTATTCTCTCATTGTGTTCTCCATCATGCAGTAACTTATTATGGACCTTATGAGTCCTCCTAGGGAAAACAGAAGAAGCAGTGTCACTTGTTTAGTCAGCAAACATTTACCTCACTGTCATGTTTTGCTCTGGACATATTAGTGAAGTATTGTCATTCAACATAATTTAAGTCAAATATATTCCTATTTCTATAGATTATTCCTAGAATAAACACACGGCTACGTTCTCTTTGTTCAGCTAACATTATGTCTCTACACCCCTGCCCACAATATCTTGGACATAACAGGCTTTATTTGTTTATACAGTAAAGGTTAAGCAATGTCCTATATCCAGACACAAATGAGTGGTCAGCCAATAAAATATTAGTCACCCGATCCCCTTACAACCTTCAATCTGCAGGGGATTATACCTGGTATGATCTGTGTACTTATTGAGGTGTTGTCACATTGTGATCTGATTTAATCTTTACTATCAAAAGATTCTGTCGAGAAGAGGCCATGGGTCACTGACAGTAGATTTTGTTGAGAACAAACACAGAGATCACACCCTGGGGCCAGTTAATAAACATGAAATCACTCCTACACCTGACTTTGCACAGGAAAAGTAAGAAATTCTTTCTAGAACAGGAATACGGGTCTCTATCATTTAGTCAATTGTTACTGCCTTAATTTCCATAGCATCCCTGCTCCTCCTCCGACATTGTCCCCAGAGAAAGCAAAGGGTGTCTATTTTGTGTTATCTACTGTCCCCATTCTTCTAGATTCTTCTCAGAACAGACATGATGGTCCTTTCCATGAAACCATTAATTCACCCTCACATCAGACTCTTTGTAAAAGCTCCACATGCTCCACTCTGGAGTAATCAGTCAGTAAGGATTTAATCACCTAAACCTCTACAGTCAGTTCTTTGAGGTTCTGCCCAGTTTAAAAACAACAGAAAGTGTCATTTGCTCAGTTTCCTAACAGAATTCTGTCATGCCCACCAAAATGTTCCCAAGACAGACACAAGTGTTGTGGTCCGTCACCCCCTCACCCCACAAACCTCCATCCTGGTGTCTCCATTATAATTACAGGAATCACTGAGGTGTTGTGTGTTTTCAGGAACTTTAAAGAAAAGAATTGGAAGATTTCTATTGAAAAGTCAGCAGTAACTTGTAGCAGGTGTGCACAGGAGAATAATCTTTGCTGGTGTCAAGCATGCACATCTGTGGATCACTTTTCGTGGTTATCTGAGGAATGCCCTACCACCACAGGTTGAGTGAGAGCACTGGTGCTTACCTTCTCCTTTCCTATTTCCTCCACAGCAAAGAGAAGACACCCTTGTGTCATTGTAGGCTACCACAGCGCAAGGCTTAGCAGCTTCTATAGTTGCTAACGTCTTTCTTGTGATTTTAGTTGATTGCAGTCATTTCGCCTTTTTGCCACGGAGCTACTTGCACCATGGTGAACCTTCATATGAATGATTTCATTAGATTCATTACAGCAGTTCAGTCACAGTGCTGTATAAATTAGTTTCACGATCCGTGTCAATATCTGATGACCAATACACATTGTCGTCACTAGTTCTCTATTCAACTAACTGTTTAGTTTCAGTTTGTTCTAAAACTGGCTTCACGGCTTCTCATTTATACATCACTGTTGTTTATATTGATAAGTTACCTTAAAGTGGCAAAATGCACAAAACTATTCATGATTGTTTCACAGCATAATGTTATTTTATCCTGTAGATGGCAGCAGAATACTGTCCCAAATGCTAATCAGACTTAACACTGTACATAATAACAGCTACATCCTAAGAGACATTTTGGGGTTAACGTTAACTGTATTTATGTAGAATTTAAACCTGGGAGAGTCTTGGGGTTAGTGCAAAAGGAGATTAATTTCTTTTTTTTTGCATTTTAGATTTTGATTTGCTAGTTCTAATTCTGATTCTACACTTAAAAAATATTTAAAACATATTTAATGACACTCTTTTAATTTCACATATTTTCTCAAAATTATCTTATTTTTTCTATCAAGATGTTGCTATGGTGATCTGCACAGATAACCCGGTTTGAGACATCAGCAGTGGTATAAAAGTTCACCATTATGCATGCCCAGGTCACCTGAGATATGGATAGAAATATTTCTCATCTGTTATGCTTTGCTTTTTATTCTTTTAACCTAATTTTATGACTTTTCACTTTTTTTTTACTCAACTATGCTCTTTGGCTTCTGAATTAGGCTTTAGCAAAAAAATAGGACTGACATTTTGGCTACTAACTTTGTTTGGCTTCTGACATATGTTTCATTTTCTGATCCTTAGTTAAAATTCTCTTAACTTTTTCTTAAAGTATAACAATATCTTGTAATGTAGAGCTTTATTTAACACTAATAAGAAAAGGCTGAGAGATGTGAGAAAAGAGATCCAAAGCACAGTTACTATGAGCCACCATCTTTTATAGGTGCCTTGATTCCTATGACTATAATATGCTATAATTATTTAATATTATTTATTGTTAAGATTGTAGAATGATACCATCTTGAATTATATCAGCACCATCATCTTGTGCTATTTTGAATATATGTCATTGCCATATTGTTTAGGTTGATGAAGTGGTTGTCAGTCGTGAATGATGTACTGCATTGTGTGATGGCGCTTTACCGTGGATATTAAACATGGAAGTGTCATGCAGTCTGTATCCTGGTCTTGGAATAAGTTTATATTGCTATGATTACCTGTGTTTCATTTTTATTTTGTCTTTAACAACATCTTTGACTGTTTTTGGCTTAGATGTCACAGTTTGTTTGTCTTTTGATAATGACCTCATGTCTGGTTTTTGGCTACTCTCTTCTTAAGCCCTTAATTTCCAAGTAATATTTTCAACTATTGATTTTAGAATAAGCTTTCTAGACATGATAATGCAAAAGTCTTTAATGACACAATATGGCAATGCACCCAGGAAGAGACATAAAATGGCAGCCACCACCCAAAAGAAAAACATAATTCCATTATCAGAAGAGCAACAAAATGAAAATATACATTTCAAATGCAGAATGCAAGTGTATAAATGTCCTAAACTGAAAATAAGAGGTTCTAAAACTATGGTTACAACACATGCTCTTTTGGGCCTATCTATTGAAGGTTCAAGCTCTAACTAATGTGTAGGTTCACTGATCCACTGACATACAAGGGCACTGCTATTTATGATTCCTCCTGCTTTGCCCCTTGTGTTTTCTCTCCTTCCTCTGATTTTTCTTCCTTCCGCAAGTTATGTCCTTGCCTCTCACTACTTTCTTGGCTCTGGGGTCTAAGAATTGGGTTTTAAACTACAGTAAAAATGATTTCTTATGTAGGCCTAGAGGTCATTTCTAGAGTCAGTAATAGCTTTAGGAACTCTCTCTACATGCCCCAGACTAAGTACATTAAATGTTGGAGCAGAGTACCATTTTTAGGATAACATGTCTCCCTATTGCCCTCTTAATGCTTGGAGACTCCAAAACTAATTCCTATTTTCATTTGTTGAACTTCTTCCACATATACAGCGTAGTAATAGTTAACTCTGGGTCTGCATTTATCATGTTGGAGCATAGTTCTCCCTATTGTTCGTCGTGTAGTGACACTGGCAACCCACTAGAGAATTTTTTGATCCGATTCCTGTCCTTCAATACACTTAATGTATTTTTGCAGTCATCTGGTCTCAGGAGTCACCCTTAACTGTTTGATGTGTGCAGTATAGTGCAGACTGCCAGACAATTTCACTTCAGAGATTGTATCCATTGGAATGATTTTGGATTGAACCAGCAGGAAACAGTAAGCCAATTTGGTGTTATTTCTGACCCAGAAAAAGCAACGAATGGAGGAAACTCCAGCATGAATGAGCAGGTAGCCGGAACATAAGGCAGACTAGAGTGCATGGAACTCCATGGAAGAACCCATGAAAGATTAGGGATGTGGTGAAGGGTGACTGAGGAAGGAGACAGCAGTTTAAACTACAGAATAATCTTTAAGGGCCAATATTCCTGGCTTTCATTTCCAAAAAACTGTAAAACCCACAAAACCTCTTTGTATCAAGTCTCACAGTTGTAAAATAGCATGGAAAACAAATTTTAGAGACAGTTTTGTGAATGTGTACACAGGACAAAAAGCAGCTGTTTCAATTATCATTAAGTGTCGTGGCTCCACTACCCTGAGCAGGAAAGGGTGACAATTTTGAAAGCCATTGGTGCCAGGACTGTCAAGTCATTTGCGATGGATTTCCCCTCCTCTAATTGTCCATTGGTGCCATATTCTATCTATTAGGGAGCTGGAGTACATCACTAGTGGTGAGTTTTGGGATCTATCTGATATATAAACTGCAAGAGTAGGGTATTAGCACCCCCTGCAAAATACCTCCATGTGCTCAACAAGCCAATAAATAGGTCTGTGGCCATTGTAGTAAAAAATAGAGAATTCAAATGCTTAATTAAGTATCAGTCTTACCTTCAAAAATAGAAGTAATTAATTAAATAATTAGGTAAGGTTCCTACTTTATTTTCCTTACTTTACTTTATAGGAGACAGTCTTTGGCCATTAGACTTACAGTCTATCAAGGTAAATTAAGCTCACCCATTGAAGGAAGCAGAATAATACAATTTATAGTTAAACACAAGGATTATTTTTTTTTATTATTATTAATTTTATTGCAATCCATACAAAGCAATCAAGTTTTTACAAAAAGAAAAATTGAATTAAGAACAGATCGATCCCCACCCTTGAGAGAGAGAGCAAGCCAAACGGCGTAAAAATTTTACAGCTTTTAAACATACCTAAATTAATAAATTCTCTATGCTTCATGAACTTATTTTAAAATATTACTGATTAGATCCTGCCATGTTTTGCAAAAAGTCTGTACGGATCCTCTAACTGAGTATTTGATTTTTTCCAATTTCAAATAGTATAACACATCGGTTTTCCACTGACTTAAAAGAGGAGAGTTTGGGTTCTTCCAGTTTATCAGAATAAGTCTGCGTGCCAAAAGTGTAGTGAATGCAATCACAATTTGTTTGTCTTTCTCCACTTTAAGCCCCTCTGGAAGAACCCCAAACACAGCTGTTAATGAGTTAGGAGGGATTGTGAGTCCAAGGCTGTCTGAGAGGTAATTAAAAATTTTTGTCTAGAATAATTTTAATTTGGTGCAGGCCCAGAACATGTGACCCAGCGAGGCTGGGACTTGGTTGCAACGTTCACAGGTTGGATCATGCCCTGGAAACATTTTGGAGAGTTTTAGTCGAGACAGATGTGCTCGATAAATAATTTTAAGTTGTATAATTGTATGCTTTGCGCATATGGAGCTCGAGTGAATTCTCTGCATTGCTACTTTCCACTCCTTTTCTGATATATTAATTGAGAGATCTTTTTCCCAGTGTCCTCTTGGGTCTTTAAAAGGGAGGGATTGTAAAATGATTTTATATATTGTAGAGATGGAGTCTAAGTCCTTGAGATTGAGCAATATTTTTTCCAGCATGGATGAGGGTGCAAGATGAGGAAAATCTGGAAGGTTCTGTTTAACAAAGTTCCTGATTTGAAGATAGTGAAAGAAATGTGTAGCTGGAATGTTAAATTTGGAATGTAATTGTTCATAGGAAGCAAAGACGTTGTCTATATAAAGATCAAAAACACAAGGATTATAAAAATATATTAACTGCATACATATATTGACACAGAAGATAGGACGCAA
Source organism: Polypterus bichir lapradei (assembly GCA_026402145.1). NCBI lineage: Eukaryota > Metazoa > Chordata > Cladistia > Polypteriformes > Polypteridae > Polypterus > Polypterus bichir. The sequence goes on along the minus strand of JANRMT010062790.1, from coordinate 8,471,381 downwards.
GACAGATGAGACAGACAACCATGTAACACTGAAGAAACTGGCTGTTCACTGTACATTTCAAGTTCTATTTATCTTGCCACAGATAAACAGCTTTGCAACATCAAATCTTTAAGGATGATACCCAGTGTTGCATAGAGTTGTTGATGTTGTTGTGGAGGATTCTTCATGTGTTAGAGTGTACCCTTTCTCTTTGCGACGTGGTCCTTTGTTCACGGAGTGCTGTGCTTTCCTCAGACCTTTTTCTGTGTGAGCTGCAATTTCATGGGGAAAAGCATTACTCTCTCTGGCACAAGAGTTTAGAGGCTGAGGTTCCCTTGCTGAAGTAATGACTGCTTCTCACTCTACTCAGACTGGGCTCAGTTCTGGCACACAGCTTGGCTTGATAGAGAGGAAATTGTCAGCTATCAGTTCCCCAAAGGTAGAGCAGCTCATCACATTTTAGGTTTCAGAGAGGGGTCGGTTCAGAGAATGCAAGAGATCATTTTGAACAGGGACAACAAACTTTCCCCAAAAAGATGAGTGCAGTGACTTTTTTAAGTAAGGTGTAAACTCTCATGACTGGATTAAAGTCACTTCTAGTTAAAAATTCAGTGTCTGCTTATTGGACTGTTATTTTGTCCATCACAGTTGTCATTCTTAATTATAGTTCTTTGTTTTGACATGGGAATCTATTTGGAGCCTTTTGGTGTGCAGGGGACCTCTGCAAAGATATCAGTTCAACTCTGATTTACATCATTGTTATCAGATGAAGTCCACGGCTGAGACTGGTATGAACTGCAGTTCAGACATTTACTGGAAGGTAGGCGAGGTGTAGCTGGATGTCTACATCCCTGTTAAATGTGCTGTCTTAACAGACCTCATGTGCCACTAATGCCTAGCAAAATGGACAATGCCCACTTTGTCCTACACCATCAGAGAAAATCTGCAGGTCTAAATGCTCATTTCTTTCTATGAAAGACATTGGCAGCTTTTTTCTGTTTCCCCTCATGTGATTTGGTCCAATCAGTTTGTTTAGATGTGAAGGTAAAAGCCAATAAATGCAAACTAAATGTGAGGGAAGGCTTCAATCCAACAGTAAAAAATTTCTACTTGATGACAGTAAAATCTGTGCACAGGCCATGACAGCTGAATAAAGTTTCCAAATCTCAAATGAGTATGGAATTTACTATTAATGAATGATGTCTCATCCATCACATACAATTTCAGACACTTGCACAATCTATGCCAAGGCACATTGAAGTTGTTTTAGTAGCTCATAGTGGCCCTATTTTGGTTTTATCAGAACAATATTTTTAGTATGTAATAATATAAATGAAATTAAATCAGAAAAAAAAAAACTACGGTAAAAGTACTTTAAACAAATATTTCCTTATTGCATGCTTTAAAGGGAACAAAAGAAACAAGTAATGAAATATTTAAATAGAACCAGAACATGTATGAATGTTAACTAGGGAAACAATAAAAGCAATAAAATAGGAAAAACAATGAACTAATGAGGAAAACAAATCTGTGTAATAATTGACAGAAAAGAATCATCAATTAACGGAACCAAAAGAAAAATAAAACACTCATCATCCTATATAGCACTAACTGGTGAAAGGGCAAAGAAACCTTCAACCAAAATACTTACTAGAATAAGGCTGTATAATTATAAAAATAAATGTCTCAAAGAGGCAGACTGAATAATACAAATCCAAAATGGGAAATGCTAAGGAAAACATAACTGAGAGCATGGAAGTAAAAACTCTTACATAGTCCTCTCAGGTAACGGTGGCCTTAATGACCTCAGCACCCAAATGTCCTAATCCAGGATTAGGCTTCGTCCTGCAAACTTCAGCACACAACTGAGAATAAGGAGCTGGGAGAAATTAAAAATACAAAATAAAATATAAACTAGAAAATTGGTTAAGGAAAACTAATAAAATGAAAATAGGGTTGAGGCACTGTTGCGATACTCATAATAATATGTATTTTGTCAATTTATGTCAACATTTCTTTTATTTTTCATCTACCTTGTCATTTAGTGATGCCTTGTAATCTTTATTTTATATGGCATGTTTTAAGTAGGTTGCTGGTTGATCATTTGTTTGATTGAACATGAGCCTTAATGAGATCCTCAGCCTCAGAAAGCATTGAGTGTCTTAGATGTGCAACTAACTTTCTTTAGGTTAAGCAGCACAGACAATTGAGTTAGGTGGTGGAATTGACATCTCTAGGTGAGCATTGTATCTTGAAAAGATGTGGAAATGTGCAGGAAGCCAATGGAGCCTCCCCAGGCAAGGGTGTCATGTTTAGCATTTAAAATTTTTTTTTTTTTGCTTTAAATAATTTTTAGACCTTTTGTTTTTAAATACTTTTTCAGATTTTGTTATTATTTTTGTTGTTTAGTTTTTTTAATGTAATATTAAGATTTACTATGATAATTTTTCATTTATTAATTTTGCTACTTGATGTTAAGATGTACATCATGTTATTGTTATCTGCCCTATCTCCTTTATGTAGAGGCCAAGGGGACAAAGTCACCTGATGATACAGCTCGAGGACTGCCCCAGTTATATACATAAAAGCTGAAGCTGCTCAGAGAATGCTAGGCTTTGGCACTGCAACTTTGTTTGTTACTTGTGATTTTTATATTTGGACTGGATCTCTTTACTTTTGGTCACACTCACATTTGAAGTGTTCCATATTATTAGGTGGATTTGTTTGCTTTAGGTTCATGTCTTCAAGGCAAATCTTCTTTCTGATGTTTTGTTTGTCTATTGCTTTTGTGCTGCATTTTAGATTCTTCATAATAAATAAATAAGAAGAAGAAATAAATGTGAAAACTTTGTTTTCATTTGGCAAGAGTTTTTTTCAGTTTTTTTTCTTTCTCTTTTTGACATTTGTGGGCATTTTTGAAAGTAATTGGAATTTAATAGCCTTAGCCCAGTTTTGGGCTTATGTAAGCCAGAAAGCCACCCTTTTCAGTTTGTGGCTTTTTAAGTGCAGGTTTAGCATTTAGTATGGCTCTTTTTGAATACTACTTAGTACAAGACAGTGTCTCCAAGGCTTATTGTGAGAGACAAGACCAGGAGTTAATGACGTAAGATGACAACCACAGTAAGGGCCAGGCCAGGTTGAAACTGGAAGATCAAAAAGAAACATAAGTGAACAAGCACAGAAACAAATCAATAATCAAAGTTAAAATCAGAAGGAGATGAAAAACTGAAACAAAATTTAGCATTTGGCCCACTTCAAACAGCTGCTAAAGATTTTTAAAGCTTATCCAACAGAGGGATACCAAAACATAGAACTGCTGCCATACTTCTAGCGATACTACTACTGACATCACAGATGTGCTGATCATGGTCACGTAACATATCTCCTAAGTTGTATATAAAAAAGAATATAACAAAATAAAATATAAAAATGTAACTTTGTTAAAACAAACAAAAATGGTTTACAACTCCCACAAATCAAAATTGTGATAAAAAAAAATAAGAAAACCTCTATAAATAAAAACATGTAATTACCACAATGCTCCCATTTTTGTGCTTCCTTTTCCAGTATTAAACAACAGCTTTATATTTTGACAGTGTGCACAATGTCAATGTCTGTGATATCAAATAACCATTCTAAATGAAGTAGACTTGCATTTGTTTGTAGTTTGCTTAATGGTTAAAGGATACTGCTAGCCACTTCAACTTTGTTGAAGTTGTGTATTTTAAGTTTGTTATTTTTGTTAATTTTAAGTTATTATTATTAGCATCTGTGTTATTTTTGTTGATTTCATATATGCAATGGTGTACTGTCCCTTTAAATGTATTTCTGTTCCTTATTTTTTGTGGGTGGAGTCCAAGGAGTGAGATCACTCTGATGTCACCATTTCTGGGCCCTCCCTCAGGCTATTTAAACTGACTGAGAAGGCTCAGAAGTGGGAATCATTCATTAAAGTGGAATTCTGTAAGTATTGTCTTTTCTTGGTTGGGTTTTCTGGCTCACTTGATTATTTTATTGTGGTTAAAGTTTTTTGGTTCACATATTCGGAACTCGTTTATATAAGATGCCTTTTGAGCAACTCCTTTGTTTTTTTAATTTTGCTCAGATGAGCCTTTCTCTATATTTTGCTGTTTTTTGCAAATAAATCCTTCTATTTACAAAGATCCTCTGTTTGCCCTTTAAATACAAGGGTTTATGATCATCCTTCTCTTCGTGAGTTATCTGTTATATTTTTTGGTCATTATTACTGTAGATATTTTGCCTCTTTCCTGTTTTTGGTGTCTGCCACAGCTGAAGCTAGTAGATACCCATGGAGATCTGGTTGAAGTCAAGGTTGCCTCTGCTGGACAGACGGGTAAGATTCTGGCCATCTCCCCTGCTGTTTTTGGAGGCCTCACCTTATTTTATCTTGAACGAGACTCCATCCATGACAGATTCACATTCTGGAACTGGCACTCAGTTTTTACTTTTTTTTTTTTTTGATCTTGCATGTTAACTGTTCATGATTCATTTCCTCATCGTTGACATGTATATTCCTACCTCCTTTCTTTGGTTCAGCACTACAAAGAGATGCTATGGCTATTTAGACTGGTCAGATAAGGCAATGCAGTATCATTTTCAATCTTTTGTCATCTACTAAAAACAGACTTTCAGTAAGCAAACAGAAATGGACTGAACTTTGTCTGCATGTACAGTATAGTATGTCAAAATGTCTTGTCAGTAAGAGAATAAATTTTTCACCACAATCAAACAGTCAAAATAAAGTTTAGTCCAATGTTAAACTTCACTCCAAGACTATTCACACAGAAAGATGGAGTTACTTGGCAGGATCCAAAATTAGGCTGAAAGCAGATGTTTTCTAAATTTTGAGTTTGTGGCTGCAGATCTCAGCACACTCTCTGGATGGGAAGGCTCTCACTCTTGATTCATATACAATTTAAAAAAAACATGACACACACACAGAAAACCAAAAATATATCGAAAGAAATCACTGAAATACCATCTGTCATGGACAGGGTGCTCTGACAGGACTGTTGGCATCAGCTCCATTACTTAGTCTTAATTCATAACCACAGATAAATGTTCCAACATTTTATGAAACTGTTATTTCCATTAATGTGTTGAAGGAAGTTGCAGTCTACACATGTTGCCAATAAAGAACCGTTTCTTTACAGAATGTCAGTTGATTACAGAACACACTTATTAAAATTAATATACATGCTGTATTTTTGAAAATTTAAGAAGTAAGAGAAACCCAACCAAATGAACAGGAAAAGTGCAAAGTCCACAAAAACAGTGAACTGGCAAAGGCTCAGGCCATTGGAGCTGCAAGACAATGCTTTTAAACATTCATGTAAATTAACAAAAAAACCATCTTTTATTTTTTGTGAGTGCATTTTCCACTCCTAGTAAAGTGATTTTCTCTTTCCTTGTTATCAGGTGACTTAGAGATGCTGCAGAGGCTGCTGCTGTCTTAAAGCTTCAGGATGCTCTCTTAAATCTATAGGTCAGTGGACTGTGTAGGTTTACACAATAGATAAATGAGTCGATTTGTGTAGTCCACTACTGTGATCATGGTGTCTGAGTGACAGCTGACTTTTCCAGCTTTGTAGGAGCTATAGGTGGACCAATTGGGAAGGTTGTCTGCATGAAGCAGATGCCTCCTCTAGTTTGATAGTAGTAAACCGCGTGTAGACCAAGACTCCAGTCATGCCTTTCTGCAGTCACCCTTCCAAAAAAAATTAATTAGTTATTGTATATTTATATGGTGCTGCTGAAAGTGCTTTACATAGACTGTGGGGAACCACTTCAACCATAACCGCTGTGGTAGCATCCATATGGATCAAGAATCAGCAGTTATTATTGCAACTGTATGCTCACCTGATATTTCTATTAGATGGTGAAACAGTGTGAGAGATAGTTAGCCAATAAGAGAAAAGGGTGATTAGCTGGCCAGAACGGACCAGGCCATGATGGGTAATTTAGCCAGGACATTGAGATACACCCTACTCTTTTCGAACGATGCCCAGGCACCTTTTATGACCACAGTGAGTCTGGACCTCAGTTTTATGTCTCATCCGAAGGATTGCCCTAATTTGACAGCACAGTATCCTCATTTCTGCACTGGGGCTTTGAGATCCACACACATACCACAAGGTAAGCACCTCCTGATGGCCTCACTAACATCTCTTTCAGCAGTAATTCAAGCTTTCCCTAGATGGCCTTGCATTCAAGTACTGACCAGGCCAAAAAATATTTCTTACCTTCAGCTGAATTACATGGGATCTGTTCTAGAAAGCAGAATTAGTTTGAAATCCAGATAAAGTTAGTTAGGATTCACATAAATCTGATTAACGTGATTCCAGAAAACCTGGATTTAGCCAAATCTGTATTTCTGGAAAAGTTTCATTTAGAATTATGTGATCTGTGAAGCCAAAGATGGGCTCAGGGTTTGTCTGTTCCAGAAAGAAAGAGTTGTGACAACATCTAGCTCAGTTAGTAGGGCTACCAATACTCTGGAACTAACCTGCAAATAGCAGGTTTATTGTGAAGGATTAACACTTTGAGGTTATAATAATTAAGGAGCAGAGTATCCAATCATAAACTCAAAGGCCATTATTATCCTGTCAGAAATGGGCATCCCGGCAGTGCTTTTTTATGAAGTAGAAAAACCTGACAAAATGTTAAAAATGTTGTGTCTCTTCCAAAATGGACATTTCAACATAGAAGCATAACTCCTTCACCAAATTCATCCCATAACAAGTAATTGGTTCCTGATCAGACATTCTGACATACCTGGAGAAGTGTCTGCATGAACCGTTTTACATCTGAGACTTTATTATATATGAGCAACCTTGTAAAGCATTACATTTTTGATGTCACACAAAGGGCAGTTTTCTCCATAACATAGGAGATGCCACACATATTGGAAAAGCTATCACAGAAGTGTGCCTAACTTTGATGTGCTGCCGACCAGAGACAGAACTAAATAAACCACCATCAAAGAGGATGATAGGGCAATCAAATTTAAATAACGTCACACTTTTGAGCAATAATACCTGATCATAGACTTGCTGGTGGAACAAGCTGCCTACTTTCAGCCCTTCAGTGGAAGCTATCACCTTTTAAAGAAATAACTCCCCTCTTCAGCGGATGCCTACACCTAATATGCTTAAATAATGCCATTTTTCTTTGGGGTTCTGTAATGGAATAAAGCAACAATATTGCTTCTACAATGTATTGTAGTTCATTTGGTTTATGACTGAATGAATTACAAGTGTGTGTATCAAATACTCAGTACAAACATCAATGTGTCCTCTTACTCATTCTTAAAACTGGAGATGCCATGAACGTAATTACTGAACAAATGCTGAGGCCATATGTCCACGGTCTCAGGTTTGAACAGGGTAAGTTACCACTATGAGTCTTCTGTTGCAGATTTGTACAAGAAAGTAACCTTTAGCTTATTTTGTCGTGTAACTACTGGACAATACAGGATTCAGTGCAGGTGGCGGTGGCATCTACCCATGTCCATGAACACCTGGAACAGCGATCCTCACCGTGTGTCCTCTGGACAAGAGAAGATGAAACAGTGCCACAGCGCTTCCTTGCTTCTAAGGAGGCTTTAGCATTATTTTTCACTTATTCTACAAAGGATCTCTGAAACCATATGTGTCCACTTTCAGTTATTCCTACCTGCATTTTTGTGGTGTTTTTTTTTCTTTTATAGCAAAGAAATGACCTTTTATATTTGGCAAGTAGTCAGCCCGAGAAGCTGAAGCTGGACCCATTAAAAGGTAACATTCTAGTGATGGATGTTCTTTTTAAAGATAACCTCACCATGTCTCTTGTCATTTCTGGCAGTACCCAGCCCGCCTTTTTAGCTCCTTGACAGGGTATCAAAGTGTAAATTGAGCTATGCAGCGATTTGAAAGAGGCATAGAGCATGCTATGAGAAATAATGCATTATTAAACTGTCCATTAAAACCCCAGAATGCAGAATTCATAAAAGCAGTTAAGAATGATTGTCAATTGAAATCTTATATGTGACAGGAAACTAAACAGGCTCGAGTCACTCTATTGTACCTGACAATGAAGCACTCAGGGGTTAAAAAAGATTGTGATTAATATATCATTGTTCTCTTCAAAAGACTATTTACTAATAAAAATAATACATACAAATGATTTCAAACTTTTTACTCATTTAAAATGAAGGAGAAGCCTCAGAGGACTTTGCTATGTGCCTGAAGTGACGCCTGTGAAGAGCGCTTTACGAATCTTTGCCGCCCCCCAGTGGCGCCGGCCTTCACCTTCACAAACCTGATGCAGCTGTACATCCGCGTGATCCCCGGAGGACAGCCATTCACAGTCAAGTCGCTGAATCCAACCTACGGATCAAAACGTGGAACTATAAGTTAATTCGTTTATTTTCCAACATCGATTATTGCAGGCATCGAACTCAGTGATTCACCATTGATCTCTCTCTCTCTTTATTTTTTATTAATATCAATTTCAGTTCGTTTTTATTTAGCACACTTTCACTTACGAGCCCAGAGCGCTGCACACTAATTAGAAATGTGACAAATAAAATTCCACCTGTTGCGTCACAGACACATTGTCAAATGTATGTACTTATATACAGGATCGAAGATATACAGAGGGTAATTTTAAGTACAAATTCCAGGTCAATGGCACTTTGAAGAAGACCAATAGGCTAACGATGTCAATCAGACAGAATCAGTCTGGAAACAGGACATTATGTGTCGATGTGTCCGCTGCAAAACAGACTGAGTCACAGCTAAGAAAGAGAAGAGAAAGAAATTGGTGTACTTTTAGTAATGTCTAAAGAAAACAATTTACTTTAATTCATTTAAAAACAATACATCCCGCAGGATTGTGCACCACGTCATATGCTATGTTCTTTTTTTATGACTGTGTTTCTAACCAGGAAATCACTGATATTAAAAAATCGCTAAAGGTACCAGTCATTGCTGTGATTGATTATTGGCAGGGATGAGTCTGCCTATAGGAGGGAGATGGTGGATATGATGGCGCATTGGTCAACAGTGTCTCACTAAATGTGAATAAGACAAACAAGATGGCTATAGAACCAAGGAAGAGGTGGGAAAACTCCATATACAGTATGTGAGACAAAGGCAAAGAGAATTAACTTTGTTAATTTGCATTTAAATCAGTGAGAACCATAATGGTTTCACACCACTCCCTAACTGGGTAATAAATCAGAAAATTTTGCACTGTCTGATAAGGTTAAAGAAATCTGATAAATCAGGAAGGATCCTCAGCAATTTTTACAGGTGTAGGGAGCATCCTGATCAGTGCTATCACAATATGGTCTGAAAATGGTTCTGTGCTGAACTGCAAAGCATTGCACCTCTGCTATCTATATCTATTACAGTAGGATTATCAGAATGGACAGAATATTATAAATGACATTACTCATCATCCTTTAATTTTGCCACTGGGCAGACGGTAGGAATTTGCAGTTCAGGACAACAAGACCTTGAAAGTGCTTCTGTCCACAATCCTTTAGACTTCCTAATGGTTTTTGTACATTGAAGCCCTCAACCTGTTATATTGGTACAGTTTTTTATGATATATGTTGTTGGTGGAATAGCAGGATACACAGAGTACAAATTTCATTGTATGGTATAACAACTGTCTTACCGTGCATACCACAATCAACTCTCAATCTAAACATGAGAGTGAAATGAAACTTCATAAGCTCAAGCAGGTATGTGTTATGGTAAAATTAGTGCTCAGCCTTCTTTGATGTTGGCAGGCAGACTGTCAGGGAGTTTAGGTTCCTGGTAATTATGCTCCAGATTTTAGGGAGGCCAGTGGCTTGTGCTCACAATGTGTATAAGCACTTAAAAGTCCTAAGACGTATTTAAAAGACTGCTAATCCACGTTTGCCATTACAAGCTGGGATAGTCCTCTTCCCAGCAGCAGTTAGGGTATGGAGTGTACTGTACTGTTACACTTTCCAGGCTAGTGTCACGCAAGAAATGGAGACAGAAGGAAAACCATTAAGGCAGCGTTTCTCATCCTTTAAGTATGTGTGACCCGAGTTTTCAAAACAGTTTTAATCGCGCCCCCCCCCCCCCCAACATTAATTTGAAATGTAGATGCATATTTTATTATATCTACTTAACTTTTATCGACATTTATCTAGCTCTATATTTATTGTTCTAGTATCAGAATGTAGTTTAAGTTAATTTGTTTTGGTTTCAACAGATGTTTTTTTCATATTTTTGATTCTTATTTTCTTTTTTTCACATCTTTGCGCCCCCCTTTTTGTTACTTCGTGCCCCCCTAGGGGGGCCCGCCCCACAGGTTGAGAACCACTGCATTAAGGGTAGATTCGCACCAATGTCACAAAGTTTTACTTCACACAAAGAACAATAGACACATAGAATAAGTAGATGAAAGAGAGCAGAGGCCATCTGCGTAAACGTTCACTTTGAGATGTATAAAAACTAAACTTGGTGTAAAGCTGCGCACATTTTCACAACAGCCTCACACCATGTGTATGCACTTTTCTGCTCGATTTTACAAACAGGCAGTGTCCAGCATCAAAGCAGTGCTACTGTTTCTGTGGGGTATCCCTTTCTTTTTTACATTTGCATCCATTAAGTGGGATTTATCAAATACACCAAAATTAATTGCATATCATTTACAAATTTAATTCACTTGATTGTAATCAATCTGTAACCATATAATGGTGCATGAAATGGCCAAACTATTTCAACTACCATAGCTGCTTTAGCGTTGTAAGAAGATATCAGAAATTGAAGAATTAGGAGAGAGTGTGTATTTACAGATGATGATGATGACTAGCTTCTAAGTCGATTTCGATTTCCAAGAGCTATCCTCTTGGAGCTGTGCGCTGAACTGGCACCGGCTTTACAAAGGCAGACTTTACCTGATCCTCTGCAAATTCTGTCCACTCTTGGGTTTTTAACCACAGGAGCTTCTCAGTGTGAACTTGGTGATGATTGGGTATGTCACAGACATCCTTGAGTTGCACTATGCCAGTTGTATGGGACGGTATTGCCCACTTGTCATCCAGATATGTCAGATTTCCTTATATTGTGGTTGAAATGCCAAACATGAAAGCACAATTTGCAGCAACATCCAGTTTTCCAGATGTAATCCGAACTCAACTGCACACACATTGCTTTTGCAATTGGGCTGGACAATTTACATCAACCAGAGATCAATCACAGATAGAATGAGCTGGCACCGCATCATCTATAGTAGGAGAGCCTATAAAAATGGCAACTCTGCATAGGTGCTGGTGGTTTTTCTAACTAGTGCAGCAAAAGCAGTCATTTTAAGGATAGCGAGTCACCTCAAAGAACCATGTAAAGAGCAGAGAATATATCCGTTGTGGCACTCAGTGCTGATGCTACACTATAAAGGCACCTACAGAGAATGAATTTGCTTGTGTAAATAGAAAGCATTTCCACTCTATTAATGTGCTGTTCTATAGTGCACAGAAAGTGGGTCGTGTTGTGCAAGTATGTAACGTGTTGCATAATGTGGCACACAATCGTGGCTTGCCCTAGATGCATGATGACTCTGACCCTGGCCCACCAAATGATCAGCCAAATCAAACAGCATTACAACTTCATTTGAATGTAATTAGCTGAATGTTAAAACAGGTAATTAGATGCATTATTTATTTTTTAACCTTTAATTTGAGATCAATATCACATAGTACAGCCCTTATATTCCTTAGTTCGTTGGCCACATCTCTTACAGCATCCACTATTGCATTTTGTGACTCTAGAACGGCGTCCATCAGCACACAACCAGATAATCACCCAGCAGTTTCCGAGGCAGAGGTATGTGCAAGCCAGACGATGTGCTGCAATTCACCTTTTCATGGTGACTTTAATATCTGACCACTTCTTTTTTTATTTTAGGCTTTTATTGTGTGACTTTCTGAACTTGAACTTTTCAGTGTCTCCGCCATGCTGTATCATCAATTTCCTTTTGTTGCTTTTACCACTGCTTAAGCCAATGAATAATATGTTTTTCTTGCCTCCACTTTGCATTGACTGAAATTTTTCTTTTTTTCCATGTGCTTTTGCCATTGTCTTTTAACAAAACACTGAACAGAAGGGAGGACAGCATGATGGCACAGTGGTAGAGCTGCTGCCTCGCAGTTCGGAGACCCGAGTTTGATTCCCGGGTCCTTCCTGTGTGGAGTTTAATGTTCTCCCCATGTCTGCGTGGGTTTCCTCCCACAGTCCAAAGACATGCAGGTTAGGTGGATTGGCGATTCCAAATTGTGCTTCGTGTGGGTGTGTGTGTCCTGCGGTGGGTTGGAGTCCTGCCCAGGATTGGTTCCTGCCTTGCACCCTATGTTGGCTGGGATTGGCTCCAGCAGACCCCCGTGACCCTGTGTTCGAATTTAATGGGACAGAAAATGGATGGAAGGGGCTATTTATATTGATTTGCATATTAAAATATGGCCATGCTCAGTTATAATAACTGGCCTGAGATCAGTGAATTCTCATTGCCCACCTCACTTTGCACTTTGCAGAAGCCGATGGTGCAGCATGAAGTCCCGGTTGATCCATTCCTTCACCTGTCTCTTCTAACTCAGTCTCACGCAGCCTGTATCATGAACTGAAGACTGGTTTAGACTTTACTTACCTTTCCCTTCTTTCTGATCCCTTTATCTCCCACTTATTGTTTTAATTAAATTTTCTCGGGTTAGCTAAATACAGGGTACTTCAGAATGATATATATATATATCGATCTGATCGTATGGGTGGACTCCGAACTGTGGTGCAGCGTAAAGGGACTTCGTCTCTGATGCTGATGTCCGAGGTTCGATCCCCGCGGGAAGTGCAGTGGAGTGTGTATGCCTGATGAGCCAAAATAAGGGCGAAACATGGGTCGTGTACTCTTTGCATTATTTGACAGTAAACTATGTAATATATATATACAGTATATATATATATATATATATATATATATATAATTTATATTTACATTCAGTATTTTCAGGGCATTTGTGGGCCAGATGGTTGGTGATTATACATATTTCTGTACTATAACTGATATACACTTAAGAGGCCAATCAACTTAAGTTAAAAGCAGAATGTTATTTGGTTTAGAGACAACACCACAGGCGTTTGCTATCACTCAAAATCTTGCAATAAATGTATTATTTTGCAATAGTATTGTGTTATTAGAATTGCATTTTAAGAATTTCCTGAAAAAAATATATTCAAGGCTTGGAAAATAGAAGATGAAATGTCATTTTTAGCATTAGAAAAAATTTAAATGTGAGATTTCCTTACATTATTGGAAATGCATAAACAGGATTACCTGCACCACTGTCGCTGTAATGAATTGCGTGTTTAAGATCTTTTTTTCTGTATGTGCTGCAGTGAGCCTTCGGTCAGATTGAGACAGTAAGGACATTGCACACTAGAGGGGTTTAATCTGTCTGCGAAACTAAATTCGTATTTCAACATACTTGAAAAACAAAATTAAAAACAAACAATCCAAAAAACAATAATTTTATGACTAGGAATATTTAAAATGAAAGCTTTGATCAAAATTCTGTTTAAATCGTTTAAATGATTAAAAATGGCCTTGAACATACAGTAATTAGCCTAAGAAAATCACGTCGCCAACTTGGAAAAGTTTCTTTCCTTATTGTCTATGTTGCATCAATAGCCTGAGGGGTGGACTATTGTTCTGTAAGGCTGAGCCAGTGAAGGCAGGCCAATGGTCTGCAGCAAAAGGCGGGCCATTGGCGGGTGACGATGAGTATTAGTCACTGAGGGCGGGCCAGTGGCCCACGACGGGACTGGACGTGGGAGAAGGGGCGCAGGCACCTGGGCGCGAGACACAGACCCGTGAGTCATGAGTGCAGTATTATACACTCAATACCCAAACCCCAACAAAATTTGAACTTACAATTACTTTTTCTGCGGTCTTTAAACACTCCCTTTTACTCACGCACAAAGTGAAAAAAAAAGTTTCAAAGGCGGAGGGATTGTTGCAAAAGTGTTCTCCACGGCCCATTATGAGCAAAAAAGAAAGTTTAAGTTAAAAAATTACAATTTATTTTGTATACATTTTTATATATACATTTTTTTAACACACAGTACTTGGTATTGCTTATAATTTAAACATTGTAAACATTGCGTATTGCGGTGTAATTCTGTTTGAATTCAGAGGAAGCAAAAAAAAAGTGTTATAATCGCAACTGCACTTGCGTATTAATGCCCACTAGCTACTGTAATGAGTGTCCTGTGTGATTAGGGGGCCCATAATGGTCCTCAGCTCGGCGTGCTATGGAGGGTGTGAAGGCACCTGAGTAACCTGTAATGCAAAGCAAGGCATTAGACCGTAGGACCGAGACACTGGCCCGTGAGCGTGTGCCTCTCTCCATGACTCTGCCCATTGCCACTATCCCGTTAGTTCGTCCAACTGTCCAATGCCTCTATCTCGTGTGTGTATGACACTGGCCTGGAAAACGTAACAGTAGTACACTTACTGCTCTAACCCCTCTTCCTTTTTGGGAGACCGGCGTAAACACAGTAAGAAAGTATACGTATAAACTCGGCAGGAACAGTGACGAGGCCTGGAACTGAACCAGTGTGTTTCTACAACTGTGTGACAAAGTTGTTAGCCATTACGCCACAACATGATGCAGGAGACAAAGCAAACTGTACTAACATATAAAATGAAAAGATTAGTTTGTTCAAATGTTACATTTAAAAATATAATCTACATTTTTCTGTTGAAAGAACAGATGGATGTCGCATACCTCGCCTCGTTCTTGTCTCCGCGAACCTTTCCCCTGGTACTGTACTCTGGTTTTCTCTTCTACTCAACATCCGAAAGATTCCAGATCATTTTGCAAGTCCACATTTTTAAAGGTTTTGATGTATACAATAATAAATCACTCATCCGTTTTCAGAAGTCGTGTTTTATTTGCATCGTAGTGTGAAAATCAGTCGTTTTAAAGTGGATTCTTTAAAACACACAATCGCGGTGCCTTTCAAATCGCATTAAACCGAGTTAGACCGACTTCCCATCTTTTCAATTGTGTTCAGGAATATAGATTTACATTACTATGACAAACATTTCTCTGATGTTTTTGAGACTGTGTTCAGACAATAGGCGCTATAAAAATACACGTCAGCCTATATGCGGCGTTCCTGAAGGTGGTACTTGCGCCCGGTGCTTTTAAGTGGCATTGTGCGCGACTCACTTTGAAACTGACGGGACTCACCGCAAGCCCAGCACGTTTAAATACTTCTTACGAGTTCATTGCAGTGCCTCCTTGGTCAACAGTAACTGAACCCTATAGAAACACAACTGAAGACCCTTAATTTGTGACATTTAACCGATTTTCAGAAGGCCAGCTCTTAGATGCATTTCAAGGACACTTCAACGTATTTTAAAATCGTCATTATTAAAACCAAAGCAGTGTAAACTTAATAACGGGGACTCCTTTATTTTCTACACTTAAATGAATAGCCGATCGCTTAGTCTTCTAAGCGTGGGCTGGAACCATCTGATGTGTTTCCGAATAATTGGCGTTTACATGCATGAAATCAGTGCTGACTAAAAGTACATTGTGGTTAAAACCACGAGTCATTTATTGACTTTACTACCCCCACCCTTTTTTTTTGTTTAAAATTTAAATATGAATATCAGAAATGAGATCGAATACGACCCCCGTCTCTACACCATGGTGGTTGGGAAGTTTACTTTTTTCCCAAAGCAGTCAGAGCATTTTTATTTAATGGGTTAGTTTTAGGACACTCCGGTTTCGGTTACATGCCACGGACCTGCAATTTGATTTATCGGCTCGCCCAGACTGACCCGATGCCCTCGACTGTGCCCATTAATGGACTTGCATCACATGCAGGGTTATTGTTTTCTGCCTGTCGGTACAGGCTGTGGCTTCCCGGGTTGATATGGTGGAGTAAACAGGTAGCGGAAATTGATTCAACAAAAGGAGAACGAGCAGAAAACGAAACATTCATTTTATGTTAAGAATGTCTCATGTCAGTAACGCCATGAGCAGTCACTGACTTCTCCTTCAGATGTATCTTTACTCAAATTCGAAAATTTACATAATATAATAAGCAATACATTTAAGTATAATAAACCTTGAGAATTAAAAATATGAAATACAGTATATATATAAGGCACATCGTCCAACAACTTTCAAGCAAGAAGCATTGGCAGCTGTTCCTGTTGTTTCTTAAGCAGCACTGGACCCACCAATATTCAAAGAGAGAACATCTTAAGTAGTGAAGAAAAAAAAAAAACACCACCCTTAAGGATGCCTACTCAAATATGCGTGGTCAGGTATCTACTTTACAAGGCGTTTAGCTAATCTGGAGACTTCCAGCCTTGTCTCACGCCAGTTTTCTTCACGACCTTCCTCCTTGGCATAGCATCCAGACTCCGAAGCTCTTATGTCTATACTTTTCACTGTGTAAACCAGAATTCAGAATTCTTTTCCCAATCATCATTGAACACATTCAGTTTGCACTTTCAAGACTGTGCAATTTTCAATTTAAAATTATAGATAATGTACTACTATCTACTACACATTTATTTTTAGCCTTGTCTTTATGGTTCATTTCCTGCCTGCTCATCTATTATTTGTCCCACTAATCCGACTTCACCTGGGAGAACTCAAAAACGATCAACCCATTACCACTTATCAAAACGAAAAAGCCACTTTAGGGGAAAAATAATAATAATAGTATTAATAATAAAAAATTTAACTACATCAATTAACTCACTGTGCATAAAAAATATCCATCCATCCATCATGCTATATCCTAACTACAGGGTCACGGGGGTCTGCTGGAGCCAATCCCAGCCAACACAGGGTGCGCCGGCAGGAAGCAAACCCCGCAGGGCGCGCACACACACACTAGGGACAATTTAGAAACGCCAATGCACCTAACCAGCATGTCTTTGGACTGTGGGAGGAAACCGGAGTATCCAGAGGAAACCCACGCAGACACGGGGAGAACATGCAAACTCCACGCAGAGAGGGCCCGGGAAGAGAACCCAGGTCTCCTAACTGCGAGGCGGCAGCGCTACCCACTGCGCCACCGTGCCGCCCGCATAAAAATATAATCCCAACAAAAGAGAGTATAAATCTTAAAACAATGTAATAATTCAAATTGTAATTAACATTGAATAATATGTAATGTACTTAGCACAAGTCTCAAACAAGTGACAGTGATACTGTTATTCTGAAGATGATAATCGACCCTCCTAAAACCTAATTCTACCGGTACCTTTATTCCTGTTAGTACTTTATTCATGAGCTCATAATATTTATGCTATGCTTAATAACAGGAAGGTGGCTCTTTAAAGGCAGTTCTGTACTGGGCTGTATAGTTCCTTATGGAATCGTTGCTTGGCAAAGCACCACTGCATTCTGGAATGGGCTCTTTTCATATGAACGTGATTCTTTTTAGTTTGAAATTTTTTTAAATCATGTAGAAAAAAACTGAAATCTACATACAAGGACACTAACAGATGAAGAAAACTTGTATTAAGTCTGAACCTAACCATCTATTCATGGTTATTCACTGAGCGGAACATGTTGCAGATTTAAATAAATGAAGATTCTTTCTGGGACATTCATGTGGATGGGTCTTTTTGGAACCACAAATGGTTCCCCTATGGCGCTGCTTTGAAGAACCGCTAGAGCATCTTTATAAGAGTGCAGTACGCATGTCGGGTTTTGTTTCTTCAAGGGCGTGCCTATATTGGCATTGTGCCTATATGAGTTATTGGGCTCATGGTCGTTATGACCCTGACCAGGTGACAATATTAATAATCACAAGTAGCGGACGAGTAGCTCGGTTCTGAAACAGAGTGTCCTTCAGGTATAATTTTAACTTCTTATACTGCGGCGACACCACCAATCCGTCCTATCGTTTCCATCAATTAGCTAGGCGATTTATATTATAAATGTTACTTTCACGTCCTTATATAATATGTTAAAGATTATATGAGCCGCTCACAAAAGTCAAACAAATAAAAGTCAGCGTCTATAATATTTGTGCCCTTTGTGGGCTTTTAAGGAACTGCCACATTTTTATTGACCATAAAGCACACTTTCCATGCAGGTTGCGCATTACAACTTTATTTTCTAAATCCAAGAGCCGAGCCTCAGCTGTCCTGAAGCTCATTCAGGTTTGTTTCAGAAGCCTGTGGACGCCTTTAGTGTTTAAAATATACGATTTATGATTTTTCTTTCACGAAGGCTTCATTGTTCTTTCGAAAGTGCATTGTCGCAGATGCATGCGGTCTCATTTTTAAATAATCTAAGACATCTAATCCTTACATCATCGTCCTTAAAACGAGGATCAGATCGCGACAAAACTGCAGATGTCGTGCGACGGAATGGCGTCCAGTCCTTCGTTAGCTCTTGGTTTGTCTCAAGTGCTGCTTAGAGAAGCTTCAACTCCAGTTCAGGAAAGCTGTCTAATGGTTAAAATATTCCAGGTATAAATTTGCCAAAGTGGTTCTTCAGAGCGATGTCACAAGGGAATCATTTTTGGTTACCAAAACAACCATCCATTTGAAGTTTTCAGAAAGAACTTTTATCTAGTCATATAAGTTAAGAAGTTCCATAAACAATCATTAATGAATAATGATACATGTGTAAAACACCAATATATTAAGTATTTTAAGGGAACTGTTTTACAGGTTAAGTTTAGGTTTTCTTGATCTGTTAGTTTCGTCCAGGGTAGTTTAGTATATATTAAAGATTTCTGTTTTGTCAGCATAATAGGAACCTTTTCAAAGAATCAAACAATCCAGAATGAAAGGGTATTTTGTCAAGTAATGGTTTCACGAGAGCAATTAAAGAACCAATAGGGTGAGATGTGATGATAATAGTGTGAAAAGCGAATGGCCAGAAAGAGTGTTTCCGGCTGCCCATTCTGTTTCCGACCCTCTTTTCTCTTTATTTTTTCTGACTGACTGAAGTTTCGACGTGCGAGAGGTCTTGAGGTGTTAATTTCACATGCGCCACACAGAGGCGCTGCGCGATCGAGAGGACAACTCTATCTACTTCTTCATAATTCAAAGTAACGGCCGCCGAGGGGTTTACGTAACACTTCAGAACGAGCAACAAAACGCACACAGGAGCGCACTTATCCACAAACTCAACATGGACTCCGTGGAACAGACCCTTCATTTTTCGCTTTTTATTATTAATTTCATATTAGCATAAGACATCAAGCAACCATAGTTAAGTATATGTAATGCAAATTGAGCGAGTCCGGGGAAAAGAAAAACTGGAAAAAATAAAAATAATAAAAATATCTATGGCCGGCTGGAGGAAAAATAGCCGTAATCTGAATTTACGAGCTGAACTGAAGAGCGTCGGGATGAAACGACTGGGCATGAGGACGGCCTTTCAAAATCTATAAATCAAGCCCTATGCGCTCAAAATTTAAGCACTTGATCAAAATCAGTCCAAATTAACCCAAATGTGGAATAAAAAAAAAGATGACGCCACCCGTCAAATTCAAGTTCATGTGTTTTAAATTACCGACGCTAATGCATTCCTTAACCCCCGATCTGTAAATTATTACCTCACAGATGAGCAAAAGGGTCCCGGCAGCCCTCATCTATACTTTAAATTGAAGCACCGAGTCCCTCCAAATGGAACAATGTGATCAGTTACCGACTTTATGTTTAGAAATCACTGACTAAATGCTCAAGAAAGTAATTACACTACTTTATAGCCCAGATTGATTTTAGTCTAAGAGCAATTACATTAAAGGGAAAGTTTTGCGCAAATAGACAACTTGCTTTGGCTACAAACAACCCTGATTCAGTTGGCAAATGGATTCCATCGAAAGTTTAGCAGATTTGTTTTGTTTGAGTTGGTTGTATGCCCGCCTATTTATTAAATGACAGACTACACCCACCACTATATTGGCTTGTGGTAAGTGCATTTATTGGCCCTGTCCGCTTATTGAACAAGACATGTGCTGCAGCACCACAAGTCTGGTAACAGAGTTCTTTTTGTGGAACCTAACAATATCCCTCCCAAGTGACCTACCTTGCCTGTCTTAGTGAATCAGCTGATTACAGAACTTTGACAGGAGGCTTCGATTTTAGCTTCCACAGCATGAACTTAGAGCATTTGACGACCTTTATGAAATACAATCGTCTTTTTCCTTCTGCCACTCAAAGTATCCATGGCTTTTGTGCTCTATTTAAACAAACTTGAATAAGCTTCAAGACACCAGAGACTCCACACCAGAATTTAGAGGGTAGAACTGAAAATGTGTTACCTGGAAGGTATACTTTATTGTCAATAAAAAAGTTGTAAGCAGTGCTGTCTTTGCTATAAGGGTCAATGGGGCACATCCTCACCAGATGTTGCGCAAAATAAGTAATAAAATCATTTCAGTAATTAACTTACTACTAAAACATTTATGTCAACCCTCAGTTTCATCTTCTTAAGCAAATATTTTCCAACTTTATATCATAAGCTCTATACAACGTCCTACCTAGAAAAATACATATGTATGTGAAATTGTTTTCATGCTGGGTTCTTTAAGACTAGCCCTATTGGCCCTGCAGTGTTCCAGGTTTTCCCTCAGGTGTATGCGGATATGTGCAAATGGAACCTTTCTGTTGAATGTTACAGCCCCTCAGTCTAAGCATTGAAATAAGGGCTGCCTTATCTATCTATCTATCTATCTATCTATCTATCTATCTATCTATCTATCTATCTATCTATCTATCTATCTATCTATCATCATGCAATTGTATTTCTGGTTGAAACTTTTCTCAGGCAAGGCTATACAGTGTGAGCCATTGAATTAAAATTCCAGTAGCATTTGTTCCCTTAAAGCAGTCCCAGCGATATGAAACAATATGAAAAGAGATCAATATGAGGAATACATCAAATCAAAAAATATTATGTCAATTGGAACAGCAAGGATTAGCATCCTGATCTTCAGTTACCATTGAGGAGGTCTGTCTGCCAGAGCTAAATCTGAAAAAGGCCACCACAGAAGCCTTGCAAATGCATTTTCTGCTTTGTGGAAACCAAGCCAATAGTATGATGCCCTTGTTTCAAAGATGCATAGAGTCCTGGTGCAGTACGAACAGTTTTATACAGTATGTAGAAAGACATTTTTTCAGTTGTTTATTGGTCTTATGCTGTCTAGCAAACTCCTGGTCACTCAATAGCTAGTGCTGCTACCAGACAGCCCCAGAGTATTGTGTTCGAAATGCGTTTGCAGTCAGTTTGTTCTTTCTGTGCTATTGTGGCTTTATCCTTTTTTCACCTCAAAGTCGTTTGATTCTAAACATGAAGTTTAGAATGTTCATAGCCAATAGATTTTCCTGGGTAGTGGATGGTTGTGAGGCTCTCATTTTACTTAGTGCCTAAATCTTTGTATCTGGCCATATTTCATCAGATGATGACAATGCCAGAAAGGCATTGTGGTAACAGACAAGATCCCAGTTAGATTAGGTTGGTACCAGGGGTCTTATTTAAGTCCTTACCTCTTTAATCTGGTTATGGATGCATTGAGTCAAAGTATAAAAGGCCAGTCCCCATGGTTCATGCTTTTCGCTGATGATGTAGCACCAGAAAAAGAGGAACTGGAGAAGAAGTTGGAAGAATGAAGAATGGCTTTGGAAGATAGAGGAGAGAAGAGAAATAGGAAGAAGACTGAAGGGAAAGCAACTGAAAAGAGTGGATACATTTAAATCTCTAGTATCAGTGGTAGCCTGAGATTGAAAACTAGATGCAGAGAGAACCCACAGAGTGCAATGTGGATGGAACAACTGGAAGAAGGTATCAGGAGTATTGTGTGATCAAACAATTAAGGCAAAGGTTGAAGGTAAAGTTTTTAAGACAGTCATAAGACCAGTAATGATGTTTGGAGCTGAGACATGAACAGTAAAACGAGAGCAGGAGAAGAAGTAAAATGTGGCAGAAATGAAAATGTTGAGATGGATGTGTGGAGTTAAAAAAAGGACAGAATAAGAAATGAGACAATCAGAGATACAACAAAAGTGGCATAAATATCTAAGAATGTAGGGTGATGTGGTATGGACATGTGATGAGGAGAGACGATGGATATGTGGATAAAAGAGTGATGGGAATAGAAGCACATTGGAAAAATAAGTGAGGGAGGCCAAAGTGGAGGTGGATGGATAAAATAAAAGAAGATCTGAAGGAAAAAGGCTTGACTGAGAAGGAGGTGCAGGACCGAGCTGTTTGGGAGAAGGTTGATCAAACACATCAATCCCATATAGAAGTGGGAAAAGATGAAGAAGAAGAATAAGATGATGATTCCAGAAAGGAACACAATGTACTGATGCCAATCAAAATAGATCAGGCATCTGCATCCCATTGTCTGATTATGAATATTGTATGAGTTTCCAGGTCTCACTAGTCATAAGCAAAAGAGTGACAGATATTATGAGTTAAGTAATTTAATGCTAACATTAGAGGAGTCTGCATATGTAATGGAAAATTCTGGTATGGCCCCATCAGAAAATGCATACCAAAAACTTTATGAAAGCTCACAATGGATATAAACCCTATTAGTGATAGTAAAGGCTAAAGACTGATACATATGGGAGAAGACTCTCATTACTGATTGTGAACATTTGTGGGGTCTAATGCTTGTGGGAGAGCTGCCTCATTATTAATGGTGAAAGTAACAGACAATGTGCACACACACAGGGACCTTGTTACTGGGTCTAACACACATGGGGCAGCAGGCCTCATTACTAATGTTGGATGTTGCCACTCTAATGGGAATGGGAGTGGGTCCACCTCACTACATACACTAACACATGGGAGTAATTCTCATTAGGAGCGCTGGAAGTTACACAGCTATGTAACACACATGGGACGTCATTACTACTAGTGAATGTTACTATAGTAAAAGTCACTCTTGCTTGTCCAACCAACATGCAACAAGTCACCACTCCATGGTTAACAAGAATGTATTAAAATACAAAACTTCATTTTAATTATTAGAACACAAAAATTAGCTTGCCTGATGTACTCCTCTGTTTAACTGCTATGCTCCCATTTCCTAAAACTCCCTATTTCCAGGAGCTCAAAAGTATATGGACATTTGGCTGACCAGCTGTTCCATAGCCTGGTGTGAGCAAGTCCCTCATTATTTCATTAACTGTTAAGTAGGTAAAAGGTCTGGAATGAATTCAAAGTGTGGAATTTGCTTTTGGAAGCTGTCACTGTTAACTCTAAATATGAGGTCCAAAGAGCTGTCCATGCAAGTAAAACAGGCCATCACTAGACAGATAGCAGAAAAACCAGGAGCTGTCAAATCAACCATTTGGTACATTCTTAAAAAGAAGGAACACAATGGTGAACTCAGCAACACCAGAAGGTGTGGAAAACCACAGAAGACAACTGTACTGTTCTTGGTGAAGAAGAATCCCTTCACAACATTTAACCAAACCAAGACCACTCTTTGGGAGGTAGACCCATCATCTCCAAAGTCTACAATAAAGAGAAGACTTCATGAAAGTAAAGACAGAGGGTTTATTACAAAGTGCAAACCACTAGTACACCTGAAGCATAGGAAAGACAGATTAGACTATGCCAGAAAACATTTTTTTAAAACCCTGTCCAGTTCGTGAACAATTTTCTGTAGATGAAGGAAACTAAGAACAACACACACCAGAATGTTGGAAAGAGAAGAGTATGGAGAAGAGAAGAAATGGCTCAAGATCCGATGAAAACTACAGCATCTGTGAAACATAGTGGAGGCAGTTTTATGGCATGATCATGCATGGTTGCCAATGAAAGTCAGTCACTAGTATTTATTGATCATATGACTGCTGGCAGAAGTAGCAGGATGAAATCTGAAATGTTACAGGGCAATACTATCTGCTCAGATTCAGCCAAACGCTGCAAAACTGAGAGGGCAACACTTCATAGTATAGATGGGCAATGAACCAAAATATATTGTGTTTGCAAGCCAAGTGCTATTCAAGGCAAAGAAGTGGAAGATTCCTCAATGGCCAAGTCAACTAACAGACCTCAGTGTAATTGGACATGCATTTCACTTGCTGAAGACAAAACTGAATGCAGAAAGTCCAATGAACAAGCAGCAACTGAAGATACCTGCACTAAATGCCAGGAAAAGCATCTCTAGAGTGGAGACCCAGCACTTGGAGATGGTTGTGGGTTCAGACTTCAAGCAGTAATTGAATGTAAAGGATTTTCAACTAAGTATTGAAAATGATAATTTTATTTATGATTATTTTAGTTTATCCAAATATATTTGAGCCCCTGAAAATGTGAGGACCATGCATAAAAATGTCAGTATTTTCTAAACAGCTCATACAATATTTTTGTTCAACCCCTTGAATTTAAGTTGAAAGTCTACAATTCAATTACATCTTCATTGTTTTGTTTCACATCAATTGTAGTGGTGTACATAGCCAAAATTATGAAAATTGTGTCACTGTCCAAATACTTATAGACCTGGACCTGACTGTACAGAGAGGTTCTTGAATGAAAACCTACTCCTGAGAGCACGCCAACTCAGACCATGGTGACAGTTTACCTTTCAGCATGACAATGACTCGAAGCATAAAGCCAAGACAATGCTGGAGTGGCTTCAGGACAAGTCTCTGAGTGTCTTTGTTTGGCCCAGCCAAAGCCCACACTTAAATCCCATGGAATATCTGTGAAAAGACCTGAAGATGACAGTCCAATAAACTGCCCCAATCCAGGTGTGCAAAGCTTGTAGAAACTTACCAATTCTGCTAAAGGGGCTTCTGCAAAGTCCTACATTAAGGGTCTGAATACTTAAATGAATGAAAGCATTCTGGTATTGATTTTCAAAGATTTACAAGCCTTTCTGTTTTCACTTTGTCATTATGGCTTATTGCATGTAGATTGATGGATAAATATGGAAAATCTATCCATTTAAAAAGAAATCTACAGCACAATAAAGTACATTAAGTGAAGAAGTTTGAATCATTTCTGAATCCACTGTATATCCACATACAGTACATTGCTTTCTTCATCTATTCCAAATTATATGCTATAGTATTTTGCAAAATATATCTATTGCTACCACAGTCTAACTGGGTATAATAATGGAGACTATTTAGGCCAGGTGGATAATGGAGAACAGCTTGGGTAATGAACTTTGCAACCCACTCTTACACAATAAGAAGGTGTCATAAATACAAAAGAAAAAATGGAGGAAAAAGTATGACTGTTTGTTTTTGCTAAAGTGCACAACAGACAAAACTCAAATGTCAAATGTAAAAATAAATGCATTTAAAAAATGCATAAGTAAATAAAAACGAAGATGCAGTAGGTCATGGGACCACTGCTCGGTACTTTCTAGCTGATTCACAGTACAGGGCCTTCCACTTAATCCCCTCTTCTCCCCACTAGTGCTTTCCAAGGCTAAGCCGCATCCCACCCTAAGGATAAACCACTAATCAAACCCATAAAATAAGAAACCAGTGTTTTTCCCTGCAAGTGCCAAAAAAGCGTATCTCAGATTTAAAAAAAAAAAATACCGTGAGTAATACGAACATAAACACAATATTCTCTAACACACTTAACCCAATTCAGAATCTTGACAGCATCAGGGGCAAGGTGGAAATCAATCTTTGACAGTGCAAAGTCCACTGTAGGATTATGAGGACAGTTTAAAGTGACCAGTAAGCCTGACAATTGTGCCTTTCTGGACTTGGGAATAAAACTGGAGAACACAGAGGAAAATCCATATAGACTGTGGACCACCAGCGGGTGCACTGCCGCCCAAACCTGACACAGACAGACATGTGACACAAGTTCAGGGCACACTTTTTTATTTAATTTATTTTTTTTTTTCCCGTGGGAAATGTCTTCCTCCATTTCCCACGTGTACAGCACAGTCACAAACACAGAACACACTTTTCTCTTTTCCTCACCTCCTCCTGGCAAGCTTTGTCTTCTCCCTCCTGACTCTGGCTACTGGAGTAGTGGCTGCTAGCTCCTTTTATAAGGCACCTGGAAGTGATCCAGGTGCTCGTTGGTCTACTTCCAGCAGCACTTCTGGGTGTGGTGGAAGTGCTGCAATCCAGGGCTCAACAGCAGCTGCAGCACCCCCTGGCAGTGCCCATGGAACCCAACAGGGCTGCACCAAACTCCAGCTCCCATGGAGCCCTGTAGGAGTCCAAGACACCGCTACAACCCTGGGGGGCTGCCACGTAGTGCTTCTGGGGAGGTAATACTCTGGATATGCTCCCTACCCCAGTCCTTCCAGTATAGAGGCATCCTGGCCAGGCAAGGGCCCCGGCCGTATGCCAAAAGACACAAGTAGGACATTCAAACTTTATGGAGAAATTTACTAGATGCAGGATTTGTACCCATGATAAATGAAGAGGTAACACTAATCACTATGTCAACATTCCACCCAATACTAAGATCAAAACTAATTATAGTCACAGGAATCCCTCAGCAGCTGGAGGAGACTTACTACAGTCGGAGTGTTCTCCACCTACGGGTGGTAGGGCCAAAAGTGGGCCCAGGGTCATATCCTTTGCCAACAAAGTGACAGCCAGTGTCTCTCCAGAAGCCACACCTGGCACCTCCTGCCCCTCATTCCAAAGAGTCTTTCATCTCTATATATATAAAATCCAAAATCTTTTTCTTTGTCTGTCTGTCTGCTTTTCATGAGAGAACTGCTTAATGGATTTAGATCAGGTTTGTCCTATAAATTGCATGAACATTCTGGTTGATTTTGCGACTTCTTTCATTGCACTATGTATCATAATTTACTTGTGATAACGATTTATTTGCACAAATCCGAGAGACACACAGTGGGCCGAGGGGGTGGGGGGGCTCCTCACTCACATGGCAGCCTCGGGACATTCCTTACCTCTGCTTAGCTAGTGAAAGAGAAAACTACTTAACAGATTTAGATCATTTTTTTTTGTATAATTTGCTTGAACATTCCAGCTGATTTTGCAACTTCTCTCATCATGCTAAGAATCATAGTTCGCTTGCAGGAGCGATATGTTCGCGCTAATCTGAGACAGAGGCTGGGGCCCGAGGGGATGAGGAAGCGTGACATCAGGAGTGGGGAGCCAGGCAGGACCCTCCTCACTGTCCTCTTTCACTACTACATGGGTAGAGCTGTGGGGGACAGCTGGTATTTATATAAAAAGCACATGCAAGAAATAATTTCCATTGAAATACAGAAAACATTCGCAAAGGTCTTTCTTTGAAAAATCTTCTAATTTTTAATTTCACTTTTAAATCATACCTGCTTATTTGTCCTGTGTCATGAAAATACTGTTTTAAACATAGTTCTTAAATTACCTGAGTACATTAGAGGGTCAGCTCAGGCTGGGTGGTTGGGAGACAAAGTCAGAGAGGCGAGATTGCGTTGGTTTGGTCATGTGCAGAGGAGAGATGCTGGGTATATTGGGAGAAGGATGCTAAGGATAGAGCTGCCAGGGAAGAGAAAAAGAGGGATGCCTAAGCCAGCGGTTCTCAAACTTTCGTATTTTGCGCCCACCCCCCCTTCCTTTTCTAAGTGGAAAAATTCTGCGCCCCCTGCATAATATAAGATAGATGAGAATAACCCATGATACAACTAACAAAGATCTGATACTCGTGCGGTGTTGCAGTATCCTATCATTTTTACTTCGATAAGATTTGCATGTGTTCGGCTAACTTCGATGAATTATTTGCAATTTTTTTTAAGTGCTTTAATAACTGTTAAAATGCCTTGTATGGTTCTTGGTAGGAATTCGAATCCCAAAAACAAAGAATAAACAAAGAATAAATTATTTATTCTTATTTCATTATTTTTTTAGTAAAGAAACGACTAAATATGTTTTAAATGTTTAAAAATCTCGTAAACGAGGACACCGATGAAGCCAATCTGCGCGAGACGAACATATTTTCGTCCGACAAATATTATACCGCTGTTAGTTGTATCATGAAAATCACCCAATACGCAGTACATTATTTAACTCAATTTGGCAATATTGGCTACGCTGCCAATGTGGTGCAGTCGTGCCACATTATCACCTGATCTACTGTTACCCGAATTTTCGCGACAGATACCGATACGTCTCGAACTTTCTGGATTGAAAATGCGCGACTATAAAAGCAGCAGCTCATCACAGAAACAAACTTCAAATAGAAAAGAAGCTCAGAGTGTCTATCCCGAATATCAAACCAAACCTGGACAGGCTATGTACTTTAAAGCAGGCACATATTAGTCATTAGATCTATGCCTTAGAAATGCTTTATTTTAAATTTAGCTATAATGCATTCGTTATGATTATATGCTTGCAAATTTAAATTTGAAATAAAAATGTAAAAAAATAATTTTGATGTCTTGTTCATTTATTCGACACCCCCCTTGTACAGCTTCAGCGCCCTCCCAGTTTGACGCGCCCCACAGTTTGAGAACCGCTGGCCTAAGCAAAGGTTTATGGATGTTGTGAGAGAGGACATGCAGGTGATGGGTGTGACAGAGCAAGATGCAGAGGACAGAAAGATATGGAAGAAGATGATCTGCTGTGGCAACCCCTGATTGGAGCAGCCAAAAAAGAAGCAGAAGAATCTGGATTTCTCTGGGAGTCCTGTGATGGACTGAAACCTCATCCAGGATTGGTCCGTGCCTTTTGCTTAATGCTGCTGGGCTCAGGATCATGCCTTTTGTAACCCTAAATTGGCTTAAGTGGGTGTGAAAATGTTGCTGTCAAGCACTTAGCGTCAATGTGGATAGAAACTATCCAAAATAAAGTCACTGTATTTAATTTGTCTGATTGTTCTTTCATTAGTTAGTAAAGAAGGAGCTCTTCTTGATGTTAAAAGGTAAAGCCTTCTATTGTGAAGTCAAGGAGGGTCTCATTGTTGGTAGTGAAAAGCCTTGTATTGTACAAAGCAGAGAGGTCTGCTGAGGTTGAGCGTTACTGCTTCCTAAGGAGAGGGATGCTTTTTGTATCTTATTCCTATTCACTGGCATCACTTATGACCCTATTTTGCAAAATTTAAAACAGATTTGCAACTCTTATGGGTTACCATAGCAACTGTAACTTATAAAGGCAAGGAGTATATTCTTTTATGCAGTCTTCATCATTTCTGTGACATCTCCTTTTTTTTCTGTTTGACCCCAGACATTTGAATGGAAAAGATTCAGTGCAGTGATTTTTATTTTTTTTTTTTTTAGTCAGAAACTGCAAGCCCATAAATACAGCAGGTGGCAGCTTTCCGCAGCTTTACTCACCTTCTCATTCCCCACTTCACTTTGGAAGAAGTGTTATTTGCACCTCTTAGGTCCTTCAGCCCAGTAAAACCTGACATCAATGATAGGCAAGGAGTGGCAAGCAGTATCTCTGACTGGCACAAAGAAAACCAGAATTTCATTAAATGGGACGAGTAAAAGAATAAAGTGGTGTCCGATTCATTAAAGACTGTCCATTGTCTGACTATGTTAAGAACTCCTAGTGCATTGAGAATACATACTGTACCGCTTCTTCAGAGAAATTGCCAAAAAAAAAAAAAAAGAAATCTTTCAATTGAAAGCTGATTGCAAAAGAGATTTTTTTAAAAATTCTTAAAAAGCATTGCTGTGTCAGGACTGGGAAATTCAAAAGAAGAGTTATCTGGAAGGTTAAGGGCTTCATTCTTAACACCAAAGAAATGTCATCCCAGAGCTCTGATTTTTACTACACTCTTAGTTTAGACTGGCATTTCTTGATTTTCTATTGTATGCTTACTGCTTGTAGCCTTTCAAAAGACAACATAAATTAACAAATTATGAACACAATAAACACACTGGTCAGAAGAGATGAGATTGGATGATGTCTACTCTTCAAGTTATTACAGTGGTCCTGTTTTCAAATGACTGAAGGGATGAGGCAGACTGCATGTCCACTTGCAGGTGATTCTGAACCGATGGTCCCGCTATCCCACTGAACTGTAGAGGGTCATAGGAACATAGGGAGAATAGATAACCTTCTGGAAAATATGTCAGGGAACTGAACAGAGCCTGGTGACAAGTGACAGGACTCTTTTGGACACTAAATCCTCTAATATTGAATGACAAAGGGATTACAGACTCAGAGTCCTGGTGGTTGAATACCCGTTCCAGAATTCTGTTTGCTGAAGAATGTAACTGTCAGGCATCTCACAAATAATATCCACTACAGCAAATGGAGGAGGGCTTCAGCAGCAGGAGGGTCAGGTTTTAGTTTCTACATTCATCTCACCTCGATTTGAAACAGACAATGTGAAATGTGAAAATGAAAACACCTCAGTAGTCAAGGTCAAGCTAAAATGATGCATGACGAAGGCTGACTGTAACAGAATGGAAAAAATAAATAAATTGCTAAGTGTACTTTGGGGCATTTGGAAACATTTAATAAGAATCAGGGAGATATAAATAATACAGCTAGTGGTGCACTTGTGATCTGGGTGTATGTAACAAAAGAGTAAAAGAGCACTCCGCAAAAAAAGGACAGTCATGACCATGAAAAAATCATCCAGTCCATCCTTCTTAATACAAAGGTAAATCAAAAAGTAAAGGCAATTTGAAAATTATGCAGTAACCACAATGGATAGAAGCTGATGCAATACGCATTTATGATGGCTTAGGGATAGTTTGTACACACAAACACATAGAACAGCACTCTGCAGTTAGTCTAGTGGAAGCCAAGATCAAATGAACATGCATGCTCCACTGCGGGAGTTCACCATTGTTGAACAGCATGCACGTTTCACCCCCTCTACCCAAAGAAATCTCACTAATGATCATTGTTCAACTGAAGCCTAACATCCAGGATTGTTTGAGCTTGGCTCCAACTTGACTAACGGCAGAGCCATGACCTGTACATGTTCAAGGTACCCTTGTGGTGTATTGCTTCTGCTTCTATCCATTGCAGTAATTTTCAAATTGCCTTTACTTTTTGATTTACCCTTGTTAAAGGATAAATGTCTGTGTGTTTTGTCCAGTTGCTATGTCTCTGTCATTCCAACAGATAGTGCTTCACAAACAGTCCCATACCAAATGGCTGTGATAATGTGATAATGCATTTTATTACTACAGATGTTTGTCATGCACCTTCTGTTGGAGTGGCAAATGCAATGCATTTTGCTACTAGCATGCATTACAAAAAAAATTCCATAGATGGTATACTGCAAATATTAGCATTGATCACTAAAATTTCAACCTGTCTTAGATGGGTAGCAGAGCTAGATGTTTTATATAGCACCTCCTAGGACAAGAGGCTTTAAAAAGTATTTATGTTGCTGACACATGAAAGATATGAAATATTTCAACATGACCGCCTCTGTCTGCACACAAGAACATTCCATTTGCAATCATTTCAACACATCTCTATTCCAAAGTTAACAGAGTTTCTGTTCTGCAGGCCTCGCATAGACGTTATAAATAAAGGTTAGGACTCTTCTGATTCCTGGTCATCATCAAATAAATAAGGGAAAACAGTGATATTGAACGTGTGCTTTCAAGATTTATTGGGTCACAAACTCTTTAGCTTTGTGCCCTTCACGATTTATTACACATGCTGTCTGGGAAGTTATTGGGTAGGCTGCCTTCACTGTGATCAGGGCTTAGTCAAATTGTAAAGGGGGGTTACATGTACACTAAATATATTCACCATACTATATACATTATATAATTATTATAAAGCACCCTGTTCTTTTAAATGGAATTGTGTTCTATGTATTTATTTATTAAAACAATTGTAAATAAATAAAATTGTTTCCATTTTTATATAACTATAAAGCTGGTAGTTTAAATTACTTGATCAGTGTCATAAAGTGATTCAGCATTTGGGATAAAACTGGTGCCCTTGTGATTTAAGTCCAATGTCAAGTAGGCTTCAATGTCTATACCTGTGCTTCTTCTCCTCTCAACTTCTTATGTTCTTTTCCTGGTGATGGTCAAAGTTAAAATAAAACGTCTCCTTGTGCTTGTACATGGTACTTGTTATGGACAGTCCATGACTAGTGCAGAAATCCAATAACAACTCACCATTTTGGTTCAGATCTGACAGGCATTCCTCCCAATCACACCCCTCCAGGTATCTCTGCCATTCCCAATGTGAGACTGAAGTTAATTCAGTGAGCAGAAACCTTTCGACCACCTCATCCACCTTCTCTAAGAAGGGTGAATACTCCGAAGAGTTTTCCTCTCTTCAACTTGTAGACACATTATGTCAACAGTCTCATCCACTGGAGAAAGCTCCAAAATCACAGTCCTGAGCCAGAAGCTTGTGAGTATCCCCACACTCACCCAAGGACTTCCACACATGGCAACTCCAGAGCAATAGAGAGACTACCCCCAATCAAGACCTTTTGTTCCAGAACCCATACTATGTGTGGAGGTTACATCAACTATATCCAGTTGGTATTTTTCTACCTCTTGAACCAGCTCAGGCCCCGTCCCCACCAGAGAGGTAATGTTCCAAGTTCCCAAAGCCAGGTATACCTGCATATGAAGGAAATTATTTTGTAATGTATTTTTTAAATGTATTTTTCTGTATTAATATAAATAGATAATCAGTTTTATATACTCGCTGAGCAAATTCTTAGGACCACCATACCAATACTGGGCAGGGCCTTCTTATGCCATCAAAACAGCTTCAGTTTTAAATGGCATTGAATCCACAAGATGTTGGAAACCAACCTTTGAGATTATGGTCCATGTTGACATGATTGCAATTTCTGCAAATTTGTCAGCTGCACAATCATGCTGCGAATCTCCTGATCCGGTGACTTGGAAAGCCATTGAACTCATTGTCATTTTCATTAAAACCAGTTTGAGATTACTTTTGCTTTGTGATACGGTGCATTATCATACAGCCATGAGAAGATAAATAAATTGCGGTCATGATAGAATGTGTATGGTCAATAGCAGTACTCAAACAGGCCGTGCCATTTCAAGTGATGTTTGATTGGTACTAATAGGCCCAAAGTGTGCAAAGAAAACATTCCCCACAACCTTGACACAAGGCAGGTTGGGTGCATGGATTCATGCTGTTGACACCCAACCCGACCCTACCATCTGTGTGCCTCAGCAGAAATCGAGATTCACCAGACCAGATTACATTCTTCCAGTCTTCAATTGTCCAGTTTTCGTGTGCCTGTACCCACTGCAGATTCAGCTTTCTGTTCTTGACTGCTAGAACTGGAAACCAATGTGGTCTTCAGCTGTTTTATCTCATCCACCTCAAATCTTTACACGTTGTGCTTTCTAAGATGCTTTCCTACTCACCACAGCTGTACAGACTGGTTATCTGTGTAGCTGTAGATAATCTCTGTCTGTTCAAACCAGTCTGGCCATTCTCCTCTGACCTCCCTCATTAAGGCATTTCTATCCACATAATAGCCGCTCAATGGATGTTTTTCCATTTCACACCATTCTGACTACACTCTAGGGACTGTTGTGCGTGAAACTCCCAGGAGATCAGCAGTTACAGAAATACTCAAACCAGACAATCTGGCACCAAAAAGCACACCACAGTCAAAATCACGGAATTCACATTTATCCCCATTCAGATACTTGAATAAAGCATTAACTGAAACTTCTGACCTGCATCTGCATGATTTTGTGCATTGCATTGCTGCTGACATGTGATTGGCCAATCAGGTAATTGCTATCCTTAATAATTTCTCATTGAGTGTACATTTTCATATATATTGCTGTTACAGAACAAAGGATTACTTCCATCCTCACCTAAAAGATGGTGTGAATTTGATCATGGGATAATGATCCCATATGGACTGGTCTGCCTGCTGTGGAATGCTCTGCCTGCCACCATAAGAGATGCCCCTCCGGTCTCAGCTTTCAAATCCCAGCTGAAGATTCACTACTTCAGTTTAGAATATCCTGACTAGAGCTGCTGATTAACTGTACAGACTGCATCTTTGTTGTTAGTTATTAACACTAAAACATAAGTAACATGATAGTTATAATTTGTTACTAACCCTCACCTATTCTGTTTTTATTCTCTGTACTCAAATATGGCACTTGGTGCCACAGCCCAACTGCCAAGTTGTTTTGCCTGCCTAAGGTAAAGTCATCTCTGATGGAGGATCGCAGGAATCATCAGGTGGAAGGGTCCTTTCATCGGATTGGCTGGCCCAGCACTGACTCAGCTGTGGAATGGCCAATAGGAGGAGGCAGCTTGATGGCTGAGGTCTCCAGGACTGTGAACAAATCCAAATCATATTATGTGATATCATCTACTGTTGAATTCTGCTCTGTACTTGTAATGTTACTATTGCACTATATTATTATATTATTACTTGTGTTCTGTTCTGTGTATTGCATTGTATTGACGCCCTTCTTTCTGACACCCACTGCACACCCAACATACCTGGAAAGGGGTCTCTCTTTGAACTGCCTTTCCCAAAGTTTCTTCCATTTTTTGCCTACATGGTTTTTTTGGGAGTTTTTCTTTGTCTTTTTAGAGAGTCAAGGCTGGGGGGCTGTCAAGAGGCAGGGCCTGTTAAAGCCCATTGCAGCACTTCTTGTGTGATTTTGGGCTATACAAAAATAAATTGTATTATATTGTATTGTATAAGGTTTGTAGTTAAAGTTTCTAACCTTCCAAGTACTTCTCACAGTTCATTGGATGATTAAATATTTGTTAGCTGTCTTTCTTTACTATATACAGTTAGGTCCACAAATATTTGGACAGAGGCAACTTTTTTCTAATTTTGGTTCTGTACATTACCACAATGAATTTTAAATGAAACAACTCAGATGCAGTTGAAATGCAGACTTTCAGTGGGTTGAATAAAAAGATTGCATTAAAATGTGAGGCAACTAAAGCATTTTTTTAACACAATCCCTTCATTTCAGGGGCTTAAAAGTAATTGGGAAAATTAAATAACTGGAAATAAAATGTTCATTTCTAATACTTAGTTGAAACCCCTTTGCTGGCAATGACAGCCTGAAGTCTTGAACTCATGGGCATCACCAGATGCTGGGTTTCCTCCTTTTTAATGCTCTGCCAGGCCTTTACTGCAGCTGCTTTCAGTTGCTGTTTGTTTGTGGACCTTTCTGTTCAAAGTTTAGTCTTCAACAAGTGAAATGCATGCTCAGTTGGGTTAAGATCAGGTGACTGACTTGGCCATTCAAGAATTTTCCACATCTTTGCTTTAATAAACTCCTGGGTTGCTTTGGCTCTATGTCTTTGGTCATTGTCCATCTGTATCATGAAACACCGCCCAATCAATGTGACTGTATTTAGCTGGATTTGAGCAGACAGTATGTCTCCGAACACCTCAGAATTCATTCGGCTGCTTCTGTGCTGTGTCACATCATCAATAAACACTAGTGTCCCAGTGCCACTGGCAGCCATGCACGCCCAAGCCATCACACTGCCTCCACCGTGTTTTACCGATGATGTGGTATGCTTTGGATAATGAGCTGTTCCACACCTTCTCCATACTTTTTTCTTGCCATCATTCTGGTAGAGGTTGATCTTGGTTTCATCTGTCCAAAGAATGTTTTTCCAGAACTGTGCTGGCTTTTTTAGATGTTCTTTAGCAAAGTCCAATCTAGCCTTTCTATTCTTGAGGCTTATGAGTGGCTTGCAACTTGCAGCGCACCCTCTGTATTTACTTTCATGCAGTCTTCTCTTTATGGTAGACTTGGATATCGATACACCTACTGCCTGGAGAGTGTTGTTCACTTGGTTGGCTGTTGTGAAGGGGTTTCTCTTCAGCATGGAAATGATTCTGCGATCATCCACCACTGTTGTCTTCCGTGGACGTCCAGGTCTTTTTGTGTTGCCGAGTTCACCAGTGCTTGCTTTCTTTCTCAGGATGTACCAAACTGTAGATTTTGCCACTCGTAATATTGTAGCAATTTCTCAGATGGGTTTTTTCTGTTTTCGCAGCTTAAGGATGGCTTCTTTCACCTGCATGGAGAGCTCCTTTGATCGCATGTTGTCTGTTCACAGCAAAATCTTCCATATGCAAGCACCACACTTCAGATCAACTCCAGGCTTTTTATCTGCTTAATTGATAATGACATAACGACGGACTTGAACACACCTCCCCATGAAATAGACTTTGAGTCAATTGTCCAATTACTTTTGAGCCCCTGAAATGAAGGGTTTGTGTTAAAAAAATGCTTTAGTTGCCTCACATTTTTATGCAATCTTTTTGTTCAACCCACTGAATTAAAGCTGAAAGTCTGCACTTCAAATGCATCTGAGTTGTTTCATTTAAAATTCATTGTGGTAAAGTACAGAACCAAAATTAGAAAAAGTTGTCTCTGTCCAAATATTTATGGACCTAAATGTATAAGTTTATGTCTTTGTCTGGTCAGACTGGCTCAAGCAGAAAGTGAGTTCACTTGCTGTTTTCCAGTAGATCTATTAAATTAAATTAAATGAATACCTAACTGTTTGCTGAGTGACTTAGAAATTTTAATTTAAGAAGAAATTCACTGTGTCAGTGGAGAAGCAGTTTTACGTTTAATTAGTAAGGTTTTTGTTTTTTCTTGTATTTGTGTGTTATGTTGAGGCTGACACCCTTTGTCTGAAAGCAGGATGTGTGACCCCCATCCAGGACTACGTGATAGCTGACAGTGTAGAGGCTGGTTCTGACACAACTGAGCATGGGAGCGACTGCAATTTTCCTGTCGAGGTGGCTCAAGGATGCATGTGTCATAAGGCTGGCACGCCAGGGCTCATTAGTCACCGGACTCCGAAAGTTACTGTGGGGCTGCATTTAGGTTTATTAAATGTGACGTTTTTGCTTTTTGAAGTCCAGTTTCTAAGAAAGCAATGGGACATGAAGGCTTGCAGTTGTCATCTGTTATGCTTCGGATGACACACACTCATCCCACAATATTTTACTGCTTCTATAAAACAGATTTTGAACATATATTTGGGTAATTAGTCCCATCCCTCTGCACTGGAGTATTCAGCCACATTCAGCACATGTCGGGAAGCTGGGAACCATTCTGCCCAGCACCAAGGGTTGTCCTTCCCAGTTACTCTCTGCAGGATGAAAAGAGACCATGTAGTCTCAGACGTCACCCATCTGTTTAAGAGTACCTGGCCAAGGGCACAGTGGTAAATCAAAGTATTTCATATATATCCTGTCTCTTCCTAACTTCAGTGCACCTTCATGGCAAAGTTTAGAGTGTCAAATCTTATCT
Organism: Polypterus bichir lapradei; assembly: GCA_026402145.1. NCBI lineage: Eukaryota > Metazoa > Chordata > Cladistia > Polypteriformes > Polypteridae > Polypterus > Polypterus bichir. Next base: position 8,434,170 of record JANRMT010062790.1, on the reverse strand, counting down.
AAAAGGACATGCAACCTGAAACATAACTGTCACCACAGTTCAAAATATCAATATCTATCTTCAGAATATGATTTAAATATTGTCGGGAATGCGGAGCTTTGCGGCAACAGCAGGCTCAACAAAGGACCACAGCCCTCCCGGGATATCAGCGCGGTGGGGAGAAATGGCTCCATTCTGACTGAATGAGCCCGGTTCTCTGCATTGGGAGGATGGTGCTTTGATATCCCATTACACACCATCACCCCCCTTTCCTCCCCTCCCCTCCCAAAAGCTCTGCGCACTTCTCCGATTTACGCGTTATAAGATTTAGGTGAAACCTTGACAACTCCGAAATTCGTTCTGCAGGGGGGTGATCGTGCATTCAATTCTACTTTAATATAATGTTATTGAATAAATTAGTCGAGGCGCCAGTTCAGGAGAATTATTTCCGAGGAAGCAGAAACCTGCATGACACATATTTCGAAGTGAAATGAAGAATGTGCCGCCATATGTACATATTGATATTCCTTTCATTCTCATCACACGCGCGTTTATGTATCTAATTGCAGTGAGCCTGCTACATCTTTGCAAGCGGCTGTCAGTAAAGAAACATCTCCTTGTCATCAACTTATTCTTTTCTTTTCCCTTCCTCAAGAAACCTGTAAAATTCCCTGCAATTAATCCTCGCCGCTTCTGTGTTGCACCTTAATGCGGGGCAGGGGATTGTTTTTTGGAGAAATTGCCTTTGTTCCTTATCCTCAAGAATAAAGGTAAAAGAAGAAAAATGAAAAGCTGTCACCCTTTCTTACATCAGCATTTGCTACTCTTAAGTGAAAAATGCTCCGTCTTGACAATAATTTAGAAAACAAAAAAGAGACGAGACAAAGAGTCAATAGTTTTTTTTGTTTTTGCGAAGCCCTCAGTTTATTATCTGTGTTTTTAATGTTCCCTCTATCGCTATCATGTCCCCCCCTTTTACCACCACCACCACCAATAACTCCCCCAACTCCTCCCTACCCCGTCCAGAACTCCAAGTCACCTTCACAGACATAATATCTCAGACACCGGAGGAGCACAACTATGAATTATTGACTTTCCTTTAAACCAAAGACGCAGATGACACTGATCTCGTATATCCTGCGCATCAGGCTCTCCATAAATAGGATTTTATAGTCGCAGGTGCGCAGCGCAGCTTTTCTCCTAAAGCTGGAGCAACTGGTAGTAATGAAGAACGGCCTCTTGTTCGCCCAGCGCATCAGGCTGCACTTGGCAAGAGCAGATATCGATTAGCCGGTTTTCGGGCCATTCCAGTAAAAGCCTAAGCTCTAATAACGGCTTCGTGAAAGTCACTTTTAGTATTTACTATAGAGAGAGCACGAGGCGCTGCTCCGCCAGGAGAAGCCCTCGAGCCCCGCGCCGCTGCTCTCAGCGGCTCGCGGAGAAGGCGATCAATTTATTTCCAAGAGTTTACCCTGAGCATCTGTTTATTCGCTGTGAATTACGGCAGTTTGTATTATTACGGAAGGGAATTTAGATCAATCTCTACAATACCTTTCATCATCCAATTACTTTATGCAAGGACTATGGTTTATCAGAAACCACGTGTAGCAACTCTGACAGAAAATACAAGAAAATAAGAATCAGAATATACAGGGTGGTCCAGATCGTTTTTCGCAGATCCAGATCGTCTGGATGACTTTGATTTATGCGGGGACGATTCCAGTTCGTCGCAAAGACGATCCTTCATGACGTCAGTTCACACACTTCTCGATGGTCCGGGATTTTTTGGGTGATTTTCTATGTAATAAACTTAATAAATTATAGCGTAATGAAAACTGCATAATTAGATCTGGACCACCCTATAGAACCCCGTTCACCTGTGCTGTGTCCATGTAAGTGAGCCACACGAACCAGTTATACAGCGCCTCGCACGCGAAATGATGGTGTTTGGTCAATGCGCATTCATGGTTGAACCTGGTGGTAATAATACTGACATCGAAGCGTGTACCATGAAAATCAAGACAAGGTCTTTAACCAAAAGTTAACTGACTGACAAATAAATCAAGAATTGTTGACCTCGGTGCACACACCTTTAAAATAAAGATGCTAAAGGGTGCGATACCAGAAGGAAACCATTTTTGGTTTCATTAATAACCGCACATGAAGGTTCCAAAAAATAACTTTTTATTTAGATACTTAAGAGGTGTAGTGAATAACCACAAATATGTGATAACAGATTGTGAAATGCATATATAAATTCATAATTTAAGCAGGACTCTTATTGCTAGCATAGGCTTATTTCATGGTTTTCTTGGTCTCTTAGTGTCTTACTTGGTCCTATTCTACACATTAAAAATTTCGCATTAGCCCTTTGCAACTTGATATTCAAGGAATCTTTCAGAGAATGAGGTAGTTCTTTGAGAAGCAGAGGTTCTACGAAGAAGTACACAACCCAGTAAAGTGCCATTTTAGAACCGTTATTTTTTGTTGTGCAGTAGGTTCCAGTTTATTAAACTAGACTTCACTCAGACCGTGGTTTTAACTTAAGAACATGCAGGTGTTTCCAAACATTTACACCAGTAATTCAGGAAAAGAGACTACATCGAGAACAAACGAACTTCTGGAAAAGTAATTGAAAAGGGCTCAGTTTTACGTTTCTCCACAAATACTAATTCATTCGCTCCTGTTTGTCGTTATGTGGCTTTGAAGATGAAAAGCAAACCTGTACATGTATGGCACACTCGCCTGCACTCACGCCTTAATCCAGGTTTATACTGTACTTAAACGCGTGAAGCCGCCGCGCGGACAGCACCGCAAAGCGCGTGCGCGGTGAGTGACCAAAACAATTTATATTTCGTAGACGCGTTGATATTCTAAGGTGACAGTGTTTGGTCAACGTCGCATATCTAACAATGCAACATCAGTGAATATGAGATTCTCTTTACGCAAGTAGAGTTGTGCCTGCTTTTACTGACTTTAAGAGGAAGAAAAGAAAACGGTGCAGTGCCAGACCTATTAGCCAAAAGCGGTGAAGGAAAGGCGAGTACAACATACTCGAGAGTGGAGAACCTATATGACGCGCATATGCATTTGAGCAGATATATTTGCATGTGTTCCTTGCGTTTTGATGACGTTTTGATGCCCATCGTTTATTAGACCTGCCACCCCTCTAAGTCTACGGCGTCGCGACGTTAAGAAAGCTTCAAGTATAAACCAGGGGTCTTTAGGGGTGCTGCGGAAAAAAAGTGAAAATGAATAATATTTGAACTGCGTAAAAGTCCACGAAATCGGACGAGTCCGAATCTCAACGATTCGGGCGACGTCAAGCTAACCTTCGGTAACATCACGTCTACACTGCCATACGACATCCATTCGGGGAAGGTTTAGATGAGGACCTGAATATCTTTAGCTGATAAAACAGTTCTCATTATACTATATATTTACAAAGCTATCCGTGTATATTCTGTTATAATTTGAGGTCAGAGATTACTAAAACCGCAGCCTGATTTCAATGTAGGAGGATTAGCATAGTCAGCCCACCCAATTCGTGCTGCAAAGACTTAATTTCGATTATTGTATTGTTGCTTTAACTTAAATTAAGGTGCATGAAATGGCACAAAAATGCTTTTTGCCTAGTGAAAAAGAAAGCGGTGGATTTCAATTTAATCTTACCAAAACGTTTCCAGAATATGTACATTTCTGCATTCAGTGAACAGCAAGTGCACATGGCAGATATCCTTCTGTAGCTCCCCATGAGCATTGTTCTTCTATTTTGCATCAGGCTATGTCCATTTCTTATGGGACAGATAAGTAGTGATCACATCCATTTAAAAGAGAGATAACCAACAGATCAGATATATATTCTAAAACATTTCAAATAAAGGAGACATAATATTCAATTACTGGATTACAATGGACATGGAAACTGAGCTCTGGTCGTAATCTTCAGGCCACTGCCCAAAACATTCAACACACTATTTTTTCTTAAGCCAATTTCACATTATATGCAATGCCTAGCCGTTGGGTATGTCAGATTTGCCAACTGCTGTTACTGATTTTGTCACTATACCATTCCAATGTACACGACTGTGAGTTGCTGGGTAGGTGACATGTAAGGCCATGTCACATTTTTCTACTATTCCAGCTATTTTCAGGCATAACTTTCATTTACATAATCTTAGCTCTTTCCTGTGAAGTCATTCTCATAATGCAACATCCCCAGTGATTCATTCTGTTCAGTTCTGATTTTGTCTTTAGTCATTGGTGCAATTCTGTGTGCCTTGGCAACCAATAAATGTCCATGTGGAAGTAAAATGCATAGATGCCAGTGATGAGGAATGAGGGTATTGTGGTCCTCACAAGCAAAAGAGAAACTTTTCTGTCTGACATTTCATGTTTTAAGTACCACGACATTTTCTTTTTTCCAAGAAAATGGAAAAAAAGAAAAAAGGGGCAAAATTGTGCTGAACTTACCATACCTATTTAACCTTTCATAAAGCAGCACTTCTGTCAGGCAGCACGTTGTTGGCTGTGAGTAAAAGGGGTGAGTAGGACTGGAAGTTCGACACCCAGTCAGTAAATTTATCATGTCAAGTGATTATCCGTCATGTAGACTGACATGGCCCAGAGATGAGATCAGCAAACAGTCGGCAAGTCTGACATACCTAACGACTAGAACAGGGATCTCCAGCTCCTGGTCCTGGAGCGTTACTGTGGCTGCAGGTTTTCATTCTGACCCTTTTCCTAATTAGCAACTAGTTTTTGCTGCTAACTGACTTCTTTAACCTTCATTTTAATTGTCTTGTTTTTTAAATTTCAGTCTTCTGAACTGCTTCATTTTTTTCCCTAAATTCCAACAAATTTCACTCCAACCAGTTTGTTAATTAGAAGCAGATTCTTGTAGTAAATTAACCTGTTATTTAATTCCATGGCTTGTTGCTGCTTTCATTCTGCCACAGCAGGCATTTCTAAAACTGTCAATTTTGCTTTTTTCTAAGAATGCTGTCAAAATGTTTTGTGGACCTAAGAAGAAACACATTCGTGAGACCTTCATTTTACTTTATGTTCAGATATTGTATGAGGGCCACAGGTTAGCTGATAATGTTTTGGCTTGTTTTGCAACTCATTATTTTTTGATTCTAAATAAGTTAAGAAAGTAATAATTAAGGGGTCTGAGTCCTAAAGTCAATTAAAGTTAAGAGTTAATTAGCAGCAAAAACTGGTCCCTAATTTTAAAAATGGTTAGAGTGAAATCGTGTAGCAACAGTAGCACTCCAGGATATGAATTGGAGACGCTGACATAGAAGTCACATAATGTGACATGACTTAAGCAGTGTTTGATTTAACAAAAATGGCCACCTTAAGAAATTAATCAGTGACAAAGTGACACCCCTTTTCTGATTCTCTTTCTGTGGCAAACGCCTGTGTGTTCTTTGCTTTACAAAGTTTGCTGTCCAAAATGTAACCTCATGATTATCACGCACACGTTCTTTGGTTAGGTTACTCCACACCCACAGTCTGGTGAAGAGCATCAGCCAGAGAATATCCTTTTTGTTCTTTAACCTCATGGACACAGGTGACTGAACAATGCACACGTGCCAAGAAAGAATGGCAAACCTGGCCAGTGAGCATCGCTGTGATGACTTAAATCACAAGTACATTACACCATTGGTGACCTTGGGATGCTCAGGAAAGCAAGTGCCACCAAAATATAGAATCTTTACCCCATGGGACACCATGACAATCCAGTCTACTTTGTTGAGTTACTATTTATTACAAACAATCATAGATTATCATTAATAACTTTCCTAATACACCTGACCACAGCATATTTAACTACTTTAATGGGGTAGGTAGCTCATCAACAAAATATGACCAGATAACTAGGCTGCAGGAAGGAGACCTAGGGTATCAGTAGCCTCATTGGGTTTAATGAGTGTTGAAGATAATGTCCCGTTAGCAGATCACTGACTCTTCACTGAAGGCCAAGTGTTTTCCCACAAACATAAAGAAGGTAATAAGGATATGCAGAATGTAAAAACTAATTTACAAGTGGAAGCAAATGTGTTTCAGTATTTTAAATGGAAACCTGGTAATTAAGATGCAGATGACCTCAAATCTGCCAGAGAATTGACTAGCTTGATGGTTTCATGGAGAAGTCCTTCAGTTCCGGATGCTTTAGATTTCAATGCTGCCTCCTGTCAGAGTTTCCTGAAATGTTAGCATAAAACCGAGATGTGAACACACTAATGGGATGAAGGTGCTCAGGACAAAGACAGAGAAAACAATGTGAGCGTGAGAAATACAATTCAAGTTGCCCCTGTGGCTTTGCAGTGGATTTGTCATTGTATTTGCATGTGCTTCTCCATCATTTTTAAAACCCCATTTGTCATGTTCTAAAACATTTATTTTTGATTTCTGGATAATGTGGTTTAACTTTTATAGCAGCCATAAACAGCAAAAGTACACCACTAAAATCTCAGGGACGATCACGCACAAATATGACCAAGCAGTGTGACTTAACAGTTTAGATGTTGAGCTGCAAACAACAAGACTCTGAGTTCAAATTCAACACCGATGTAATATATAATCCTGAACCAATCATTTAACCTAGCAGGAGTCAAACTGTAAAAATATGGAAACCATCATACTGTACACTTCAATCAAGCATTTATAAATAATCCCAAATCCGTTTTCAATTAAAATAATCAATAAGAAACTGGAAAGGGATTCAGGAGAGGAAGTGTACATGCAGTCCCCTCTGTGTTTAGTTATCCCCGAGTCCCACTGTTGGAGATTCAAATCCCACTAGATTAAGAGAAGATCTTCTTTTAATCAATTGGGAATGTCATCTTGATTCATTTTCAAAAAATTGCTCAAAGAGATGATAGCAGTGTGTTTTGCTGCTAAAATCATTCTGTTCCGAATCATTATCGGGTTTACTCCCAACATGCCCAGCCGCCTCAGGCCATTGTGGTCATTTCAGAGAGAAAACAACAGACTCAAAAGCAGATGGGCAAAATAAAATTAATAACATTTAATGTTCTTTTTACATTGCACTAAAATCATAAATGACAGAGCCTCTTAACTTTATAGGGTGTGAGCTGGTGGTAATAAACTACACATCCCGATTCAGATCTCAATCTGCATTCTGGTGCTGAGTAAGGAAATCCCACTTTTGTTTGTCTTTCAGAGAAGACTGTGGCCCCAATGGCTTCAGTTTTGAGATCATTTGCTGAGTCAATTATATCCTATGCGGGTGTTTCTGGAAATTAATTTAAAGTATAGTCTATATGGATAAAGGATTTTAAATCCCAACTTTGTTGATTGGAGTCATCACACCTCCTATTGTCCTCAGTGATGGATATGTTGCTTGTCTGATAAATTATTTAACCAAGAAGATTCTTGGCTTGACTCTAAGCTTCAATGTGCTCCAAGTCAAGTCATTTCCTGTGAACATCACAGATGGGTTTTCCTCCAATAATGGAAGGTTCTGAACCCACTGGACCCTAATTTAACCATTAACCTCCAGTGTGTCCTTTTATATGTCCCTATCAATTAAATTATTTTAAACTACAAGACTGTTCCACATTTAAACTAGATAGTAGAACTTTAGTGACCTTCAGAGCTAGACTTGGTATTATTTTGGAAGATAAAGTGGATAGGTCTAGTGAGCTTTGTTGGTTTGTATAATCTTGTTTAGATTTCTCTGATGTTCTAATGTTGTATGCCTCCGAGACTAGCCATCTTATCTTTCTTTCATCAACATAAAAGCTTTGTCATCCAGTGGATGAAGGTTTCCAATCCAGAGGTTGCTGTGTGTACTCATCTTAGCTCCTATTGACTTCAGAGCTGACAATATGCCTAATGTGTATATGATTGTAACTCTTAGCCATTAACTTCCATGGAGTCTCTAAGCTAAGTCGCTTCAGTCCCTGGTGACTTCAGACTATACAGTCTGATTAAGGAATTTAAGATCTTGGTCTGCCACTAACCTCCAGTGGACCTCAAATCACTTTCCTCATTTGAGAGATGTTTAGTCATATGGAGAATGAAGAGTCAGAACCCAGCTGACTCCTGATTAGACATTAAACTCAAGTTTGTCCCTGAGTTAAATATTTCATCTTCATTTAAACTTTACCTTACAGGTCAAGTGGATAACATGTTCGAGCCTGGTATACTCTGTGGACGTGGCCCGGACACAGACAGGCAGACATGTTTTTCCACCACCACACGTTTATTTACAGTTATATACAAGATTAAATTGCACACACAAACCCCAAAAGTCCCCAAAGTCCTGGCCAATAGCACATCTGCCTTCACTCTTCGGGCCGCCTCCACTCTCGTCTCCTGCTTCGTCCTACTTCCACCCGACTCCAGCCTCAAATGAAGGGAGGCAACCCCTTTTATTCACACCTGGATGTGCTCCAGGTGCTCCCCGGCAATCACCCGCCGACACACCCCTGTGTGGCGGAAGTGCCGGCTGTACTCCCAGAAGCTCTCCGGGTGTCCCTTCTTCTCTTCCCCCCAGCACTTCCTGGTGTGGCGGAAGTGCTGAGGTCCAGGACTCCAAAGGCATCGGGGAGCCCCCTGGCGGTAACCACGGGCCCCTCCAGGGTTGGGCTTCCAAGCCCTCTACCCGTGGCCCCCAAAGCAACCAGGGTGGCGGCCCCCACGTGATCCATGGCGGGCGTAGACCCTCTTCCGGTCCTTCAGGGCGTCCCGGCATCCCTGAAGGACCGGACAACTCCAAATGAATCATCAACTCTCAGGACGTTCCTGATCTTCTATAGTGCCCTTTAGCTTTTCAACCATTAAATACCCCTGGTCTACCTGAATCAAAGTAGTGCAACCCTCACTTGACCTGACATTTTAAAGAGACTTTGTAGTCAACTGAATAAGAGAATCACAAAACTTTAGGTCAGTCATTGTCCCCCTTCTTTAAGCAGAGACTATGTGGCCTAAGTGGTGAAGGGTTTTATCCCCTTAGGCATTTTACTCAGCCATGAATTTTCACTGGTGTGGCCAAATCATATCACCTACTAGCATCTTTCAGGAGGTACAACAGACTTCAAGGTGTTTCAGAGTAAAGTCATTTCACTTGCCCTTTTCATCCAGAGAAGGGCTTGTCCACCAGTTGGTGAAGCTTGTAAACATCATAGTCTTCTGAATCACTTCAGTTTCCACTTGCTTCAATCAGGCGTTAATCTGAAATGAATCTGTTGTCAAGCAAATGAGGGATATTAAAATTGACTGACCCCTGAGTCAAATTATTTAATCTCCACTTCCATTTTTAGTAAAGCATTTGGCTTTCAAAATGGTAGATTTCCAGCTACACTCTTCACCTTCATCTAATATGTTAGTCAATTTACTTTATCTTTTGGTGCCCTTCCAAATGAGGCCATTTTGGTCTTGTGGCCTTATGACTTGTAACCATCGGGTTCTCGAACCACTTGCTGTGTCTTGTTGAGTGAAATGTCCTCTACTCCTTGTACTTTGCCCTTTAGAGGACGACCTGTGGTTAATGATAATGTCTGACTTGCTGAGTGCTGCAGTTCTGCTCACCCGATGAGGTGTTGTTGGAAGTGAATCCCCAGCAGATGCTGAGGTGCAGTTGCCGCTCTATTTTAGAGGTGACTTCGAAACTCGGAGTAGCAGTAAAGCCTTTAGGGATTACAAGGTCTGTTTGTTACAGTAGGAGTTGAAATTTGGCAGCCCAGCTCTGGGATTTGGAGCCAAATCTTTGAAGCAGCACTTAAGTAGGAGCTGAACAGTGCGGCATCACTGAGCGCCTGGCAAGCAGGCAGGAGAGCAGAAACAAACAAATACTTCTTTTTCTTCTTTTTAATTTATTTATTTTGTCTTTTGTTCTTGTTTAAATCATATCACTTACAAGAATATCATATAAGTTACTCATAAAAGCAATTTGCCTTGGCAGTGGTTCAACAGTGCTATGAATGCTACTCCTCAGGCTCGGTCTTTGCCACTCACTTGTTTGGTAGTATACTTGATCTTCCTCTTTCCTCAAAGTGCCTCCTTCGGCCGTAGCATGGTCTGTTCACTAATTTCTGTGATATTTTCCTGGAAGTCTTTGCTCCTGAAGGTGCTCCTTAAGACCCCCCCAACTGGGCCTGTCAATTCAGTTTTTTGTGGTGCTTTGCTAAGACCACACACTCACACTTAAAGTGTGGCTCTTTAGACTTCTGTTTTGGTTTGTGTTTTGTGCAATATTTTATTAGGAATCTCTCTAGTCTTCTAATCACCTCTTTAGACCTCTAACTTTTCTACACTACTCATTTGTGTGGTGCTTTTCTGGGACTGTCCTTCACCCTTCTCTGATTATCTGTATGGTATTTTGTTGGGACTTTTGCTGCTCCTAAAAGTACCTTCTTAGAATCCTGGTTAGGCCTTTTCTGTAACTTTTATAGCTCTCAGCTGAGATTCCCACTTTTCCTATGATTGCCTCTTCATGCGCCCAGCTTGGTCTGCTTGTTAATTTATATGGCCCTTTATTGAGAAAAAAAAGCTCCTAAATGTGTTTCCTTAGACTTCTGGCTAGGCTTGACTGTTCATTCTTTCTGGTGCTTTTTGGGACTCCTATTGTTTCATTATTCACTTTCTCAGACCTTTGGACAATTCTCTCTGCTCAATATGCAGCACCGCACTGAACCCCACCCCAAAAAGTCAATCCTGAGCGTTCTGCCTGGGCCTGTATAATCATTTATGTGGTGCTTTATTAGGACTTACTCTGCTCCACTGATCACCTGTTCAACTACCTCATTTGTTGGACACTTTATTAGGACTTCTGTTTCTCCTAGAAGTGCCTCTTAAGAACCCTGGCTGAGCCTATTCACTGTCTTATGTGGCACTTAATTAGGACTCCCTCTGCTCCTGTGATTACTTCTTCAGGCCACCAACTAGGTCCTTCCACTCATTTGTGTGGCTTTTCACTGGGACTCCTTGTGCTCCATTGATCACCTCCTCAGACCTTTGGCTTGGTCTGCCTTCATTTATTGTAAGTGACAGCACATTGGGACCACCTCGTCTCCTAAATGTGGCTTCTGAAACTTTTGGGTGGGCTTGTATGGTCATTTATATGGTGATTTATTAGGATTTCTCCGCTCCACTGATCACCTCTTCAAACTCAGTCTGTAAACTCATTTGTGTGGCATTTTATTTGGACTCCATTTGCTTCTAAAAGTGCTTCCTTAGGACCCCAGTTAAGCCTACTTATTCACTTATATGGCACCTAACTGGGGTTCCCTCTGCTGCTATGACTGTTTATTTCATGCCTCTATCCTTTCTCTACTTGTTTGTCTGGCATTCCATTGGCACTTTATTTAGCACTTTACTGGCACCCCTCTACATCCTAAACATGCCTCCTGAGACTTTTGGCTGGGTCTGTGTGGTCAGGTGCTTTATTAGGACTTGCATTCCCTCCACTGATCACTTGTTTAAACCTCCAGATCAGTCTGTTGTTGTGCCCCTCTTTCTTTGTGTGGCCTGGCCTGTGTTCAAATTTTTGGTTGCATTTTTAGATTTGCATTGCAGTGGCTGTGTGCTTGTTTAAAAAGTTGCTTTTTCTTGCACAATTTTGTTTTTAATATTATTCATACCAAAGAGTCTTTATAAAAATGTATCATTACAATTTTATCATTGCTTCTTTATATATCTGGTGTCTATATATGTTATTTCAGTGGATGGATACTAGAACCTGATAGTGGTAGACCTGAGTGCAAGTAGGAAACCAACTTTGTATTAGGTGCCAGTCTGTTAAACAGCACACACTGGCACTGTGCCAAATTTATGATTTGGCAATTAACTTACATAAACACATTTTTTGGCATGTGGGGGGAATTAAAATAATTGAAATAAATGGAGGAAATCCAAATAAACACAGGGAGAACATGCAAACTTCACATGACTAAATGGGTTTAGGTGTCAGATGGCAGATAAAAGTATTTCTGTTTCTGTGTTGGTTTTATGTTTTTTTTAAGGAAAATTTACACCTTTTCCTGCTACATACATTTCACCACTTCCCTGTATCTTAGCAGACTGGATCATAAATCATAACATGCAGCATATAAGATATTTTATAGTACTTTAATACTGTAATAGAGATTCACTCCCATGGCACAGCTGCTGTGATTTTAATATCCTTCAGAGGAGTAAAGGAGAAAGCAGGTGTGGGCCAGTATCTGTCTGAGTACAGGGGAATCTTGATTAAATGACCTTCTGTTAATGAAGCCTAATGAGTCCTGGCCTGTAGCCTTCTTACCAAACCTTGATATGGTAGAAGATAGCTCAATTATGTTCAACATAAGGGACTCACTTTCTGGAACTCCAATCATCCATCCATTTTCTGAATTCATTTTATCCTTTTCTGAAACAAGTACTAAATGGAAAGTCATTCCACTGTAGGACATAGCTACCACACTTACTCATACCAGGGGATTTTAACTTGGCTAGTCTTATACTAATTGAAAATCTTTGGAATTTTGGAGGAAATCGAGACATGGGTGGAAATAAGCACAAATAAGTGTGCAAGGTGTTATGTTCACATAAAAAGTCTTGCAGCCAAGAAGTGAACTATTATGGCAAAGTATGGTGTGACCACCCCACAGCAAACCACTGTTAAAAATGACCATGTGACATTTTGTAAAAGATAGTGTATATTTAATACAATGATTGCTTGTAGGTTTGACATCACTCAAAGCTACACTTGACCATATCAGGTAAAGTGGCAATTAAATAATGAGGAGGACTACTGCATGTGCCATGACGTTATCTACAGTGCATCCGGAAAGTATTCACAGCGCATCACTTTTTCCACGTTTTGTTATGTTACAGCCTTATTCCAAAATGGATTAAATTCATTTTTTTCCACAGAATTCTACACACAACACCCCATAATGACAACATGAAAAAAGTTTACTTGAGGTTTTTGCAAATTTATTAAAAATAAAAAAACTGAGAAATCACATGTACATAAGTATTCACAGCCTTTGCTCAATACTTTGTCGATGCACCTTTGGCAGCAATTACAGCCTTAAGTCTTTTTGAATATGATGCCACAAGCTTGGCACACCTATCCTTGGCCAGTTTCGCCCATTTCTCTTTGCAGCACCTCTCAAGCTCCATCAGGTTGGATGGGAAGCGTCGGTGCACAGCCATTTTAAGATCTCTCCAGAGATGTTCAGTCAGATTCAAGTCTGGGCTCTGGCTGGGCCACTCAAGGACATTCACAGAGTTGTCCTGAAGCCACTCCTTTGATATCTTGGCTGAGTGCTTAGGGTCGTTGTCCTGCTGAAAGATGAACCGTCGCCCCAGTCTAAGGTCAAGAGCACTCTGGAGCAGGTTTTCATCCAAGATGTCTCTGTACATTGCTGCAGTCATCTTTCCCTTTATCCTGACTAGTCTCCCAGTTCCTGCCGCTGAAAAACACCCCTACAGCATGATGCTGCCACCACCATGCTTCACAGTAGGGAAACGTGACGCCTGGCATTCACACCAAAGAGCTCAATCTTTGTCTCATCAGACCAGAGAAGTTTGTTTCTCATGGTCTGAGAGTCCTTCAGGTGCCTTTTGGCAAACTCCAGGCAGGCTGCCATGTGCCTTTTACTAAGGAGTGGCTTCCGTCTGGCCACTCTACCATACAGGCCTGATTGGTGGATTGCTGCAGAGATGGTTGTCCTTCTAGAAGGTTCTCCTCTCTCAACAGAGGACCTCTGGAGCTCTGACAGAGTGACCATCGAGTTCTTGGTCACCTCCCTGACGAAGGCCCTTCTCCCCCGATCGCTCAGTTTAGACGACCGGCCAGCTCTAGGAAGAGACCTGGTGGCTTCGAACTTCTTCCACTTACGGATGATGGAGGCCACTGTGCTCATTGGGACCTTCAAAGCAGCAGAAATTTTTCTGTAACCTTCCCCAGATTTGTGCCTTGAGACAATCCTGTCTCGGAGGTCTACAGACATTTCCTTTGACTTCATGCTTGGTTTGTGCTCTGACATGAACTGTCAGCTGTGGGACCTTATATAGACAGGTGTGTGCCTTTCCAAATCAGGTCCAATCAACTGAATTTACCACAGGTGGACTCCAATTAAGCTGCAGAAACATCTCAAGGATGATCAGGGGAAACAGGATGCATCTGAGCTCAATTTTGAGCTTCATGGCAAAGGCTGTAAATACTTATGTACATGTACTTTCTCAATTTTTTTATTTTTAATAAATTTGCAAAAACCTCAAGTAAACTTTTTTCACATTGTCATTATGGGGTGTTGTGTGTAGAATTCTGAGGAAAAAAATGAATTTAATCCATTTTGGAATAAGGCTGTAACATAACAAAATGTGGAAAAAGTGATGCGCTGTGAATACTTTCCGGATGCACTGTATACTGAATCTTTGTTCCAATTTCACATATGCAGTAGTAACCTGTTGTGATAGTGCTGACCAGGTGGAGTAACTGATCTGGTAGAAAGCTGACATACAGGAAGAGTGACAGTGGTGAAATAGACACACTAAACTCTACAGGCAAGTGTCCAAAACTGTGGTAGTGGGTGGCATGTGAGATGGCGGAGCAAGTCCAACTGTGGGATCAATCGCTAAAGACGCCTCTTCTCCATGTCCCATAGCTTGGAGAACTTGCTTGGCCAAACACTGAAGTGACACCCAGGAGATCTAGTAAAGAACAAAAAATGTTGTTAAAGCCAACAGGAATGATAGTCATAAATACAATAATATGCTTGTCTTACATTTTCAGAGCTCCTTTAACCAGTCACAGGACTACATTGAACCAGAGTCCACCCCGTTGGATGCAAGGTAGGAACCATTCAGTCTTTCACCATTTAGAATCGCCACATGTCAAACACACATCTTTTAGAAAGGGAGAAAAAATACTCACTCGGATGTCTTACATTTGACCTTTTACCTCTCCCTCTACTGATCTTTTATAAGGACTAAGCACTGAAAATAATAACATTAAACTCTGATGATCCACATTAGAGTTGTGGCCTCCATTTCTGACAGCATTGGATCCAAGGCAGTGGCCTAAGATGAATAAGGGTGCTGCCACAAGAGCACTTACAAAGGAATAATTTGGATCTGCCAAATAATAATATAAATACACCTTTGGGAACTGAGCTGAGATCATCAGCAAGGTGAAGCAACATTGTTAAGCAGTGTCCAAAATGGTGGACCCACCAGGGTTCTTCCTTTGTCACACTACACCTTTAGTTCTCCTCTTATTATTTTCCTCCAGGCACTTGATTGTTGACCTATGCTGCTTGTTTGTAATTGTAAATGCTTGTTTGTTATAAGTCTCTCCAGGTGCATCGCTCACAAAAGTTGAATAACAGAGTTCCAAACTACTTCTGGAAGCAACATCAGCACAAGAACTGTGCATCAGGATCTTCTTGAAATGGTTTTCCATGGATTAGCAGCTACAAACAAGTCTATGATCACTGTGTGCAATGCCAAGCATCAGCTGCAGTGCTGTAAAGCACACTGTCATTGGACTCTGAATCAGTGCAAACGTGGCACGTGGCACTATCTGGCAGTCTGATGGATGAATCTGAGTTTAGAGGATGCCAGGAGAATTCTACCTTCTGGATTGCATAGTGCCTACTAAAAAGTTTGGTGGAGGAAGGATAAAGGTCTGGGGCTGTTTTTCAGGGTTTCGTCTAGGCCTCTTGGTTCCATTGAGGGGTACTGTAAGTGCTACAGCAAAAGTCATTTTAGGCAATGGTGCACTTCCAACTCAGTTTGGGGAAGGCCTTTTTCTGGTCTAGCATTACTACAACCCCAACACACACACACACCATGGGCAAAGCCATGTCTTTAAAGACATGGAGGAATTCCAGTGAACCTGCACAGAGCCTTGACCTCAACCCTATTGAACACCTATGGGAAGAATTGGAATTGCCAACATTATGACCTCAAAAATGTTCTTTTGGCTGAATGAGTACAAATTCCTAGAGACACACTCCAAAATTTTGTTGAATGCCTTCCCAGAAGAATAGAGGCTGTCAAAACCTCAAATCGTGGGTGCCAACTCCATATCAATGTCCATGGCTTTGGAATGAGATGTCCAAAAAGATCATTTAGGTGTGATGGTCAGGTGAGCAAAAACTTTTTTTTTTTTGCTCATATAATGTACTTCAAAATACATTTGGAAAGTGTTTTATGATATTTCAGGTGAACTATTTTATTTAGAGGAGATCAAAGAAGTTTTTCAGTTATATCAGGCACACTCTAAACTCTAGGGATGATTTTAGAGGCAGGACACACGACCACTCTGTAGCCCCTCTAGCTCTCTCCTCTATCTGCGGGCTCGGTGGGAGGACATTGGCAGCTGTGTGTTTTAAAGTTTGCGTATCCATATGTCGACCGGTACATTTTCTGCTCGGAATAGTGCAGTTCGCTCTTTCTTGTATGATCTGCTGTATTGCATGAAACGCGGTTGTGTCTGGGTCTGCGGTGTACACGTCTCATAGGGGTTCAGACAAAAAGCTACAGAATCCATTATAAAAAAAAAAACAGCCGTTGTCTTCATTCGCCACTCGCAGGCTGGTTTTAAACTGGAGCAAAGGGCACTAATGTCATAGAGAGACGGGTGTCCTTCAGCGCGAAACTACAGGCGTCATGGTCACCTTCGCTTTGACTTAATCATAAACCAAAAAAAAAAAAAATGGGACGGAGTGCAAGGCTATCAGGATCCCTCACTCAGGGGTCCATTCCGACGATTCCGCTTGCCGCTTGACGTTAAAAGTAAGCTCACGTTTATGAAAGTGCTCGGTCGCTCTGGGCAGTGCACATGAATAATACAAAGCCTCAACAAATGAGCAGACAGCTCCTGGCTGCCATGAAACTCAGATTCATCAGTGGCAAAAAGCTTTTAATTCTGCTTTGGCTACTTCTGTGCCTGTCAAATCAGAACTCAATTAAGAACAATTAGGCCCTTCTTTTCCATAACCTAAAATTATGCAGAGATGTTCAAACCTTCCTGTCATGCATGCGACACAATGAAGCAATTTTACACACTTTTTGTTGTGAAGCTGAGCACAAAGAAGCAGAAAAGCCTGGCATCAAGGCCGCCGAGCAGTGACGTGCTGCCTTTATCTGCACATGGCTAGCTTTTTAAAAACTTGTCATCTAAGGGGGAAAAAAGAAATCAAAAGATTTGTTACAAAGGATAGTGAAAAAGTTAACAAGACACCACCGGTGGAGCGGTGTCATGTCTTAATCTTCGAAAAATATGCTCCACAAGATCGCATTCACCTTACGTCGTACATCTGTGAGCTTGCCTGTTCTTTCTTTCTTTCTTCGATCTATATACCTTTAAGTTCATTTTAGAACCCGCCTTTCTTTCTTTCTTTCTTTCTTTCTTTCTTTCTTTCTTTCTTTCTTTCT
>JANRMT010062790.1:8397495-8416775 GCA_026402145.1 Polypterus bichir lapradei | reverse complement strand
TCTTTCTTTCTTTCTTTCTTTCTTTCTTTCTTTCTTTCTTTCTTTCTGTGATCCATATACCTTTACGTTCACTTTAGAACATGGATCGCTTTTCTTTCTTTCTTTCTTTCTTTCTTTCTTTCTTTCTTTCTTTCTGCGGTCTCCATCCACTTCGGAACCTGATTAATTCACACGAGACAACAGTCTATGCCGTGACAAAGAAGTTGATTGTGTTCTTTGGAAAGAGAAAAACAAAGAAGAAGCACTGGCACTCTTCTGGGTTGTGTGGTTTCTCAGCACATGACAAAGAACCATTAACATTCTGAAAAAAGATGGTTCTTTGGGCTTAGTAAAATGTTCTGAATATGTGCGCAAAACAAATGCTTAATTTATATTAGGTTTCCTAATATGATACTAACAGTTCAAGAACTCCCGAACATTGCATGTGTTAAACAATATTTTAAAAATCACGAACCCATCGGTATTTCACAAAAATGTTATCATCTATTCGTGGTAGCTATTTTTAGGTATGGACCTAAATAAATAAATGTTCTTTCTGGAACTGACATGGTTCTTTTAGGAACTAAAACGGGTTGGAATAGCTCTGAAGAACCACTTTGAAAAGTTTTCTTTTTGAGAGAATGTGTATTAACTGCAATGACATGGAGAATGTGGACAGTTTTAGATACCTCGGTGTCCACATCACAAAGGACATGACACCAGGTATTTACTTGGTAGTTAAGCCCAATAACGTCTTGATCACCTCAAATGCCTTATGGATTTTAGGCTGCCATCTCAGATACTAAAGAATTTCTATAAATATACAATTCCAAGTATTCTGACCGAAAGCGTTACCGTCTGCTTTGGGAACATCACGCAGTAGAACGGCAAGGCTCTATGGAGGGTGGTGTAGTCAGCTAAACACACCGCTGGGTGTCCACTCTGTGAATGTTAGGACATCTATATTAAGCGGTGTAGGACCAGAGCAAGGAAAATTATCAGAGGTGCCAGATATCCAATGGTCTCTCCTGTGCTGCAACCAGCGAAACGCTGACGCAGCTTGAAGACCAAAGGGAGACTGAGGAGGCGCTTGTTTCCACTGTCCATCCATGTCCTAAATGAGGACAGTGCCTAGTGCTACATGATGTCCTACTCTTAATTCTCCTATATTAAGTTATTTATTGTATATATATATATAGGTATTATATTCTTCTAAAGCACAATCTTGATGCTCAGTAACCGAGCATTTCTAAACATACTGCAGTGTCTAATTGTATGGGACAAATAAACTTGATTTCACTTCATATAACGTAAAAATCGCAAAGAACGCTATATAAAAGAAAGGGCTCATGCGCTGATGCAGTGCATGCCTCTTGAGTGCCGGGTGAGATTCGACCCAGCCTTGTCGTTTTTTTTTTTTTTTTTTTTCTCTTTTCTCTTTTTACTGACAGGTGGTGAGCATTTGGGCACTGAAAGGTTCAAGCTTCCCGCCGCTTGAGGGCATGTAGTCTTCACAAACCGGCGTGGCACTCTGTGGAGGTGCGACCCCCTGTGGCCCCGAGACCGAGCGTTAAGTTTAGAATTTTATTCACCCTGCAGACCAGAGCGCACGCCAACCTTGGAACTCGGTGCTGCTGAATGAGATACCTCATTAGGATCACCTCCACATTTTTTTCCAGATCATTAAACAAAAAATTCGATTAGGGACAGCTTTTCTATAGCTAACGAGGCTGCCAAAATATCCCACAGGCTGATCTTGATTTTTGCTGCCCATGAAGAAAATGGAGATAATACACCTGGTTGTATTGATAGGTGGTGGGGGGGGGGGGGTTGAGGTTTTGTCTCGGTTATTCTGTTGGCTGCGTGTGGTCCGAGACCTACAATATACCGGGAGTAGGGCCAAATGGCGAGCGCTTTAACTACTATCTTTTAATTTTTGGCTAGAGTGTGAATTATTTGTAGCTAACGGTTTCTATCCTTCAAGTCCAGAGTTTGCCATGTGTCTTTTTTTTCTTTTGTTTTCTTTGTTGCCGACGATATTCGGCATCCAGTCAGCCTTCTCCTAGAATTAGATCAGTGCTGGAGCGCTTAACAGAGCTGATAAGGAAATGTGATTTTTTATTTGTTTGAGGCAGAAGTTCAGCATTAATGAAAGTAACGAAGTTAAAGGGTAGCTGGTGCGTTTCGTTATTTGAGAGTTAAAAATAATCAGAAATAAGGTAGATGGAAATGCTTCATTACTTAAGGTTTCCATTTCAATTCGCTTTGATTACCTGCGAAAAAGGCTGGAATACTAAGCGGCAGGCAGTCAACGGGAGCAGGACTGCAGCGGCCGCAAGATTTGTGTCGTCTCAAAATGCTCTAATGACAGAGCCATGAAATGGGTAATGTGACATTTACTGGCCTTGAGTAGCGCTCTGATTTGTTGTGCAATATTCCCAGTTTTCACGCTGCATTTTAACTTGCGCCTCTTCTTTATTTATTAAAAAAGGTTGCCCCTTATCGACATATCAAGAGGACACAGAGCTGGTTAATCTCCCAAATTAACTTTTTTATACCCGTTTGAAATAAAACGGGCATTAATGTGTGATTTATTGAGGGAAAAGTACGTATTTAGCGCTCGTTATTTTCTTCTGACTGCAGTCTATAGAAGTTTGGACTTCTTTACTTTGCGAGTGTCATGAAAGATAGGACTTCATCAGTTCAAGGAAGGGCGTCACTGCGCAGGGCAAAATGAGTTTCTCGCGGAAGGGTGTTAAGATCGATGTTTATCCACAATGGTTTAGAATGGTTCAGTTTAAAAATATATATATGGTTGGAAAGTTAGTGCCGATTCCAGCAACAAAACCAATAAAACGAGTGGAAACGGACCCTAAAGACACTCCCACTTTTCTATAAATTGCTCAAGGGGTTATCTGATTGGGGCGTGCTAACCCGCGGTCCAATCAGTAAATCAAGCACGAGGAAACCCGTCATATGACATCCGAATTTGTCATTTGCGCTTGTCACTTGCTGTAGGTGATCGCAGACCCACTTTGCATTCTTACAAATACTGGTTCTTTAGTGGCAATTTATGGTTCTTTACTGGGTTGCGTGGTTCCTTATAGCTCCATTGCTTGACAAACCACAATTTCATTCTGGAAAAGGTTCTTTGCGTATGAAGTTGGTTCTTTGTGATTTGAAAAACATCCTAATATGTAGGAAAAAAAATCTTCAATGTATGATAGGCCACTTACACATTTAAGAAATCCCGGACTTAGCCTGTGTTATTATATGCAGTAAGAGTTCTTTTGAATTCAGGACTGGTATTTCACAAATCTGTTACCATCTGCTGCTGGTTAATTCCTCTATGGAGTCTGTTACGGATGGGTCCTTTTCGGAACCAAAAATGGTTCTCCTAGCATCGCTGTGAAGAACCACTCTGGCACCTTTATTTTTAATATCTATGTGGGTAGAGGTTTAGAGTCAATAAACTCTACAAGAAGTCTTTAAAAGAAGTCCAAAGAGCATGTGGAGAACACTAAACGTCTGCAGGAATAGAAGCAAGACTCAAGAGCGGCAAGGGAGCCATTCGGGATCTCCTTCTGAAAATGACTCCGCATATTACACTTGTTGCAATAAAAACACACATACACACACACACACACACACACACACACACACACATATATATATATATAATAAGATTATATATAATCTGCGTTGTAATGGTCGTTTGGTTTGAGTTGCAATACTTTGTGCCTCTGTGGTGTTATCCTTTGTGGAATTTGTTAAGTAATACAGGTACACATTTTTATTGCAATACTCGATCAAGTATAAATCAAAATTCCTACGAAATTTCCGGATTGAGTGTGAGTAACCAAAGATGGGAAGAGCTTGGAAGTATTGTCTGTGCTGTAATGTATTTCATGTTCCAGCTGCTGAGAAAAGGCAACTTTTTCACAGTTGAATCCCCTCTGTTAAATTAATTCTCTAGAGTACAGCACATCTTTAAAATCTACATACTGTAAGGAAATATCCACCCATCCATCCATTATCCAACCTGCTATATCCCAACTACAGGGTCACGGGGGTCTGCTGGAGCCAATCCCAGCTAACACAGGGCGCAAGGCAGGAAACAAACCCCAGGCAGGGCGCCAGCCCACCGCAGGGTGCGCACACACTCACCCACACACCAAGCACACACTAGGGACCATTTAGAATCACCAATGCACCTAACCTGCATGTCTTTGGATTGTGGGAGGAAACCGGGGCACCCGGAGGAAACCCACACAGACACAGGGAGAGCATGCAAACTCCATACAGGGAGGACCCAAAAAGCGAACCTGGGTCCGCTAACTGCAAGGCAGCAGCAGCACTACCCACTGCACCACCGTGCTGCCTCTGTAAGGAAATAGACTTTCCATATATACATTTTAAGTGTTAATTTAACACTAGCAAGTTGGCTATGTTGTTTTTGATGTTATAATTGGAGAAACTGCACATTTAATATATTACTGTATTGGTTAGTCAGCCATGTTTCAGAACAATGAGCCACCATTCGACACCCCCCGGGAGCAACTTGACTTCCTCGACAGGCTATGAGCAACCAGTTGCATTTTGTTTGAGAACACTGGGCTCTCCTGCTGTCCCTGCTGAGATGTCAGAAAAACAAAAGTTCTGACGGGTAAGCGGATCACTGCCTCCGATTTCAAACATCTTCTTGAACTCTTCTGGCTGGCTGTGTGCTGTCTGTTAGTACACAGACCAAGACTATGATTTATTTCTCTTACATCTTGTAAGCACAGCTGACCCAATATACCTTGGAGCTCCTATCATTCCATGCATGTGTACCGTGTGTATACCACATATGTTTATGTACTTCCTTTAAATTCTATACAAACACTTTTAGAAGGCTATTTACTGAACTGCACATTAGAACAGCAGGCCATTTAGCCCCAAAAGCCTATCCATTCTATCCACCTGGATTGTCCAATATAAAATCAAGCTAAGATTTGAAGGTTCCTAAAGTACTATTCTCTATCACACAATTTAATAATTTGTTCCATGTGAGTATGTTTTTTTTTCAATAAAGAAAAAATTTCTTACATTTTGTGAAATCTGCCCTTAACAAGTTTTCAGCCAGGATCCATATTCTTGTTTTAGAATTCAATTTAAAATAATAACAAGGACTCACTATTTTTATTCCTTTCATAATTATTTTCAGTTCATTCTTATCCTCTGTTTTCTTGAACTGAAAAGGTTCAACTCTTTCAATCTCTCCTCAAGGCTACCTCTCAATCCTGGAATCAGCCTATTCAGTCTCCCCTGGACTTTCTCTTGCATTTTTGTAATGTGAAGGCCAAAGCTGTACACAGAACTCCAGGTGAGGCCTTACTAGTGTGCTTTACACTGTAACTTGAGTATAACAGCCCTTAGAAATAACATCATGATATATAACCTAACATCCTATTATCTTTCTTGAATGCTTCTGTGTACTGCCTGGATATAGGCAGTAAATGGACACTGTACATGCCACCAGCAGGGCAAGCACCACCATTAAGGTGAATTAGGTATTTCCATATGGAACAAATCATAAAGGCAGGGGCGGGGGGTACCCAGCCACACGAGTTAGCTACTGAACAGTCGGTTGGTGCACTAAAAAGCTTGGCCTAGGGTGCAAAATAACCTAGCACCAGCACTGTGCGTCACACACATATGTAGTGCACTTTGTCTCTGTCCGCCAATCAATCCATTCTTTTGATAAGCCCAGTTAGTTAAACCTAAGGAATGCTGGCACTGTAAACCATCCTGGCTGTCCTGGGTGCAAAATGGAAATAAACCCTGGACAGCATGATCATCCTTCCTGGTTCAAACTCAGATCAGGTTTACATTAAAATCATCAGTTAAGCTAACACATGGATCTTTGAGATTTAGAAGTAATTATGGACATCGGGGGGAAACTCCATGCAGCTACATTGAACCACACAGAGTGACAAGAACTCAAATACTCTAACTACCCAGAGCCAGTTAGCGAGACTGAGCTAGGAAAGTTAACTTTGGTGATAGAAAATGTACCAATGTATTGCACACAAAACTTTTATGAGCCTAAAGCAGTGGTTCTCAACCTGTGGGGCAGGCCTAAAGAGATTTTTGCAGTTCATTTTTATAGCTCCTTTCCAAAGAGAGCAGTGTCCAAGGTATTGTTTATATAAAGCTCAAAAGTGAGCCAATGTTTACAAGTCAGGTGAAATTTATTATCATGTGTACATAGAACCTAGTACAATGAAGTTCTTATTCTCATGTCAGCTCAAAACAGTTGACAAAATCAATGCAATAAATCAATAAATTAATACAGAGTATATATTTTCATGCATGCACGTCTAAGGTTCACCTTCCAGGCTCATTGAAGGTAAGTACTACCACTCCGGGACACAAGGGGCGCAATCACTGATGGCATCATCTCTTTTTTCTCCCACAGCACTGAGAAACCACCCACTGAGGGCAACTGACTCTGCCTTTTCTAATCCCTCCACTTGGGTTGTCTCATTCCAGAGGGAGCAGATAGAAGAACAGAGGTCCCACCTAAGTACTGACCACTTTAAGAGAACCTTGAATCTTCTTGTATATTCTCTGTTCTGCACTGCATTTCATTTGCTGTTATTTATGTGACATCAAGTGTTTGTTTATTTTGACTGTTGGAAATATTAAAAAGGGTGACCCGGTTGATGCCCCAACATTTCCTCTGTGACTAGCATGTTCGTTTAGTCGACAACAATATATATGTGTATATATAGCAAACAACAAAGGAATGCTGGGGCACCAACTGGGTCACCCCATTTTAAAATGTTCATAAAATGAAAGCAAAACAGCATGCCCCTGGCACAAATGAAAAAGTCATAAATTATAAACAGGCTTCAGTAGGAACCCCATCCTTGATGATGCTCAGTTGAATTCCGACATCATTCTTTGCGTTGCGTCTGGTTTTATGGCGGCGCTGCTGGAAGGGGCATGGCAAATGTGGGCAGAGCAATGTGAGTATTAGGTGTTCTCCTCGGGCTTTGATTCAGGAATGAGGCAAAAGAGAATACATCATTTTTGACAGCAACCCTTCTCATCACTGGGTGATATTACTTACCTTGTTTGAGCTTGGAAGGTGGTTTCCAAGCACTCATGCATGACAATAAATATACACTGCTCAAATAATATTAAGGGAACACTTAATCATCACACTCCATCACCAAGTCAATTAAGCTTCAGGGATGTCAGTCTGTCCAATTAGGAAGCATAAGCGATTGTGAATCAGCTTTACCTGCTCTGATGCAAATGAGAATGACAACTAGTGCACTGGAGAGGCAACAGCAAGACACCCCCCAAAAAGAGAATGCTTTTGCAGGTGGTAGCCATAGACAATTGCTCTCTCCTTATTCTTCCTGACTGATTCTTCTCTAGTTTTGCATTTTTCAGCTAGTGTCCTTGCCACTACTGGTAGCATTAGGCAATACCCACAAGTGATTCAGGTAGCACAGGTAGTCCAGCTCCCCCAGGAAGGCACATCCATACATGCTGTCGCAAGATGGTTTGCTTTGTCTCCCAGCACAGTCTGAAGAGCATGGAATAGATACCAGGAGACGGGTTGTTGCATGAGGAGAGCTGGACAGGGATGTAGAAGGGCATCAATTCATCAGCAGGATTGGTATCTGCTCCTATGTGCGAGGAGAAACAGGAGGATTACTGCCAAAACCCCACAAAATGACCTCCATCTGGCTACTGGTGTATATGCTCCTGACAAAACTGTCAGAAACAGACTTCATGAGGGTGGCATGAGGGCCCTTATAATATACTAGCTGTGTAAGCCCATGCTGTAAAAAGCCCAGGCTCCTAGAAACTATTGACATCATCAGAAAACAAATTGAAATGCAGAGTTGGTGGTTTTGTTTTGCAGATGTACGCACCCCCCTTGTCAATCAGCGGCTAAGCGAGTTTCTCTCTTTCTGTCTTTCCTCGGCAGTTTCACTTTGGCAATGGAGTCACTTTCTATCAGCTTCATGCTGTAGCCTCATACTTCTTTCTTCTCCTGACTCATGAACTTGGGGCCGCCTTGCTGGCTCTTTGAGCTTCATGCTGTAGTCTCTCACTTACGGGCCGCCTGGCACTTCCAGGCCGGACAGACAGACACACACACTTCCACGCGTAGACGTTTATATATAAGATATTGTGACCGACAGCCAGGGCTCTTACTCGGGGAGCAGATATGCACAGGGCACTAACTCCTCCCTTTCCTTCTCATTTTGGGTCGAGCGGTGCTTCTGTGAGCCGTAGTGCTGAGACTGCATGTGCTGCTGTACTGCCATGTGTGTGTGGTTGCACTACTGTGTCGTGTTGCCACAAGAAATTTCTAAAACAGGTCCTTAATTTGAAGATGGCCAGGAATCTTTCCGACTAAACCACTTGTGGCCCCCAGGGATCACACCAGCTCCCTAAACCTGAAAGAAACGGACACTAGGCACAAATTTAACGACACACACAGCTTTATTCTGAGTATGGGAAATGCTTTCCCTTTGTTTCCCACCAATGCACAATACCATAAAGCACAATATTCACAGCACTTTTGTTCTGTTCTATTTCTCTTATTCCTTCTACCTCCACTCCTCCTGCAGGAAGCTTCGTCCCTCTTCCTACCAACTCTGGCTCCCTGAATGAAAGCAGGTGGCTCCTTTTATGCTGCACCTGGAAGTACTCCAGATGGCCTGTTAGCAAGGTCTGGAAGCACTTCCAGGTATGGCTGAGACCCCACAAAATAGGGCTCTGCAGCTACCCCTGGCATCCCTCATGGAATCCAACAAGACTATACCAAACTTCAATTCTCATGGAGCCCTGTGAGAATCCAAGGTACTTGCTACAAACCAGGGGGGCTGCCATCTTGCACTCCGTGGAAGGCAGTGCCCTGTAAATATCTGACCACAATCCTTCCTTTACAAAGAGCCCTGGCCGCCCATCACAATATATGTTCTTATGATTGGCTGTTCTGTACTCTTATGACATATGGTTCCATACCTTTCCCAGAATTTCAGAGTAAGAAAAGCATCTGTTCAGGATGGCTGAGGTCTTTAATATTTCTGTTTGCCTTTGTAAGGGAGCAAGTGTTGCATATGTTCTGAACAGAAGGCAGATGCATGGCTATAATGTTTTATGCTGCATTCACCACCCTGTCCATGGCTTTACAATCTTGACTTGAGTAGATACCATAGCAGAATGTGATGTAGCCAGCAAGGATGGACTCAGCTGTGCACCTATAGAGGTTCTTGAGAAAAATCAGAGAAATAAAAGTTGCCATCAGCTGTCTGAAGAAGGAGAGACATTGGTGAGCCTTTTTGACTTCTTCTTCTTCTTCTTCTTCTTCTTCTTCTTCTTCTTCTTCTTCTTTCAGCTGCTCCCGTTAGGGGCTGCCACAGTAGATCATCTTTCTCCATATCTTTATGACAAGAACTGAAATGTGCTGTTCCCACTACAACAGGAATACAAGCAGGTGGCGTGACTTGTGAAAGGATTACGCAGTGAGTCAGTGGTGAGACCTAGGCTGTATGCACGTCACGCCAAGGTGGGCTTCTACTGGTCAGGATGAAGCCAACATCCATATTTGCAAGTGAGAAGTGATCACAATTTGATTATTGTTACCTGGATGACACATATACTCAAGTCCTATTAAGGGGCTTATCAACATCAACAGATATGAGCCACTGACCATTACAATAATCAATTTTGTTAATTCTTTAACTATAATAATAACATTTTGATCACAAAATAAAAATTTACTGAACCCACTGAATCCTGTTTTATAGTCATTGGGATCAAAGTTTGAAACAATTAGTGCAAGTCCTTGGCAGGGCACATTCACACCTCTCATAAGGAGCCAATACAGACTTATATGCTAACCTAAGCAGCACATATTTGGGATATTAGGGACACTCTGTCTTCTTGTTCTTCTTCTTTCGGCTGCTCCTGTTAGGGGTCGCCACAGCGGATCATCTTCTTCCATATCTTTCTGTCCTCTGTATTTTGTTCTGTTACACCCATCACCTACATGTTCCCTCTCACCACATCCATAAACCTTCTCTTAGTCTGTGTGCAGGGATAAAGTCATGCAGACATGGGGAGAATGTGCAAAAACCACAAAGGCAGTGACCAGGCTAGAATCTGAACCAAAACCTCTGGTGTTATGAGGCAGCAACACTAACTCCTGCAACACCATGCTACTGAAAACACAATGTGCATGCATATCAGCTAAGTTAACTTCCATCTGAAGTGCCAATCAACCCAGAACTTGAAATCTTGTGGATTAAAGGCCAGCATCTTAGTTTAGGCCACAACAAAATCAGCTGTTGAGGGGCTGCAGATTTTCATTGCAATCAAATTATTTGAAGGTGAGATCCAACAGCTTCCTCAATTCTATGCTTATTTACCAATTCCTGCTTTACAAATAAGAAGGTAGGCTAAATTTAGGCTTTCGATGAAAATATCAGGGTAGATTTCAATTATTGTCGCATTCTGTTCAAACTCAGCCAGATCTTTTATTAAGTTAAGGCAGATTCCTACTACTGTGCAGACATCATATTTTCTAATGAATGCTTTGTCATTCATGCCAGTGTCTGCTCATCAAAAATTCAATGCTGTTTAGACAGAAATGGCCTGATAAAAGTGTAGAAACTAAAAATAGACAAGCGATCTTGAAAGCAACAAAGTGCCGTACAAATACTTGTCAGAAGAGAAAAGGAAAAGAAATATCCAGCTAAACATCCATCCATCCATTATCTAACATGCTATATCCTAACACAGGGTCATGGGGATCTGCTGGAGCCAATCCCAGCCAACGCAGGGTGCAAGGCAGGAACAAATCCCGGCCAGCCCACCACAGGACACACACACACACCAAGCACACACTTGGGACAATTTAGGATCGCCAATGCCCCTATCCAGCTAAACAAAATAGTCCAAATACACAAGGTACAGGTGTATTCCATGTTGGTACAAGGTTATTTAGCACCCTAGGCCAAGCGTATTATTAGTGTGCCAACTGACTGCTCAGTAGCTAATCTGTGCGGCTGGTTTTTTCCACCCTTATGACCTGCACCTTTGGTGAATGTGTAATTCACCTTAATGGTGGTGCCATCCCAGGGTGTATTCACATTTCCAGCCATCAGATTGGCTACGAAGCAGTAGCCAAGTCTGACCTCTCCACCTTGAGAACTACATCAGAGTATGAAACTCCTTCCTTCCTTCCTTCCTTCCGTAACCAGCTTATTACAGACCAGAGCCATGAAGCTGCACCATCTTGCATGCATTTTAGACTGGAATTGTGTTCCCGGCAGTTCTACACCCATAGGGCCTTGCTGTCCTGAAATCCATGCACCACTACTTTGAAATGCACAAACAACATTTGCCTTTGTTCTGAGCAAAGCAGTAATTCTGCTCTTTAAGAGGCAGATCTGGAGAGTCATTAGAGCCCTGTGATTTTCTTTCGTTTTATTTCTGAAATACTTAGGAGGACATTCTGCTCAGCGATTTCCTTTACTCTTGGGATTCACAGTTTCTTTCATCTCACGAATCAACATTTAGAACAAACATTTCTATTCCCCGTTGAGCTGCCGAAAAGAGCTGCTTTCCTAATATTTTAAAAGAGAGGGCAGCTTTCTAGCTGGTCCTCATTTTGTGGGTTGAGTTAACGCGATGAAAGTTTTGTGCATTGGCCTCAATCCACATCCCATCTTCTAAAAGTTCTTCTAATAAGATTCCTTGTGTACTGCTGAAACATTGCTGTTTCCACTATATCTAATGACTGTCTCCACTCCAGGTGAAGGTCATGTCTTTGTAGGTCTTGGTGCAGACTTTGAAAAGACCTTAATTCATATTAAATATACTGTTTCTCCTTCTGGTGAATTCAAAAATCTAACTTCCCAAAGCCGTGGTTCCAAATCACCATGGATTGTTTCTACACTTTTGAGACAAACAGAGAGGCCTTTAATCTCCTTGGTAATCCATTAACTCACCCCTACATACAAGCACTGCCGGAGCAACTGGAAGGGGCTCTAAGATTCAAGCTTGGACATCACCTGGCTTTGGGACTCCTGCTATTTACTGTACTTGTAACGCATTGTCTTAGGTAAAAGAGATTTTGGTGGTGTACTATGAGTGTGCAGGGTTGTATATTCGTGTCATCAATTTTCTGTTGTCATGTAGCTTATTAATGGTTGGTTGACACCTGATTTCCTCCTTCTTTATCTGTATGATTTAGCATTTCCTTTTATGTTCCTGCTGAATCACTGTAGCCCCTTTAGTACCAAAAGATGCCATCTCATCATGCTTTGTGTAGAAAATACTTTTCTCTCATTCTTTATTACCCTTTTCCATAGATCATATACCATCTTTCATTTCCATAGCATATAATATGCGACCAGCTTCTTCTTGTCATCATCACTACATTTCTTTTCTTGTGCACCTGACATGCTTTACCAGTTTCCTTTTCTATGCACTGTAGCTTCATGCTTCATGTACACGCTTTCTTCCTGTTACTTATCTTCTTCACCGCCATTTGACTCCATATTTACTCATGCAAGCAGTGGACCCATAACACAGGTTTTTCTTGTTCTACCAGATTCATTACATTTTTCAACCTCCACACATTTAACTCTTCTAATTTCTTTTCATTCTTAAACATTTATCTCGCTTCATGCAGTGCTTTGGCATGTTGTGTTGTTATTTAGTGGTGATTAGTAGCCTGATGTCTGCTGGTCTAACTAATGTCTGATCATATGATGTCTAAGCCTGAGCCATGAAGTCTTGGCTGCACCTTTCTGCCTCATCCCCAGGTGCTCCTACCTGACCTTTGCGTAGTCAGTATCATAAGGTTTTCAAACTGTCCTCTCCTTGATTTTAGAATTCAGTGCAGAATTTCAGATTCCAGTATGTTATTTATTTTTTGCTTTTCTGCCTTTTAAATGCTTCAAATTGTTTTCTCAACTTCATTTCTTGCCAGGCCCCTTGTGCATTGACTCCTGCCATCTTCTTATTACTTCCCCAATTCCAATCTGTCTTTTCAAATCTGCCAAGAAAAGCCTTTTATGCCCAAGTGCTACCCCAAAGCTCAAAAGATAGTACGAGATGACAAACTTTGATTTACATAAATGTAAAGAAAGATGATTTATTTTGCTATCACAATGCTGTAAAAATTAGAAACACCTAATCACAATATATGGTCAAAGTCCCATCTTGTAATATCTAAATGCCAGGACACCAAAAAACATTTTGGCATACAGCTTTAAGGATCTGCAAAAATATTCCACTTGAAATGTCTTTAAACTGAGCATCCTAATGATTTCATATCTGGGCATGTGGCCTAGTGGCCTAAATGATGGACCTTCAAACACAAGATGACCCATTCAATCCTCATTCTCAGTATATGACCCTAAGAAACTTGTCACATTTGTCTCTGTGCATCAGGGGGGTGTTCTCTACCCAAAGACTCTATATAAAATAAAATTTCAGGACACTTTATTCCATCTCACTCTCAATCCTTTATAATGTCTTGACCATCAATCCCCCTTAACCTCTGAAAGTATAAATGAATACCAGTATCTAGCATATGCTTGAGATGCTTTCCAGGCAGTTTCTGGCAGTCCAGCCCTTAAATAAAGCAATGTTGGCTAACTAAAATGAATTACACACAGTTTTCTGTACTTGCAGGGGTTTGTGGTCTCTTAAACTGTGACCGTAAGGATTGTTTTATTTCTCAGGTGTAACCGATGCACTCAAGTTTTGGTGAATATATGGGGCAGTTACAGCAAAGTGGCTTCCTAAAACCCAGCCATATCACATCTCACAGTGTATTTGAACCAGTTTACTTGGAGAAAGGTAGATCTGTCTCTTATTCTGGGGGTGTAAAAGACAAAGACCTTAGGTGAAAAGACCAAATGAAATCCTAAAATTGATTCTCTATGTATTTAAGGTGTTGAGGAGCATCTGGAAGCAGAGGGTGCTCATAATGTGGATGGTCTGATGGCTTTGTATTGTGTTCAGAAATAGAACCAGTAGATTACAATATAAGTTGCTTTGTGAATTCTAGTAGCTGCTGGAGTTAACCAGAGCTGAAAAATCCAATTTGGTTAGTGCACCCCATTCTGATGGTTTGCACCTTATTCTTGCTGACCAGTCTTCTCCTTCTACTAGCTTTGGTGTGAGGCTGACAGGATCATAACCAGAGATGACAGAGACCTTGTGAATCAGAGTTACCGCAGCCTGCCGTATATCTTGCACTTGAAGAAGGCCAAAGTAATAGGTTTTCAGTAATGTGCTGCGGCTATGCTGAACACGTTTTCTGTGTGTCTGTTGTTTCCCTTGGGCAGCCGACAGATTAAAAGAAAACATCATGTTTGAACAAAACAAATAGTACGATTCCCTGTTTTGTTTTCCACATGTAGTTTATCAGTGAAAGATGAAGGCAGTCAAATATAAATAACGGGGAAGAGGAATAAATCAGCCCAATGTGAAGGAGCAGCCCTCACAGACTCCCCGAGGAGAAGATGTGCCGCTTTAATTCATGGTGCAGAAAGCAGCTGAGTCTTCTCATTAAAGAGCTTCCTGGAGTGCAGGCTACTGACTTCTTGTGTCCCACAAAAGAAGAAGAGAACACTGGAAATACTTATGTAAGGTGCTCAGCCTGTAAATGGCCATAGTAGTCAAGAAGACAGACCTCAGATGAGATCAAGAGAAATTTCAAAGGGAGATGATTTTTAGAAAACTAATGGAGCTGGAATAATTCTGAGAGTAGGGGACTAATAAAGGAAAATGTACGTAAGATGATGGAGACCAATGGTGTATGGAACCTACAGGGAAAGCTTAGCTGGAGCAATGATGGTTATGAGGTTGGGAATTTCAAGGTAAATGATATCAAAAGATTTGTAGCTACAGAAGTTCAAACTTTAAGAAATATAGATGGGTGAAAGGAGTCAAATTAGGAGGCATGTAATGGCTGATAACTGAGGAAGAAGAATGAGATCAGTTGGCTTTTGAGGTTAGTGCCTGATGAAATAGATTAGTAGAACCAGGATGAAAAAATGGAATTTCAAAACTCTTCATTTACAAGTCCAAGGTATGCTGGTAATAATGGAATAATGTTTTATAAAAACCGTCAAGTGTTAGGGAAATGATATTAGGAGATCCATGGAGCATAAGTAATTGCAACACAAATATTGACTTAATCAGTTTTAACGCGAAAAGATGCAGACGAAAGAAGAGAAGAAGCGAGCCGCTAGTGTGGAGAAAAGAAGAGCTGCTCAGGAAGCAGCAAGCCCTCTGAGCAAATGAATGCTAAACATATAGAGAAAGAGTATGAAAACTATGAATGCTCAAGTCAAGTGTGTTCATTCATGCAGTGCACCGTTACTGGTATATACTGTATATACATATATACAGTACACCGGCAGTTGTAAAACACACACGTTTATTTACACAAGTGTCCCCAAACACAAGTCCCGCACACACACAGTGCTCCAGCACCAAGCACCCTTGTATTTCTGGGACTCCCTATGGTCCTTCTTGGGCCGCCTTTCCTCCTCACTCCCGAGCGTTGCCTTATTCCACCCGACTCCGGCTCCCCGACTGTAGAAAGGCGGCCCCTTTTATAATCACCCGGATGTGCACCAGGTGCTCGCTGATGATTTTCCGGTGGAAGTGCCACATGAGCACCCCTTCCCAGGTGTGGAGGAAGTGTAGGTCTCCCGGGCTCTATGAGGCTTGGGGGTGCCCCCTGGTGGTAGCCACGGGCCCTAACAGGTTTGAGCCTCCACGCTCCGTCCCCATGGTCCATTCACTATCCAGGGTGGTTGCCCCCTCGTGGCCCGGGGGACGTATATATTGCCTCCCGGTCCTTCCAGGCATCCTG
The DNA here is from genome assembly GCA_026402145.1 of Polypterus bichir lapradei. Lineage (NCBI taxonomy): Eukaryota > Metazoa > Chordata > Cladistia > Polypteriformes > Polypteridae > Polypterus > Polypterus bichir. The sequence goes on along the minus strand of JANRMT010062790.1, from coordinate 8,400,880 downwards.
GCTGGGTCTGACCCCCAGCCTCCTGCCACACTGCCCTTCCGCCAATGAAGACCCGTAGGGTGCAGCGGCTCATCCCGCGAGAGCAAGCCTCCCACGAAACGGGTCCGATTGGCGCTCATCCAGGGTCCGGTCCTACAAAACACAAACTGAAAACAGGGCCAGAGATGTTGCCCTGACGCCACTGCCTAACGTCCTCCGTTATACCAAATGAGCAACACTCCCCCCGTTGGCCGGCACCCTGGCAGCCAAAACCTCGGCACCTGCTCCGTGGCCTTCGTGCCCCCTTCCTCGTGATGTCCAACGTGACCCCTCGCACTCCCATCTTCCCTGCTAATTTCGGGGTTTCCCTCTGCCAGTGTAGAGGGTGGCCCATCACTGTACGTGAGCTCACGGGCTCGTGTCTCTTTCTGTAGGAAGCTTTCCTTCTCCGGGTCCTCCTTTTCCTCTGGGGCGCCCTGATGGTTTGAGTCTCCCTATGGGAAAGAAAGAGACCCCTTGCCATCTGTGCCACTGTGGAGCGGCGTGAGACTGACGCTGGCTCTAGGAGTATATGTATATATATATATAGTACGTGGCACAGGATCAACAGGAAATCCCAACAAGTAGTCAGGAAGATACCTTACCCAGAAGGGAGGCCCTGAATAGACAGAAAGGCATCCCAGACAAGAGTGGGAAGGATATCGCACCCAGACAAGGCTTTCCTAATAGATGGATGGATATCCCAGCCAGAGAAGAAGATGGTTCCTTACCTGGATGGGAGGTACCAAACAAATGGACCAGCGACTCGACTGGACAGGTGCATAGCATCTTCCCTGATCGGGATAAAAGAGGACGGGGAAGGACTGCCTCTGGGATGTATTTATTCTCCCCATTCGCTAGATGGCAGTGATCGTAAATATCAGCGCCTATTCAGGAATCAACAGAAATTGTAGTCTGACAGCACAGCCCTGCTGGGGTCCATGGGTACAGCAAGAGGGCGGTGCAGAGAGATGTACTCCCTATTAAGTGGGACTTCCATGTGAACTGGAAGTACTTCCAATGGGCAACAGCCCTGGCATAGAAAGTACTCCCGGGTCCTCAATGAAAGAGACTGCACTCCCTTGTCCAGGCAAGTTGGAGCTGGGAGGAGGACGAGTAACACTTAGATGGAGGATAGCAGTGAGGTGTAGAGAAGAGAGGTGATTGGAGGAAAAGAAAATTGTGCTTAGTGCTTTTTTTTTGGAGATATTTATATAATAAACGCCCATTTATTTTAACCTGGAACTGTCTTGGTGTGTTCGTGTTGGGGTTTGGGACTATCTGGTATATATACACTATATATAGCAACAACATTGACAAGTTGCATCAGTAAGTCAAACAATGACAAAGCTAGCTGCAGGAGAGCCTATAAAAACAGCAAGTTGGCCACAGTTACATAATATTTCCAACTAGTTTGGTAACAGCAAGCAGTCATTTAAGGATAGAAAGCAACCTCAAAAAGGGATGTTAGAAACAGGATGAAAAGAAGACCTACAGTCTGATTAAGCAAAGAACTTTATGCTGTGGAACCCTAAATTGTACTTGCTGGGCTCTTCTGAAGAGTTGCTGGAGAGTCTCGAGGCTGAGATCATGGATCTGAATACGTTTTGGAGCACCAGAACATGAAGAAAGACAGCTGAGAGACTGCTACTTCTGCAGCTCCACCACCCTTTCGCCATCTGCTAAGATCCATTGGTCAGGGTGTGCAGTTCAGCTTTCGGCTCATGAAGCTAAGGAAAAGTGTAAAAAATCAAGTTGCCATTGACTTCAGGAATCTCATTTTCAAAACTTTGCATGGATTCCGGCTTGAAAATACTCTTATGCCTGTCACACACAAATGTAAGGGAGATGGTTTATCGGCTCAGATAATGTTGTTTCTCAGCCGAGCCAGGGGTTGGTGCTGTCATCTAATCCTCTCTCCCTTTCTACAACTGCAGACCAACCAAAGAACCTTCCCAGTAAGATTGCTTCCTGGCTACAAGTCCTGCCTCCAGATGACATCACTTCCACTTCCCAGAACCCTTCTCCTGATGATCTCGCTTTGTTCCAGTCCCTGAATTCCTACCTCTTCCTCAATGTCACATTTAAATAGAACAACACTTTCCATTGTTAGTCACTTCAGTTGTGGACTCTGTTGTGTAAAGATGCACTTCTTTTTCCATAAACTTTCTCTATACAGGGTGGCCATCCCCAAACCTTTTCCTGCCTCCATTTGTTTTTTTTGTGACATGCCAAAAAACAGGATAATGCGTTTGCCAAAAAAAAAAAAAAGGGATTTATAAAACCTGGCAAATGTACATTTCTATGCAATTTACCACTGTGCATCACAATCATCTTGTAAATGTGTGTACATGAACATGCCTTTAACTCCACCAGGTTGCCACCCTGAAACATATCAACTATGCTAATCAGTCTCATACATATGCTATCACAATGCTACAGATTTTCATTGGTTGGTGAGCAGCCTCCCTCCTGACACATCATGCTGTGCTCCGCAACTGAGTGTGCCAAGATCATGCGCAGCATTGCAAGGCCTCTCTTCTGCATCCAAGTGTCGGAAAGGTGTAAGGTGCCAGCATCTGAGTGGGTACCCACTATCACCATGCATATGTCATAACATGGTTGCCACCACAGTGATTAGTAAGCCATATGAAAAACTGAGTATTCAGATAGTTAACTTAACAACAAGCCAGCCACCACATACAGCACTATTAGCAACTTGTCTGCCAAAGCTACTTTGCTTCAAAATAAACAAATTACGGGTTGACTCAGGCCACCAAGACACAACATTTGTCAGTCTCATCTTGGCATCACAGAGGATTATGTGTTAATGTTGCTGCTTAAACAAAAGCAGCTTCATTCTCGCTAGGTGCCCTTCACCTTCATTTAATCCTGATACTCTGTATATTTAATTCGTTATAATAACTATTCATGGTGGCTCTAAAATCTGTACTAACCCCTACTCTCTCTTCTGTTTCTTTTCCCGGTTTTCTGTGGTGGCGATCTGCACCATCACCACCTAATCAAAGCACCATGATGGCCCTACATTGATGGATTAAAAGCCAGATGTCTACATGACCGTCATCATCAAGTCCTTCCAAGAGAACCCTAAATACAAAGTGGACTGTTTCATTTATGTTAGGTAGAATGCCCAGAGGAGACTGGGCGGTCTTGTTGCCTGGAATCCCTGCAGATTTTATTTTTTCTCTCCAGTCGTCTGGAGTTTTTTTTTTTTTTCTGTCCTCCCTGGCCATCGGACCTTACTCTTATTCTATGTTATTTAGTGTTGTCTTATTCTAATTCTTACTTTGTCTTTTATTTCTCTTTTCTTCATCATGTAAAGCACTTTGAGCTACATTATTTATAT
>JANRMT010062790.1:8384199-8397395 GCA_026402145.1 Polypterus bichir lapradei | reverse complement strand
TCTCCAGCCGTCTGGAGTTTTTTTTTGTTTTTTCTGTCCTCCCTGGCCATCAGACCTTTATTCTATGTTAATTAGTGTTGTCTTATTCTAATTCTTACTTTGTCTTTTATTTGTCTTTTCTTCATCATGTAAAGCACTTTGAGCTACATTATTTGTATGAAAATGTGCTATATAAATAAATGTTGTTGTTGTATTGCAGTATGAGTGCAGTAAAAGGATTAACTGATTATGTTAGGAAAACTGGACACTGCTGCAAATTAAATTTTCATGTCAGCAGAAGAAGATAAATAAAATTAGAAAAGAAAATAATAGAGTGGAATTAAAAGACCAAGAATGAGAATTCATTAAAGGTGAATGAGATTATAGGAGGGTAGCATTGTGAAACAGTGGTTAGTGCTGCAGCCAGACCCAAAGACCCTGGTTCAAATATTGGCATGGTCACAATCTGAGCAAAGTTTATAGGTTCTATCTGTTTCTCTGACAGGAGTGAGCTTATTAATTGACAAGCATTTTAACAATACAAGATGAGTCAGATTCAAGGACTTCAGGAGAAGATGGTGGAGAATTTGTATAAGTAGGAGACCCTGGAAGGGCAATACTAATGAGCAGTAACACAAGGAGAAGTGGATATTAAAAGTTGTGGAAAAGTGAGAGCCTAAAGTCTGGATGGATGAATGAAAAAGGATAGTTGAGATCAGAGAAAACTGGAGAAAGTGAGTGAGTGAGTGAGTGAGTGAGTGAGTTTAGAACACTCATAGAGTCCAATAGTACATGAAGATTGAGAATGGGAAATCAGGGAGGTGTAGTAGTAAAAGGAGGTTGAGATTAAGCTGTAGATGTAGCAGGAAGAAGGATCAGATAGAAGATTATTTAATTACAATACACCAGTAGAACAATCTTGGTGAATAAGATACATTATACACTTTCTGGGGTGAATGGCCTCTTCTAATCAATATTGTTCTAATGTTCCAATGTTCAATCATAAAGGTGGGCTGAGATTAAGAGATGGTGCTGATGTTGGTGAGAATAAATGAAGTGATTTTGAGGGGACGTAACAAAAGAAGAAAGGCAGTAAAAGGTGACTATGGGTATGATACTTTGTAACCAACAGGAGGAGGATTAAGATTAGGATACAACAGAAGAGTAATAACAGAGAAGGGATACCACTGATAGATCCAAGTAGTTTGGTGATGGAAGAGGAATCAAGTTAGGGAGGCCAGGAAGGACCGACGATGAACACTGAAATTAGGAGACCCAGATGACTGGTAGGATGTCTCTTTGTACAATTTCCTATTTTGGGTCCGGAGACACTGGCATTTTTGTCAAACAAATTCTGTTAAAAGCCCTTTGTTAGTCTTGAGACACTAAACTGGCTTTTTCCTCAACCAATTCATTTTGAGATTGTCTGTGTGCTTTAATGAAGGCCATTTGTGTGCTTAATGAGACCTTTTATGGATCACAAACATAATAAAATATGATATGACCAAGCCCCCTTGAACTGTGTCAGATATGGTATGTTGTTGAAGTGATGGCTCTGGATGTTCTTTAATTCTTTCTTTCCGGAGAGCCTTTCCTTCTAAAACCATCCCTATCTACTGACAAAGAGCTTAAAACAATGAAGAAGCACAGGAACAATAAAAGTGATTTGTCAGCACTATATCTATCTGAGCTGCATTTTGTTCCTGTGAGAGGCCACCAGAGGGGCCCAAAGTCCCCAGAGTGGGAGGCTGCCTCCTGGTGCATTAAAATACTGTAAAAGCTAGAATACACTGTAGCAGCATTTATCATGCCAGCCTGTCAGAGTGCAATACCACTGGACTAACAGACCGTTTTGTTTTGTTTTTTTTGTGTGTGTGCACGGTATACCGTATACCAACAGAGCATTGGAGTGAGCAAGATGTGTCAGAAAAGCAGTGGAAAGCTTTGTCACCAAAGTGCAGTAACCTCATGTAACCCAGCAGAGTTTGGCATGTCAGGACATCAGCTGTTTGCAGGAGTGATAGATGGGCGGCTGAAATGTGTCCACCCTCAGAACTGCACTAAAGTTGGACTCCGGTACCAGCAGAGTTTTGTCTTAAGATCTTTTGAGACTCTGCTGTGTATTCTCTGCTCCTAATGTGTCCCCTCCTGTTAGCATGTGCGTGAGAAGAGCTGCTGCACTTTGAGGGGCTGTGAACACAAACAATCTGTCTGTTTTGGAGAAGAGCTTAGGGTGCCATTGCCTGACAGGACAGCTCTGCTGAAGGGTGGATTCTCATCTCTGAATATGTATAGTCTCAACCGCAGGAAAACAAACAAGAAATAATAGCTATCTAATCATTATGCAATTAACTGGAATATAATGTGTGTAATTAATTAAAGGTGATGAAGAGAAATGAGTCTCTGCTTAGGAATGTCTCTGGGAGTTCTGTATAGACAGCAATGGAACTGCTACAACCAGCTGTGCCAGTCTTATCAGCAGGCAGGGTGGTCTTCTGGACGTGGTAATGGACTTGCAGATACAATGTTACTGTTCTGAACCCCTGAACTAATGTACCACCATCACTGTAGCCAAAGGTATCATAAATTGCAGGAAAGTCTCCAAAGAAAAAGAATCAGGTGCATGGAATCTGATGTTGGACACAAAAGAATAATGTGAGCTCCCTTAGAGGAGGATCAAATGGATGAGTAAGGATAAGCGTGCCATAGATTGGAGGTCTACTGCATACTGGTCAAGGCCTTATTGTCATGGCCTACCCTCAAGGTGTCTGCATCACTGTCCAGTAACACATTGTGGTACATTGCAGGAGGCTCAGAGGCAGGTCACTTTAAATGAACCATTGGGTGCTTTATGTAAACATCCAGTCCGATCGAATTTAATAATCAACTAGCAGAAATTTTAAGGACATTGAAGGAGGATGGTCAGATATAGTGAAGACCAGAAACACCGAAAGTCACTAACTATATCAGAGTTCAAAGGGATTTCTTAAATAAGTCAGTCAAAGTTGCAACCAGATATTCTTTACTGGCTAAATGCTCAAACATTTTTCTTGCAAGTCATTCTATTAATTTACAACAATATACAGACATGTTTCAAATCTTACGGCCATCTTGTGAAATGACATTGCTCTGATGTTATGTTTTAAGCAGTGCCTAGCAATACACAGCGTCACAGCAAACAAAACAGTGACACCCATGAAAAAAAAAAACACAAGAAGCTGAGGCAATCATAACATCACTGAAATTATAACCAAATTAGATATAAATTAGAAAATAAAACAGAGTATTATTTAACTAATCATGACATCGGGCACCAGTAATTTTAGTTTCACCCCAGATTCAGCCTTTTAGTTTGGCAAGACAACATATGGCTTACAGTTGGGAGCAAATGTGTCACACTGACCAGGAGGACAGGGTTGAGAGGTGACCATTGTTTATGAAAATGCTACAGGTATACAATTATTTGATATTTACTATAAGAAAAAGTTACCACATTACTTACCACACCCACAGGAGCTTCTTGTCTTGCTTTATTCCTAATGCTTCTTATTTAGCTTGTATTTTTCATTATTTTGTTGTCATTAAGGCTGGAGAGGCTCTGGCTGCCCACAGAACTTTCATGAACTAAGAGGGTTCAGGAAATGGAGAGTAGATGATTTAGTTCTGATTAAAATACTTTCATGTCTCAGTTCTCAGGTGCCTTAATTTACTGTATTTAAATACTGGATGGATTCATTCATTCATTTGTCATGACTACTTTTATAAGTGAGAGTTTAACATGCTGAGAAGGACAGCCTTCCATTTTCCTAGCGTCTGAGTACACTTGAGAGTAGCGCCATAACTAGAACTTCATGAGCCCCTAGCACAAAAATAAGATCTCTTATGAAGTTAATCCAATACACAATGACCACTATCAAAGAGATATGTCAAGTGTATGAGCTACATAAAAGGTCAATACTCATAACTAACCTTTATGGGTATGTGGGGATGATAGCACCATTGACCTGTTAAATGTTAATAATAAAGCCTTATGAAACAACAGTCTTGTAGTCATCATGAGACCCCCAGCCCCATGGGCCCCGGCTACAGTACCTACAGTTAGGCCACTTTATATTGACTGTCTCTTTGCTGTTGTCTGCCCTGACTATCTTCTTAATACAGCATGGACAGGATGCTTTCAAAGGATTTCCTCTGTAAATGCTCTGGCTACTTCAAATGGCTCTTCTCTAGTTGGAGAAATGATGGCTCTACTCGAAAATTCTATTTGATTGCCGAGTTCTTCTTCCATATCCTCTTGTTTCTTTGTAAAGCTGTAGTTTGGGATATTGCCCGTTGTGAAAAGAACGGAATGGAAATCAAAGGCTGAATGGTTGAGTTTAAGGACGTTACCTAAGATGTCATGAGTCTATCAACAGTGCCCACCAATACAATAAGTAATACTGCCAAAAGACAGACATTGCACTTTGAGGTTGGGAAAGGTACTGCCTAAACAAATTATATTATATTATTATTATTATTATTATTATTATTATTATTATTATTATTATAGTCCATTATGAAGGCATCAGTGGCATCCATAAATAAAAACCACAGCACCTATTTCTATAGGTTAACCACAACTAGTACCAGATGATCTCATAGCTCCAGTCTAGCGTATAACAAGTCCACAGCAGTCACCTAACAATCATATTGTGCAATAAATGACATTTCTCTCAGATTCTAAACAAGCAAAGTATCTACTGAGATAGCCAGCAAGAGATCTTGTGCCTGATGGCCCTGAGGATGGCCCCCTGAGGGCATTGTGTACTCTGAATGCTTCCTTGAGAGGATGTTGAAGAATACTTCCATCAGCAGCTTTTGACACCGAGCGGATCTCCAGGGGGTTGTGCTGCGTCGCCTTACGGCGGATGGACTTATTGGGCCCAGTGATTGTTTCTTTACAAATAGCTCGGCTGACTTTGATGTTCGGAGGCATTTATTGGTCATCATGAAGCAGCCAGACGAGAGATGCTAATAAAAATTTATCAAAAAATCTGTTCATGGAACCCTCCTCTGTAGAAAATAAAGCAGTAAACTCTGGCTGTAATTACTAAAATGAGGCAGGCAAGGCAACTCACAGGCAGCAGAGAGAAATCATTTTTATTTGTTTATCTGTCATCCCTTTTACAGCCTTTTTGCGCCGGGCATACGGCCCAGAAAATGGGCTCTGTCTTCGATTAGAACAGGGAAGAGGTCGAGCAATGTCTGGACAGACGGAGGCACACTTGCAGGCTGTTCACGCAAGGTGCTATACTGACAGCCCTCTCCTTAAGCGTGTCTCTCACTCTTCAATGAGGACAATCTTAATAACTCCACAATGAAACACTGTGTATGTTCCTGCATGCTCGTGTGTTTGAGTGTGCACGTGGTGGGATAAAAGTACCATTCAATCATGCAGTTGAGTAGTTTAGGGTCACTCCCCACTGAGAAAGTGGATTAAATTAATTCATACATCATGTAGGTGTCTGGACGTGCAGCCATTTCTGGGCGTCTTGTGGTTTTATGTAACAATTTACTGGAAGAAAATAAGTCCTGAAAGTAATAAGTCCGAGGATTCAGCACGGGAAATAGATCTTAAACTGAAGCCCACTGAAATGTAGTGTCAACACCTTCTAAAATCTGCTCACATACAAGCACAGTCAAGCTTGCCGTGTATGGCATGTTTGCACATCAACTGTTTTCCCAATTCATTTTATACAAGTGTGATCTTACATTTGTTTGGAGATACCAAATTGCTTTGTGTGGATGATCATCAGCAATATGGAGGCAATGCTGTTCAGTGTAAAGCAAGTGAACTACTTGGATTTTCTCCTTGTGTCCTGTGAATGCCGTGCTGGACCCTTTCTTGGCTGGGACACCATAATGGAAGAACAGTATGGAAGGAAGCATAACCCAACCAAGACAGGGCTGAATCAACATCCTATGCAAATGGATAAATAAGTGGACAGTAGGGAGGAGCTGGGATATGACGAGCAGTTCCTCCTCCAATATAATACATGGCAGTGCTCCACTGGCGTGGACTCAGTAAAGACTCCTGCAGGGGTTTATGAGAATTGCAGTCCCAAGGTACAACTCTCTGAGGGTCCATGAGTGCTGCCAGAGGGCACTACACGGAGAAGGACTCCCTGTTTCAGGAGGCATTCATCTGAAGTGCTTCCATCTGGTTATGCCCTAGTACTGGAAATACTCCCGAGTCTCACATAAAAGGGAGCTCTCCAGCCTATTCTGTTGAGTCAAAGTGGGGAGGCAGAAGGCAAAGCTCACCTGGAGGAAGAAAAGAATGAGTAGTTATTGGAAGACAATGAAATTCATTTGTAAAGGTATTTTGTGGAAAATATAAACCTTTGTTTTGTACCTGGGACTGATTAGTGGGTTTTTTTGGCTCAGGGTGCCCCTGCCTTTACAGACCATAATTAATCTTCTGTACCAAAACCAAAGCAGACTTTCACATTAATTGGTAAGTCAAAATTGGCCAGGTGTTAAGTGTGTTCTAGTTTTGGTTAGATCGCCTTGAGATAGCATTCACTGAAATACACATTGACTGATATTAGAAAATATCTAGTCATGGAGACGTGCTGAGTTTAGAAAGGAAACATAAGCACCACAGATGGAGAACTTGACTACACATACCCTCAGTTGCAACAAAAAGACTAAGGTACTTCATGTAGGACTGTAGAAATGACCTACAAAAAAGCAACAGGTGGAAAGAGCAAAGATATTAAAGGACAAAGAGCAGTGGTTAGTGTTTCAAGGAAAGTGGAGGAAAAGCCTTGAGTCAGACCTTAATGACTTTATTTTAAATCATCTGTGTGTTTTTGGAGCTCCTCAAATGCACTGACTTTAATTGCTGCTGATAATCCATTGTGTGTTTAGCTGTTTGTACCAGACTGCTGCTAATTACACCTTTTCCCACTTTGATCATCCCTTGGAGACCACAGATTGGCTACAGGGCACAATATTGACTGTCACAGGTGTGAACTTGAGGCTCAACAATCTTCCTGTTATGGCACCCTGTGCAACGCACCACAACTGCTCAATTAGAGCACCAGCAAAGCAGGCTGGTGCTCAACTCATGCCTTACCACTTGCTCATTTCATTCTTTTCATTTACTCGGTTGGATAGATTTGGCACTGCCTTGGACTCCCAGGAAGGATTTCATTTCTGCTGTTAAGTGTTAAGAGTGTAAGGGATGCTGTTGGAAAACAAATAATAAAACAAATACTCATTTCTTTATTAAAGCACCCCTAAAATTCAGTATTGTGGAACCTTGTTAGACCTGCAGTGAGGTCCTAAGGAAAAACATGAATGACTTTTAGAAAATCCTCCAAAGCATCAAAGAGTTTACTTTTTATTCCTTAAACTCCCTAAAATGCATGTCTTGTGATTAACTGTTTATTTCAGAAAGGCTGGGGTTAATTTTAAGAAGTGTAAAATGGTCCAGTCAGGGTTTTTGTTTTGCCAGTCTCAAGGCAGAGCAGTCTGGCTAACGCTGATCTCTTGTCTAACCCTTCAGATTGTGAATTCAAGGCATCTGCCATTCACTTGGCAGAACATTCAGGTAACTTTGAGTTATGTTTTATTTTAATAGATGGGACTCTTTTCTGAAATCCATGTTACGTCAGGTTAGGTTAGGTTTCTTTAGAATTTTGTCTTTACTTTAGAATGTTGTCATTTTCTCATCCGTCCATCCATCTGGGTCCACACCATGGGGGTGGCAGTCAGAACAAAGATACCTAAACGCCCCTTTCCCCTCCACCTCCATCAACTCCACGTTCACATTCCTAGGTTAGCTGAGAGAAGTAATCCCTCCAGGGTGTCCTGGCTACACATACCCCAAAGTCTCCTCCTCATTGGACATAGCTAAAACACATCTTCAGGGAGGAATCCAGAAACCATCCTTTCAATGTGTAGGTGCAGTGATTCTACTTAGAGCTCCTCCTGAATGTCTGTGCTCCTCCCCCTATCTCTAAGGCTAAGCCCAGACACCCTGCAAAGGCAGCTCATTTCTGCCATGTGTATCTAAAATTTAGTTCTTTCAGTTACTAACCAAAGCTTATGACAGTAGGTGAGGGCAGGAACATAGTTGGCAGGTAAATCAAGAGCTCCTGGGTGACATATTCTCATAATTTAGTCTACTTGATTTTCTTGGGAGCCTCCATTTTATGAATCTGTTCCTTTAGAATGCAGCAGGAGAGATCCCTAAAAGACTGGTAAGACCACTTCCCTCACATTCAAGTCCAGGCCCCTTTCCAGTCTATGACCTATTTAACAAAGTTATTACTAGAGGTTGGTGATCATTTCTGGACCAGCTTCTGAGAAAAAGGCTTCTTTTTGCAGTTGGGCTTAAAGCCAATCACATGTGTAGCACATTGCACTTTAATTTTATCCCCCAGACAATACAATTAAATGGGTCATCCTCCAGGACCCCAAAACTCATTTATGTTTCTGCTTCTTTATGTTACAGTCTCTAAAATCTTGACCACTTGGTTAACAAATCTGGTAAATTTGAAGTTTAATGGAAACCTCAAGTGGTCACCACACTGATGCTACACTGATGCTTGAGTGCTTTGTGCTGCAGTAATGACCGTGAGAGGATGTGGTGATCCATGACAGAGTAATCCATTAGCTCACCTGTCTATCCACTTATTGAACCGTTTTTCATTATGGAGAACCACAGCCTGCTTTCACAGCACTGGATGTGAGTAGGAAATGATGATAAGCAAAATGATTCATGTAAAATTAAATTTGCAGTGAAACTTAAAGTACCACCTTACAACAATAAACTGTACAAGAAATAGTGATGAGTGAAGTTTGCTGCACTAGAACTTATAGTATAATCTTATCTATAATATAATTCACCATGTGCAAGAACATGGTGGAATTTATTCTGGTGCAAAGGATTGCAAAGGGGGCAGAACAGATGGAACATACCTGCACTTCACGGGCGCATCTTCTGTGCTAAAATCTATTGGCCTGGGTGCTCGGCCAGCTGTGAGTCTCCCAAAGAATCCTGGCTTGGATCTGCTTACGAAGTTGGGAATTGTGAGCAAAGATGGTGTTAACTCTGACCTAAACTGAGCAATGAGGGGATGAATCAGTGGCGTGAATGTACAGACATGCAGTACATGAGGCAGATGAGAGTGAACCCAGAAAGACTGGAATAGGCAGCAACTACATTGGAGGGCAGCTATGGAAGGTGACAGCACTTTTGGACATCATATATGGAGTGATAATCCTTGTTTCCCACCACATATAATTTTAAAATTCCCCAGAAAAACTAATTTTTGTGAGTTTTTCAATTGTTAAATTAATATGTAAACTGTAAGCAAAACAAAATTATACTTCACTAATCACTGTATGGGAACAAAGTTTGAACAGAGTATTAGGACATTCCAGGGCTCACACTCACACCTACCCTATTCATGCATGAAAGGGTCCTTTTATAGTTGCAAATTAACCAGATATCTATTATTCAACCATGTTTTTACAGGTTTAATAGTATTACCTTTTTTTAAAACCTGGCTTTAATGTAGAGTGTGAACATCTCTTAGAATTCAAATCAAAGGTCAAACCCTGTGATATAGTCATCACAATTTCATTGAAAAAGGTTGGAGAATGAACTGTGTCACTGGATGGTCTTCATCTAGAAGATATCACTTTTATATATTACAGCTCACAGTCTGAACCCTTAGAGACATGTTCATTCACTGCAAGTCCCCAGTTGTGGATGAGATCCGATCAGCAGCTCTGACTGCATCTGCTTTTCTATAACATCTTTTTACAAGTTAGCATTCAGTTATATTTTTGAGATTAATGCCCCAGAATTATTTTTGTGAGCTTTTATGATGTGAATAAACCTCTTGGTTTAGTATAGGAAGGTGAACAGGCTGTGTGATGCTGTTTGCAGCAGGTGACATTTCTGTTATTTGTGCTATGTGTTTGTTAAGATCCCTCTGAGGTTCTGCATCAAATACTCACCGATTCCCACTAGATTTTGGAGAAGACAAAATGCATTTTAGGTTTAATAGGAATCAGAATCAGATCCAGTGACAGCTAGAAGTGTCACAGTTTACTTCTAAAGACAGATGTAGTATTTTGGAATCCACAAAGAGAGTTCAAGTGTCTGACAACAGACATCTTCAGAGATTTTCTGTATTGATCTGTATGTACATGGAAGTCATCCCCTGCTTTTAAATGATGATTCCCATTAGCTTAGAAATTCTTCTGTTCACACTGAACATATTTATATTCACATGGAATGAAATATGTTCCTGCCCCACTTTGAAAAACAAATGAGACTAAAATCTCTTTATCTAAAATTTACCATTTCTGCTTGCACTTCTAGCACAGGTTTGCTTCAAACCAAACACATAAAAGATAGCCCACATGTACTTAGTATAAGTCAAGTTTCTGACATATAATTTTTAGCTTTACCCCTGAGGGAACACACAATTCCACTAAAGAATTGTTGGGTCACCAACTGGGTCATCAATTTTAATGACTAATGAGTCCAGAAATATAAACCAGCATTAGATGGAGCAAATAACATAAAGAAAGTCTATATATCCTGAAAGGCTCTGGGTTCAAAAGCAAGGTCTGTAGAGTGGTCTCACATGTCAAGCTGGAGTACCGTTTGGTAGTCTGCCATTACTGGAATGAGATGACTGTCGGGAGCATCTCGGTTTTATAGTGGACTGGAACAGGCAGAGCCAGTTGCCCTCATTGGGTGGTTTCACTAAGCTGTGTGCGGAAAAAAAGACAATATCATCAGTGACAGCACCCCTTTGTGTTCAGAAGTGGTGGTGCTTACCTCCAAGGAGTCTGAAAGGTGACCATCTGATGTGCATATGTGACAACTCACAATTTTTAGGTTCAGAATTAGTGACATGAAATTATACAGTGTGATCTATCAACAGGGAAGGTTCACCTAGCAGGTCGTGATGCAGTGTAATGGCTAGACTACTGTTTTTTAAAGCATTGAACCTGGGTTTGATTCCTGCTAATTATATTTATTTTTTTTTAATCAAGCATTACCTTTTTAAACATCGCTCCAAGTCACAATTTGAGTTCAAACTGTCTTCAGAGTAATTTATTGTACTTTGGGGTCACAAGTGTAATCTCTCACCATTACACCACCATCTCAACTTGTTTGGCAACGCATCTCTGATGTATTTGAATATGAACTCTGGGAAACCACTCAGTCACAACTCATAATGTACTTGTATGGGGTTCACTGATTGTGATCAGTCTAACTAAAAAACTGTTGCTTCTTTAGATTTACAGCAGACGTTTGAAATGACACTTAGGCAAAGCTTGGAAACACAGCTACTGTATATGTACACAAATAAAGCTTTCTTGGCACCTGTTTGCATGTACAGTATGTGTATTTGTTCCAGCATCATTCAATACAACTGTCCAGATTTTCATGAAATTTGGAGAGTAACTCAGTGATAGTCCAATATAGAATACAGGCTTCAAAGCATCTTGTTGCATTGGCAGGGAGGGCTCCATGAGTCTGATATGTTCGGGTTTCTGTTACCTAGCATTAAGTCCCTTGTTTGTAAAGTTAAATGCTAGCTTTAAAGAATGAAAGTGGATAAAAGTCTGATCTGGCCGACTAGGGGACAGTATGAAGTGTGACAAAGGAGAAGCCTGATTTACTCCATGGATCCCTCTCCTCCCATCACAATACCCTTTCTATTTCAAGTACTGTAGATGCAGTTCCCTATAATTCTATGTTTTGTGGCTAGACATCTCTGGCTAAACATCTTCTTTCTATTTACAACTTGCTCAGATGAAGGTGAAATAAAGTAAAATCAAGAGTAAAGTTTCGAAATAAAACTCAGGTAACACCTGTGAACATACCTAGTAAAATTTATGTTGCTAATTATTGCATCAATGCAGGGTGGTGGCTAAGGATCGGCACTGGTGTCTGGAAGGTTGCCAGTTTAAATTCCATTACTATCAGAATGGGATCCTTACTCCATTGGGCCCTTGAGCAAGACCTGTAACCTAAAAATTGCTCCAGGGGTACCGTACAATCGCTGACCCTGTGCTCTGATCCCCAGATTTAATGAAAAATGACAATTTTCTGTTGGCAATTAACAAAATATATCCAATCAATTAATACAAGAATTTGTGTAAGTAGAATAGAGAAGAAAAATGTGCTGTCAAAATGATAAACACCTTTGTGAGGTTACTGGGATGAAACAATATTAAGGTTTCTGGTTGTAGGAAAGGGAGGCACGGTGGCGCAGTGGGTAGTGCTGCCGCCTCGCAGTTAGGAGACCTGGGTTCACTTCGTAGGTCCTCCCTGCGTGGAGTTTGCATGTTCTCCCCGTGTCTGCATGGGTTTCCTCTGGGTGCTCCGGTTTCCTCCCACAGTCCAAAGACATGCAGGTTAGGTGCATTGGCGATCCTAAATTGTCCCTAGTGTGTGCTTGGTGTGTGTGTGCACCCTGCGGTGGGCTGGCGCCCTGCCTGGGGTTTGTTTCCTCCCTTGCACCCTGTATTAGCTGAGATTGACTCCAGCAGACCCCCGTGACCCTGTAGTTAGGATATAGCGGGTTGGATAATGGATGGATGGGTTGTAGGACATTCCTGCTATTCTTAAAAATAATAATGGAGTATGCACAGGGATTTGAGATACCTGGAGCTCCAGAGTTACTGAGATCACAGATTCGGCATAAAATGGACTTTGAGACACCTGAAGCACTTTTGAGTTGTCACATGTTGCTGCAGTCATTACTATGAAGCATAATGTTTCCTGGGATAGTATAGTTGAAATTTAAGATAATCTGAAAATGGGCGATTGAGATGCCTGAGGCTCCTTCTATCATTACTATGCAGTAATGGATTGCTGAGATTCCTTATATACATGACATTTAGTCATCTCAGCAGTTTAAGATAACTGAAGTTGACAATGAAAGGGTACTTAGACTTATGGGTCTTCTGCACACCAAAGTGTGGGTGACCTGAGCATCATGGAAGTAGTTTGAAAGGGTGGAGATTCATGATAAAGAGATAGTGATATTTTTTAGTATCTTATTTACACAAGACATTGGAAAATTAAGTCAACTTAATTTGTGAATTTCCCCTTGGGATGAATAAAGTATCTATCTATCTATCTATCTATCTATCTATCTATCTATCTATCTATCTATCTATCTATCTATCTA
>JANRMT010062790.1:8355732-8366615 GCA_026402145.1 Polypterus bichir lapradei | reverse complement strand
ATCTATCTATCTATCTATCTATCTATCTATCTATCTATCTATCTATCTATCTATCTATCTATCTATCTATCTATCATATAGTGCCTTTCTTCTATCTATCTATCTATCTATTTATCTATCTATCTATCTATCTATCTTTCTGGGATTACTTTAAGGTATTTCTCGAGTTCTTCTGAGTTCAGTAGAAATCTAATGAGGTCTTGGGCCTTAGTGTCATCTTTTGTGTCTATGTATTGTATAAAAGCAGGGTTGAGACACATGGAGAAATCTATTAACTGACATTCTTTGTCTACTGTTGTACTTAATAACAATAAGAGTATCACTGCAATACACATTTGCAGTTTGGGAGATATACAACAATTGTTAAAATTTACAGTATACAGGCAGTATGTGTAAGACTTACTGAGGATCACAAAGAGATTTTAAAGGAGGTGATTGAACTGGTATTCATGTTGGAAAACAAATGTCCTCAACTGCTAAGCTACACTGCCTGCTATTTCTACCTTGCTAGTTCCTCCTCATCTTTCATGCAGGGTGAGCTCTATCACTTAGGCAAACTAAACCATCTCCTGTGGAGATTAAATCATGGAAGAAAGCATTTTTTAAACATTGAACAAGATAGAACCCCCTTTACCATGTTATTCAATCTAATATAGTACTATATATCTGGGTACTCAACACACCAAGGGTGACCTCCCCTATGCTCCTTAGTTTGTCACATGTATAACAGTGTCCTAAAAACTCCAAGGCAATATATATGTATAAAGATATATATATATCTTATCTTAAATATATATATATATATATGGAAGAGAAGGTCTGTGATAGGGTTTGCATATTTGCAGCTGGAAATCCACAAAGGGAGAAAATGAATCACGTATCATAAAGTAGTTTTTATTCCTGAGCTTTCAGCCCCTGTCAGGGGCCTTCATCAGAGAATAATGCTTAGACTTACAAGAATCAAAGGCAATATATAGCAAAAATTACGTGGAGGTGGGTGGGGGAGGGGTGGGGGGCTAATTCAGTGTGATCTGGGTTTATGTCCAAATGTCTGTTGATGGCGTTCTTGTCTGATAGCCAAGATTCAGCTAGATCTCTGAAGGTGCAGTACGCGTCCTGGCCAAGTAAGGCGTCAAAATAGCACACAGACCCACAAACAATCTGCGCACAGTCCTCTTTAATGCTAAAAACAAGAAATCGACAGCAGAAACACAAAACGCAGTTTGTAGCATTCCATGCTGTTCTTGCCCAGCGGTATACATAGGACAAACATCAAAAAGAATTCTAACATGTATACATGAACATCGCAATACCGTCAGAAGAAAGGACTCACGATCACTGATCTATAAGCATACTAAATCAACAGGACATACATTTAATTGGGACGATGTACAAGTAAAATTTAAAGACAATAATAAAAGTGCCAGAGAGCTGGCTGAATCCTGGTTATCAAATGAGAACACCATCAACAGACATTTGGACATAAATCCAGCATATGCAAACTTAAGAAGAACAAATTCATAATAAATAAAACTTTACAACCAATACCCTCCCCCACCCCCGATCACACTGACTTAGCCCCCCACCCCTCCTCCCCACCTCCACGTAATTTTTGTTATATAATGGCCTTGATTCTTGTAAGTCTAATCATTATTCTCTGATGAAGGCCCCTGGCAGGGGTTGAAAGCTCAAGAGTAAAAACTACTTTATGATACGTGAGTCAACACCATAAGACATAAACTAAAAATGTTTCACAATGTGTCCCTGAATGAAGGGAGGCTCAAAATCAAAAGTACCAGTCAGTATCTGGTGTGGCCACCAGCTGCTTGAAGTACTGCAGTGCATCTCCTCCTCATGGACTGGACCAGATTTGTCAGTTCTTGCTGTGAGATGTTACCCCACTCTTCCACCAAGGCACCTGCAAGTTCCTGGACATTTCTGGGGGGGAATGGCCCTAGCTCTCACCCTGCGATCCAACAGGTCCCAGACGTGCTCAATGGGATTGAGATCTGGGCTCTTCGCTGGCCATGGCAGAACACTGACATTGCTGTCATGCAGAAACTCACGCACTTTTTGCCACTCCTGTCTGGTCCAGCGAAGGTGGGTTTGTGCCCATAGGCGGCGTTGTTGCTGGTGATGTCTGGTAAGGACCTGCCTTACAACAGGCCTGCAAGCCCTCAGTCCAGCCTCTCTCAGCCTATTGCGGACAGTCTGAGCACTGATGGAGGGATTGTGTGTTCCTGGTGTGACTCGGGCAGTTGTTGTGGCCATCCTGTACCTGTCACGCAGGTGTGATATTCGGATGTACCGATCCTGTGCAGGTGTTGTTACACGGGGTCTTCCACTGCGAGGATGATCAGCTGTCCTTCCTGTCTCCCTGTAGCGCTGTCTTAGGCGTCTCACAGTGTGGACATGGCAATTTATTGCCCTAGCCACATCAGCAGTCCTCATGCCTCCCTGCAGCATGCCTAATGCATGTTCACGCAGATGAGCAGGGACCCTGGGCATCTTTCTTTGGGTGTTTTTCACAGTCGGTAGACAAGTCTCTTTAGTGTCCTGCGTTTTTAGAACTGTGACCTTAAATGCCAACTTTCTGTAAGCTGTTAAGGTCTTAACGACCATTCCACAGGTGCATGTTAATTAATTGATTATGGTTAATTGAACATGCATGGAAAACATCGTTTAAACAATTTACAATGAAGATCTGTAAAGTTATTTGGATTTTTAAAACATTATTGTTGAAATACACAGTCCTGAAAAAGGGACGTTTCTTTTTTTGCTGAGTATATATATATATATACACAGCTTCACCTATGGTAGTAAAATGTTAGAGCTAGCCCTGCTAAAGGTGGTATCAGCAGGATTCAGTGGAAGCCATACAAATGCTCTTGACCATGAAGGCAAAGTAGTAGAAGCAACTAAATGACATAAAGCAGGAACTATGGACAAAAAAGTCCTATGAGGTCTAAAGAGATTAGGTGGATGCAGCACTCTCACAATCACTGGACAAGCTTACTTGTATCTGTGGATGCCTTTAGAATTACCCTTACAGTAGTAATTCTAAGTAAATTTGCTAAATTCCCCATAGCTTTGAAGGTGCCATGAGGCCAGCCAATTCAATTTTCAAGCCAAAGTCATATTATTAAATTAAAGTTATTAATTTAAATGTAAATCATTCCCACTTATTGGAGAAAAATGAAGAGACAGTTGTGTACATGAAAGAGCAAAGCATATTGAAAGCAGGTTCTCCTACACAAAATGTCATTTCCAAGTTAATGAGGCAAGTAATCCTCTAGCATACTCAAGGTCATCTGTAATAATGGTGGGAAGGCCTTGTTCCCAAAGATCAAGATGAGCATGACTGGAAAACAAAGAGATTTTGAAAATGGGTTCAACAATAGGATATGAATTTCACTGGATGTGAAGATAACTCACATTTTAACGCTGGGCTAGAAATGGTATCTAAAATATTTTCGGCATTGAAACTATATTAGTGAATTCATGTTTGTTGATGATAATGTCCTTCCCTTCATGTATTTGCTGAAACCATGACCTCTGGAGAGGAAGATGACCTGGGCAGAGATGAGGAGGGCTGAGACACAATGGATTCAATTCCTTCTCCAGGCATTTAATGGTGTACTTCCCAGTTGGCCTAACCTCCACATATGGAATAAAATAGAGAACCAGCTTGCCCAATATGTTCCAAAAATGGAACCTTGGAGTATGTTTTGTGCAGTTGCTCTAAGACATCAGGAGAGGGAAGATACTGATTGTACCACAATCAATTTTTGAAGCTTGTGACAGAAGCTATCAGCAAGTGGATTAAGTGGAGAAAGTAGGCTTTTCCTTCAAAACAGACCATTACCTTCATTTGAGATGGTGAGCAGCCAAACAACTCCCAGGCAAAAGATGTACAGAAATATTTGCCTCTGCAAGTTACTGGCAGCTGATGGTGGACCTGGAGAGACAGCTGAAGTTGCCCTAGCATTATGCAGTCACTACCTTGAGGCCAGATATTTTCCTCATCTCAGTAGATACAAAAGAAGTTTTTTCTGCTGGAGCTGACAGTCCCATGGGATGATTGTATGGATGAGGCTTTCAACTTGAAACTTGCCATGTACAAGGGGCTGGTCAGCAATTGCAGATGAGGCAGCAGGAGAACAAGGTGCCTACCAGTAAAGATACAATGCAGATGCTTCACAGGCCAGTCCTAGGCAAGAGTCCTCGGGTCATTGAGCATCAAAAGCTGGGAAGAGAATAAGAGCCATCTGACATACCACTGAAGTGGTAGAGAAAGCCTCTAGATGGCTGTGGCACAAAAGAAGAGAGCCATGGGGATGATGTAGCCTATTTGCTATTTGATTACAAGCTGGTGCTTGATCATCTTTAGCTGAGTCACCTGGAGGAGATTCATGCTGCTGAAAGACACAGAATATTTGAGGAATCCAGGAATATCACTGATGATGTGTCCAGAAGCATCATAAAATGTATTTTAGATTAATGGGAAGATTAGGTAGTGTTGGGTACATTGGGTGGAAGGTTGTCAGACCTTACACCTGATACACCAAAGTAAAGGGTATAACTCGGCAAAGGGCACAGGAAACAGATTAAAAAGCAGTGAATAAATTTAATATAGTAAAATGACTGTGGTGGGCTGGAAACCCTGCCTAGGTTTTGTTTCCTGCCTTGCGTCCTGTGTTGACTGGGATTGGCTCCAGAAGACCCCCGTGACCCTGTAGTTAGGATATAGCGGGTTGGATAATGGATGGATGGGTGGATAATGCATGGATAGTAAAATTAATCATGACTCACAACATTCTCCACAAACAGGCACACACTAACAGATACCTACATACCTATTGCAGTACTAGTGTTTCTTCGATAGCGTACTACTTCCTGGCATTGCTTACACGATCACATCAATGCTCAGCTCTGATTCAATATTTAAGGTGCTCACCCTAAACTCTTGCTGCAGCTTCTTATTACCAAGACTCAATGCTGTTTAAGGGACATCACTCACCGATTTCATTTTCCTCTCATATCATGAACACATGCATGTTATAAATGCCTCTTGTGAATCAATAGGGGTGAGCATTTGAATGTTCCCAGCAGTGAACTGGCACTAGTCCAGGGTTGGTTCTGTCTTTGTACCCAACTGCTGTGATTGGCTTATGTTCCTTACATCTGAACTGAGTAAATTTGTTTGAAAACGGAAGAATGGATATACGGATGGGTGGACAGTAATGCAACCCATATGCCAGGGCCTTCTCAGTCACCAGATATGAACACAATTAAGCATCTGTGAGACATCAAGGAGGCAGTCTTCCTCCTCTACTAACAAAGCGTGTGCTAGCTGACTTTTTCTTCACAGATTTTTGCCACTCTCCTTCAGTACAATACCATTCCTTACCTACTGAAAAAATAATGTACAGAAAGAAATTTTAGCAACAGCCAGAAGCAGGAAGAAAGCCATCTGGGAGACAAATCAGTGAGATAATCCAAGGGGAAAATGATGAGGTCACAGCATCTGAGAACAACAGGGTGAGTTATATACTGAAGTCCTGACAATGATACTCTCCTTTGAAAAGGCCAGCTCTGAGAATTCTTCGATTCATAATTTTCCTTAATCCTTTTAATCTAGTTTATATTTCTCTGCAAACTCACAAGAAGGCAAAAAAAATTCTACAGACTCCTGAGTTAATTGGTCACATGTAATGGTTGCAAGAGAAGCAGCACTGTGTTCATCCAGTATATAAAGTGTATGTGTACCCATTCAGTCCTCTTTTGAATTCATTTGTCCTGATTGATGATGGCAAGAACCAGGGATTATCCCAGCAACATCTGCTGTAAAGCAAGAGCCAGTCCCAGACATGACACCAGTCCATTAAAGATCACAGCAATATTGCCTGGTAGCTAAAAAATTTGGGGTTACGAACCTCAAGCATGCCTGTTCAATTTCACCTATTGACCCCTAAGCAAGTCATTTTAACCTATTTGAACTCCAGACAAAAAGAAACCCATACTAGTACAAGTAAAAGGGTGCACTAAAGAACAATCCATTTAGAGTTAAAAAATAACCTTACACACACAACTTTAGGACCTGTGAGGCAGACACGCACAAACATAACATGAATACACAAATCCTGTCTTGTTAATGACTGAACCCAAATTTCAACCCAGGCCCCTGTGGCTGTGACGTAGCTGTGATAAATTCCGGTACCTTCTTCCAGGCATTTCCTTGAACACTAATACAAGCTTGCATGAGAGTCGCCACCTCTCTTGACTTTAATAGTAAGGAAGATGAGGTGCCAGTCTTAAGTACTGACACCATTATGTATACAATATCTAGTTATCAATTATCAGAGGCAGGTTTAATCAGGTTTAGGACTGTGTGGAGCCGGCTGGTGCCAGTTCCATCAGTAAGGTAGGGAGTAACCCTTGGAGTTGCTTGTGTCCAATTGCATGAGAACCATTAAATAGACCTAATGAATCATCATGGACATCATCATACCACACAAGCTATTTTCAATGATGACCGCCTTCGTAGACCTTTACAAACTGCAAATCATTGACACCTCAGCTCCACTGATGCTGCTCCACTAAGGTTACTCTTAGGTAGTAAATGAATGGATGGTTCTAATCTAATGGATGGTTATGACATTTAAGGTCCATGATGGTGGCAAACTTGTCATCAAGTAATCCATTTAGATATCACCTGGCAGACAGGAGGCAGCTCTGCCTCTTTTGTTGGGTTGTTGTCCTTTTGTCACAATCCATATTCACATTCATACTTTTTGGATGGTATTTTTTTCTACTTCACCCATGTATTATATTGAATGAGGGTTCGTTATTAATTTTTTATTTTATTTTATAACTCCTCTTCATTATGGTGTCTACATTGTTAGGCAAGGTTGCTGAACCTTAGTTGGCTCTTAACAGATAGTCCATGGACACTGACCCAAAGAAGTGGTCTGGATGGAGTTAAGTAGCAATGGACTTGAGGTTCCACTTTTCCAGAATGACATTACCTTTCCTATTTAAGTAGCATGACTCAAGTTATCCTGATATAGCACCTTTTATAATGAGCGTTGTAACAAATCTGGGCTGCTGACTCTTAAGCTGGATGGTGGTTCTCACATCCCATTGTTGCAGAACCTCAGCTGCTTCATTGTAGGCATTTTTCCCAGCATCATGTGCTTCTCAGGGCCATGTTTGTTTATGTCATTTCTATGGAGACCGGCCCCATGACCCACAAGGTGAGAGATGCCAGATACGGGATACTCGAATTGGGTGATGTTTCATGCCAACTCACGCTGCTCTGAATGAAGAAACAGGGTAGGCTTCCTGCCGAATTTCGGCCCCCTTGAAACATCAGCAGCAAGCACACTGTATTCTGTGTTTTAAATTGGTAATTAGAAGTAATGAGCTTAAAAACACGTTGCCTCGCTCTCACCGCACATTTCTCAGGCGGAATGTGCAGCCAATTAAATGAAGAGCTTTTCTGTTTCACACGAATATTCAGATTTTTGGGCTTAATGAGAAGCCATTCCTTTGTGCCCATATATGTGCAGCCATATCTGTCTGCATGTGTTAGCCATTAATGCCAGGACAAAAATCTGTATGCCCCTCTTTGTGAAACACTTTCATCTCACATCATGTGAAGTTGGAGTGGATTTAGGAATTCAAAAACAGAATAAAGGACAAGTGCATGATTAGTCGAAACTAGCAGAGAAGTATACAAATAGGAATGTATACATGTCTATGAGTCAAAGTATATACACCAATCAGGTGTAGCAACACTTGAGGCATGGAATCCACATGACCTCTGTAGGTGTCCTGTGGTATCTGGCACCAAGACTTAAG
Source organism: Polypterus bichir lapradei (assembly GCA_026402145.1). Lineage (NCBI taxonomy): Eukaryota > Metazoa > Chordata > Cladistia > Polypteriformes > Polypteridae > Polypterus > Polypterus bichir. The sequence goes on along the minus strand of JANRMT010062790.1, from coordinate 8,358,752 downwards.
CAGCAGAACCTTTTAAGTCCTGTAAGTTGCAAGGTTACCAGTTTTTGCTGCTAATTAACTTCTTTTGCCAAAGTTTTAATGAACTTGACTCAGGCCCCTTAGTTGTCTCTTTTTCTTTAATTAGCAGCCAAGCAATGAGACACAGGCGGCATGGAGGCACAGTGGGTAGCGCTGCTGCCTCGCAGTTAGGAGACCCAGGTTCGCTTCCACAGTCCAAAGACATGCAGGTTAGGTGCATTGGCAATTCTAAATTGTCCCTAGTGTGTGCTTGGTGTGTGTGTGCCCTGCGGTGGGCTGGCGCCCTGCCCGGGGTTTGTTTCCTGCCTTGTGCCCTGTGTTGGCTGGGATTGGCTCCAGCAGACCCCCATGACCCTGTAGTTAGAATATAGTGATTCGGATAGTGGATGGATGGACAATGAGACACAAAACAAGCCGCCACATGACCAGCTCAACTGTGCTTATCACACAATATCTGAAAATAAAGAAAGGTGATGTCCTCAGTAAGTTTGATCTCTCAGGTCACCAAAACATTTTGACGATGTTCTCAGAAAAAAAAATACAGTTTTAGAAATTTCTGCTGTGGCAAAATGAGAGCAGCAACAAGCCATGAAATTACAAAGCAGGTTTAATTAAACAGCAAGTATCAGCTTCTCATTAAGAGATTGGTTGGAGTGAAATTGATTGGAGTTTGAAATCCCAATTTAGCTGGTCATCTGTTGGCTCATTTCACATCTCATTTCTGTTTGGCTGTCATTTAATGAAGAATCAATTCAGAGGACTGAATCCTTAAAAACAGGATTCCCTAACCCTAATTAAAAGGAAAAGTTAACTAGCAGTGAAAAATCTGCCACAGATTAGGAAAAGAGTTAGAATGAAAACATGCAGCCACTGTGGGCCTCCTGGCCCAGTGTTTGACACCCCTGACTAAGGTGTCCCAGCAGGACACTGCACAAAGCATCACACTGCCTCCGCCAGCTTTCCTACTTCCCATAGTGCATCCTGCTGCCATCTCTTCCCGAGGTGAATCATGCACACACACCTGCATTTAAAAAAAACACACCACATACACACACCAGACCAGGCCACCTTCTTCCATTACACCACGGCCTATTTCTGATGCTTACATGACACCGTTGTAGGTGCTTTCAGTGGTGGACAGGGGTCATCGTGGGCACCCTGACTGGTCTACGGATATGCACCAACATGTGATGCACTGTGTGCTCTGACACCTTTCTTTCATGGCCAGCATTAAGAATTTCAGTTATGTGAACTACAGTAGCTCTTGTGTAGGACTGGACCAAAACAGACTAGCCTTTGCTCCCCATGCACATCACTGAGCCATGGCTGCCTATGACCTTGTTGCTGGTTCACCAGTTGTCTTTCCTTGGAACATTGTCGGTAGGTACCATACTAACACCTTCATACCAGGAACACCCCACAAGACAAATAGTTTTGGAGATGCTCTGACCCTGTCATCTAGCTATCACAATTCAGCCCTTGTCAAAGTCACTCAGATCATTACAGTTACTCATTTTTCCTGCTTCCAACATATCACCTTCAAAAACTGACTGTTCATTTGTGATCTGATATGTTCCACCCCTTCACAGGTGCCATTGAAATGAGATAAATCAATGTCATTCACTTCACTTGCCTGTCAGCTCCTTGCTCCCTCTTTGCTTTTGGGAGCCTCTTGAACTTGACAATGTTGATAATCATGATGGGGATGAGTTGGCAGATGAGGACAAAACACACTAAGTGAGGGGATGGTGAAAAGTGCAAGTGCTTTTATTATTTAAAAAAATAAAGCCACAAAACAAGTGTCCAAAAGTGCAGTGCTCAAAAAGTTAAATAATCCAATTAAAAAAAAAAGTGCCCATGTGGAGGTTAAACCCAATAAACAGAAAAATCTGATAAAAACAAACTTAAAACAATGCAGGAACTTGTTTGAAACCCACAAGCCCTGGTGCCTTCCTTTAAAACGGACAGCTCTCCAGCTTATCCTATTTGGACCTCGCAGCCCAGAGAGACGTCAGCCACCAGCTGCAGACACCCATATCCTCTGGCCCATGTTCCGGGCCACCAATCCCACGGTGTCTGTGGGCAACACTGAGCCCTTAACTGCCCAAACCGCTGCCAATCCAGGCTCCACCCAGCGCAGGCGCTCAGTACTCCCACCTCTGCAGTCTCAAGGGCTCCTCCAGGTGAAAGTACCACCACATAATGGTTGCTCCTTCTCCCAAAGACACTCAACAGGAGCAACCCACAGACCCCTCCTGAGCGCCTGCCACTGGCTTCACCTGGGGGCTCTGTTCCCATCCACTGGTCCTTGTCCTTGTCCTGTCCTGTCCTCTTCTCTTCTTAAGTCTTTTGCTTTTATTTATTTTTTTGATCTTGCACCCCCCCTTTATAGGCTGGGGGGCTGTTCCAGGTGCAAGCCCTGATTACCGCACCAGGCTGATAATAAGGCAATCAGACTGCCCGCCTGTGCTGGCTAGGCAATGCACGGACGGCTGACTGCTTTGCACCAACCTGGAGATGGGGCATCTTCGACAGACCGCTCGCACCTGCTCCCACTCCCTAGCACAAGCGAGTTCATTATTTATTTATTAAAATGGCCTCTTTTTGAGCCGTGGACCTGCTATACCACAGCCTGTCAGTGGTTTTAATGATGTGGATGACTGGTGCAGGGGCGTAGCCAGGAGTAGATTTTAGAATGAGCCCTTGTACAAATTGGTGTTCAAGAATTTAGTAGGATATATATTGACACTTTTCCAAAAAATACATCACATACAAATTAATCACATAACTGATTTATTAGGACCATGCAAAAGTTGAGCAAATAATCAAACGTTGTTGTGCCACAGTGGACACACACACAAAATCAGTCCCTACCTGTCTTGTAAAGTTTTATGCCAGACGCAAATGTCGGCTCTTTAGATTGGTCTGGTCAAGGAATTTGATGCAATCTAGATTTTTAGTAAGATCGTGTTGATAAGATAATTAAGTTGCTTGAGATGAAC
>JANRMT010062790.1:8318499-8355722 GCA_026402145.1 Polypterus bichir lapradei | reverse complement strand
ATAGCTAAATGAGGCTTTTTGAAAAAACTTGGCATTTCTGTTTGCTTTGCCAGAAATAATGTCAGAAATAATTCCTGAAAATAAGAAATGATCTCTTGCGGTTCGTTTAAAATACTTGATTAAGCAACTCAAGGTTCTGTTAACCTGCGGTGGGCTGGCGCCCTACCCAGGGTTTGTTTCCTGCCTTGCACCCTGTGTTGGCTGGGATTGGCTCCAGCAGACCCCCGTGACCCTGTAGTTAGGATATAGCGGGTTGGATAATGGATGGATGAAGGTTCTGTTAACTGTCTAATGACTACTAGCAATCAGGTTACACATACACCATAACACCACCTTATTTATTTATTGAAAATTCAGTAAGTCAATGGGATTTGACATATACTGTAAAAAAATAATGTTAAATTTACAGAAAAGTACTGGCAGCTGTGGTTGCCAGAACTTTACCGTAAAAAAGGTTACAATATTCTTAGGTCTATGGTATAACTTTGTAGCAAATTGTTTTTTCTTTGCAATACATTCCAATACGAGTGAACGTTTAATCATAACCTGATATTCATACACAGTAATAAATATGCCAATCAATAAACCATTAGAAAACACTGTCAGAATCAAACACCAGTACACAGTTTGCATCAGTAAAGTAATAACAACCAATAGCAAACATGTATCATTTAATAATATACATTGAAGATTGAAGAATTCAGTGTTTAAGACAGTTATGGCACATTGTCTGGTGGAGAAGTAAAATTTGCTTTTGTGGTGAGCAGGCTTATCGAATACAACCCACCATAAATCAGCTTCCATACCCTCAGATAACCTTCAGCACGCAGGGGAAAAAAAATATGAGTCTGCTAACTCTGTTTAAGTTTTTTCCCACCTGTTCAATGGTATGCGGTTTACTAGGAACAATATGGTAAAGGGGGCGTGTCCTTATGCAAATGTCATAACTTCGGTGTTACTGAAACAGCGCTTTACCGTTTTACATTTTACAGTTGTTTACCTTTGCTATTTTACACTGTAAAATTAACAGAGATTTTTTAGTGTAACTGTAATATATCAGTAAACAGTACTGTATGTAACATATTTTGAACGTAGAAAAATATTGATTTTACAGAACATGGCTGTAAAACTGCGGTGGGTTGGCGCCCTGCCCGGGATTGGTTCCTGCCTTGCGCCCTGTGTTGGCTGGGATTGGTTCCAGCAGACACCCGTGACCCTCTGTTCGGATTCAACGGGTTGGAAAATGGATGGTTGGATGGATGGCTGTAAAAAATAATGATATGTATTGTTTAAGACATACAGGTAATTTTCAGCAGAACATAAGGTAACTTTATTTTTTTTTTAAAAAGGTATTTTACTTTCACCATTTACAGTATTTTTACTGTTAAATTTGCTGACATTTTTTACAGTCTACCACTTCGAACCTGAAGGAAAGATTAAATAACGAATACCCAATGAATTACAAAATTTAATCAAAAATTTCATGTACAATGAACTGATTGGCTGGGCTATCCCAGTCTATCCCAGCAAGAATTGGGCACAAGGCATGAAAAATCCCTAGATGGGCACTATTCCATCACATGGTGAATTCACAGACATGCACACACACATTAGAGCCACTTTAGCCACACCAGTTCACCTAACTGGCACCTTTTTGGACTGATTGAAGCAATTTCTGCACCTAAAAGAACACATAAAAGAAATAAACACACTGAGTCCATGAGAACATGTCAATCAATGAGACAATTGTTCTTGATTTTTTTCCTGTGATTTTGGATGTTCTTGGCTCAGTTGTTGAAAGAGCAAGTCATTGGGAACTAATCGAGATCTCCGTGACCTCAGCTTTTTAAAGCAAATCTCCCTCCTGAGTTTGCGAAAATTACCACCATGGGGAACCCCTGCGATAGGGGTTTTTTGTTCCCAATGGGATTATGTCTATAAATTCTGGAAATATATATTTTTTTATTTAGATCTGTAATAGATAGCCTCGGGGATTAATAAAGTGTATTATTATCATCGTCATCATCATAAGTAGATGATAGCAAATGTATGAAACGCCAACGTCTTCCTGTTTTTAAACGGACACTTGTTACATAAACACCTCAGATTAAGTTCAATACTCGTCAAGTCCTATGAATACATGCAGGTCTGACACAAGGAACAAAACGCTTGTGGCTTGCCAATCTGCAACGGTGTGGAGCGCCGACTTCAAGCGAGCAAGCACAGGTTAAATATGTAGTGTAAATAGATCTGGGTGTATGTGAGTGCGAGGGGGTGCGGCTCCTGAGTGCACGTGAGCATACGCTAAACTTGGCTGAGTATGTACAGGTGTGTGCGATACACACGCGGGCGTTCTGGCGGTGTTTGAGAGCGAGTGTGAATCTATACATATATGTAAAGCGATCTGCATGTGCCACTCTTAAAAATAACGGTTCGTTAATGGTACCTGACTTGGTTGTGTAGTTCCTCGTAGAAGTGTTGCTTAACAGAGAATCATTTAATTCGGTGAATGGTTCTTCTCATATGAAATTTGTTCATTGGGCTTTTTAAAAGTTTTAAGGATACTGGCGGATCAAGAAGACCTGAACGTGGCTTCGTTATAGCAGCCTCCTTAAAATTAGGAAACCATTGGTATTTCACAAATATCTATGATTATGGCTATTTATGAAGCCTGGTACAGATCTAAATAAAAGGTTCTTTCTGTAACCTTCATGTGGATGGCTCTTTTGGGAACCAAAAATGGTTCCTGTATTGCATCGCTCTGAAAAACCGCTTTATTTTTTCGGAGAGTAAGTGCGTGTGTGCCGGTGCCAATCTGCCCGCCTGAATACGCACAGGTTCCTCTACGGTAAACTACGTCTGATTGTGTGCATACGTGTGTGTACAAATCCGCACATCAATCAGCTATTACTGATATTTTAATGAGTAACCAGACTCTAATTTAACGGCTCTTCATTTCAGTGGCAGATTTATTGACGGAGCCTTCCCTCGTTTTATCCGCGCGCCTTTGTGGCCGCCTGCTCTGTGCCTCTCTCCGTCGGCTCTTGATTTATGGTCATGTTGTGGAGGTTTTATGAGCAGTGTTTTGTGATGCTGGTCACCATGGAAAGAGCTCAATAAAACGAGCTGATTGACTAATGGCATTTATTCAAAGTCTGGAAAATGCCTGAAATCATTTCTTCTCCCACTTCACAAACTATATTTAACAAGCAATGCTTCATATTAATGAAATCCCGGGACTGGCAAGGGGGAGCCAAGGGTGGCATCGGCTCTTCCGGGCTGTAGCGGGACTCAGTGATGACCGGCGCTGTTGCGAGGTACGGTTCTTGGGGCAGCTGAGGTTTTATTCCAATCAGTAAAGATGAAGATTAATCAAGGGGCACACGTCTTTTTTCCCTTTCAATGATCCCATTAATCCCTTTTCTAGTTAACAGTTTTTTATATGTTGTTCAGAGTGCTGTCAGGTCTTCAGACTGAGGCCATCAGCTGGTTGAGCACCTTTTTTTATTTTTATCGGTGCCTTTAGGGTATTTGAGTTCCTGTGAGGTGTGAAGTGCTATACCATTTCACAGCACAGTAAGTAAATCAGTTGTAATTTATCATGATTCAAAAGTGACTTCCCATTCGAGGTTTAAAGGTGTCTGTAATAGCTTCCCCTTTAATTCGTATTGATTGGTACTTCATAGCAGGGGTCGCCAACTCTGTCCTGGAGGACCACCATGGCTGCACGTTTTCATTCTAACCCCTTTTTTAAACTAGTGCCCTGTTTCTTCTGCTAATTAACTTCTTGTGAATTCATTTGAATGGACTTGTTGTTTAAGATTTGCTCCCCTGAATTTCTTCATTTCTTTCCTTAAATGGTACCCAAACAGAAATGAAATGTGAAGTGAGTGAGCCAATAGAAGATCAGCTAAGCCAGGGCTTCAAATTCCAACCAGTTTCACTCCAACCAGCTGCTAAATGAGGTGCTAATTCTTAACGTTAATTAAACCCGTTCTTTAATTTCGTGGCTTTGTTGCTGCTCTCATTGTGCAATAGCAGACATTTCTGAAATTGTCGATTTTCTCTTTCTAAGAGCAACGGTTAAAATGTTTTGGGGACCTGAGAAGATCGACATTCCCGAGACCTTCATCGTTCTTTATTTTCAGATATTGCATGATGGACAGTTGTTTTGACTCATTTTGTATCTCATTATTGTTTGGCTGCTAATTAAGGAAAAAGAAAAAATGAAGGGGTCTGAGTCTTCAAGAACAAGTCAATTAAAATTTGGTCAAAAGAAGTTAATTAGTAGCAAAAACAGGTCACTCATTAAGAAAAGGGTTAGAATGAAAACATGCAACCATGGTGGTCCTCCAGGACTGGAGTTGGTGATCCCGCTTCATAGGATGGCAAAAGTTTTTTTTTTTTTTTTGGCTGCTTTGGACCCTTACCAACACCATTGTCAGCAAAAACTCTCATGCAAAACCATAGACTTTCACAAATTGTGATTTTTATAAAGATCCACTCACAGTCACTAACATTTACACAAGAACTATGCAACAGGACTTGCAATGAATGGCATTCTATAAAATAAAGTTAGTTCTTTTCAAAATGTCAAATTGTATTAGTGCTAAAATCTATTAAGATTTCTTTTTTTAGAGATCTTCAACATTAGGCTGTGAAATGCAAATTCACATCTAATATTGATTGTTCATTACATTGTGTAAACTGAACTATGAAGATCCCAATCACAAATTTAAAAGAAAAAAATAGTTTCACATCTTAGCACTTTAAAATCGGTCACAGATAATCCTGCAGAAAACCCTCAGATCAGCTCGGACTGAAGAGGTACTGGGTGGGCCAAGTCTTTCATTCAAACTATGGTAAGGAGGTCAGAGGAAGTGGAATTTTTATTTGCAATCCTCATTGTAGCTACTGAGAGACACTATAGTACCCTGCAGGGCTCTATATTATGACGGTTGTGATTTCAATCAAACTAAATGAATTCTGGCTAATATATCTGCACCAAATGTGGATGATAAAAATTTTATGACAAAAGTTCTGGCGCTCACCCCAATATGGCTCTCATAAACTTACAGCAAATAGCAGGGGATTTTAACTGTGTATTTAACCCTGCTTTAAACAGGTCAGCAACAAATCCTATTACAATATTTAAAGCTGGCTTAGTAATTTCAAACTGACAACCTCTCAGACCAATTGAGGCTTCCTTACCCTTGCCTGTCCAACAAACATACCACATGATGCCAATCTCCAGTGCCATGATACACAAGATTACAGTGCATTCGGAAGGCAATCAGACCCTTTGTAGCCTTGTGCTAAAATTTTTCAAATTATTTTTTTCTTTAATCAAGCAACTCTCAATACCCTAGAATGACAAAACAAAAAAAACAGGATTTTAGAAATGTTTGCAAATGTATTTTAAATAAAAAGCTGACATATCCTATTGACACAAGTATTCAGATATATAGTATAGAGGTATATAGTTGACGCTCCTGTGGCAGCAGTTCTGGCCTGGAGTCTTCTTGGATTTGTCATGACAACTTTGCATGCCTGGCATTGGGAATTTTCAAAAATTCTTGTTTGCAGATTCTCTCAAGGGACAGTTGGTCCCAAAATGCGCAGGCTGGTCTTCTTTGTGGTTGCCGCCTTCAAAAGTTCCAAATAAAATTTGAAACCCTGAGTCCTCTCTTGGTCTTCCTACTACCCATCTCTTACTTTGTCAGGATTGAACACTTCTGGACATAAACCTCAGTGCAATGGATTACTCCTGTTCTCCTCTTTTTACTTTCTCATATACAAAATTTAGGGAAAGTACTAGAATCATCCAAAGATTCGATGTCGAGATTTTGATGAATCTCAACATTTTAGACATCCTTTACTTTCTTGTATACAAAGTATAGGAAAAGTACTGGAATCCTCCAAAAAATAAATTTCGAGATTTTAATGAATCCCTACATTTTAGACCTTCCTGAGTCCAAAAATATATTTTTATATTATTTCTGTGTGTGTGTGTGTATGGAAACATGATAACTTCAGTATGCTTTCACTTAGGTCAACCAAATTTTGCATACAAGTATTAGGTAGAAAATGTAGATTTCTGTCAAATTTTGGGCTATTTCCGTTAACCAGAAGTGGTACTTTACCTTTTATTCATGCAGCTGCAGAGTCTAATTTATTCAACTTTACTTTTATAATTGTTCATTAATTTGATTTGATTTGTTGTTGATGGTTCTTTAATGTACATAATATAAAAATATAATCATTGTCTTGCAGTTTACTCCTATAATAGCCATCCCTATATCTGAGTATATGAGAAAGTCAAGGGGAGACCACTCTTGATTTTGTATTATATTTTCCAATAGCATGGAACTGTTTCGAAATTAAGTATGCTGAACTATATGAATGAGTTTCAGTTATTGCTTTATATATTTTGAATATAATTGTTGCACTGTTCAAAAATTGCTTTGTTATTTTTTTATGTTTTACATGTATATCAAACATTAAGTTCATATTCTGTGTGGTATCTGGTCTGTAGTATTTGAGAGAAGATTTTTTTCTTATTTTAGAGAAATAAGTGATAGCTGCTATGGTTGGTTCTTCTCAAGCTCTGTCAAGTTAGATGGAGATTATCAGTGGAAAGCTATTTTCAGGTCTTTCCAGAGATGTTCTGTTGAGTTCAAGTCCAAGCTCTGGCTGGGCAACTGAAGGACATTCACAGACTTGGCCCTAAGCCACTCCTGCATTATCTTTGCTTTGTCTTGTCGGAAAGTGTTTTGTCTTGTAGGGGCCTATGTGATGCTACTTGATCTGCCTGGGCTCCAATTGAAAAACCAAAAAAAAAAATGTAACTGTAAATGTAAATGTATTGTAAGTTGCCTTGGATAAATAATTACATGTAAATATAAAAATAATTATCCCCTTTTTACATTTTATTGTGTAGACCTTAATAAAATGTCTACCTTAATAAACATCACTTTTTACCATTCTTCTTACCACTTCTTTATCTATAACCTTAGGTAATTAAACAAAGTAAAGGAACAGGCAGGAGAAAGTTACAGTTAAAATCAATTAAAGTATAATGAATAACATGCCCAAAATAATAAGCAAAAATACAGCCTAACCATCTTGGATCCATAGGCGGCTCTCGACTTATCTTCAGTTTATCTTTGCTACCACATGGCCTTTGAATGGAGTATTGAAACAGGCTGCATGCCTGTCTCAGTATGGCTGCCAAGACAGAGTTATCCTCATCATGGAGAAATTGCAAGAAACTGTAGTGGTAGTCACTGCATGGCTTGATGGCGTGAGAGACAGATAAAGCTGGGATGACCAATTCTATACCATTCTTCTCACAAATCATGAACCGATGGGGGCATCTTGGTATATAGCATGGCTTGCAATACAAAACCAATCATAAACAGCAATATTTCAGACCAATAGAATTAGTGTACCTGTCTCTTCCTGGGCCATTTACCAATGAAAGTGCTCAGGTGCAACTTATCCCCTGGTTGCTTTGTTTAGTTGCAGCCTGTTCCTGCCAGCTAAGCAGTTTATGTCAGGATGGCTTATAGGCTCGTGTAAGTCTAAACATAGTTATAATAAAACACCTTGCCAACAAGTTCAAGGCACACCCTAAGCCCTGCTATAAATTTCACATCCTGAGTGAGTCCCAAAGAGTCAGCGGTTAATTCGTAGATATCAACGCACAGCTGATCTCATTAATAAAGTAAAAGATATCTTTTGAAACACTATCTAATATTACATTTGGTCTGCCTAGCTTACAAATAAAGACATACAAAATATTTATCAACTTTTATGCTAGATATCACCATTTTGCACTCCTCTACAGACATTACCCTACATTAAGAATACCTCTGTCCTTTGCCATGTTCCACTTAAACTCAACTCTGACCAGTCTCCCAGTCCCTGCCGATGAAAAACAACCCCACAGTGTAACACTGCCACCGCCATGCTTCACCGCTGGAATAGAATTGTGCCTGATGTCTACCAGACATGATGCTAATGCTGGTTTCACAGTCTTAAAGTCCTTTATATATCTTTTTGCAGTCTCCAAGTTGGCTCTAATGTGTCCTTTACAGAGGAAAGACTTCTGTCTAGTCACTCTGTCAAAAAGCCTGGATTGCTGTTGTAGTGATGGCTGTCCCTCTGGAAGTTTCTCTGATCTCCACACAGGTTCTCTGATGCTCAGCCAGAGAGACCATTGGATTCTTTGTCACTGCTCTCACCATAATCCTTCTTCCTACATTACTCAGTTTCATAGGGCGACCAGCTCTAGAAAGAGTTGTGGTTATCCCAAACATCTTCCATTTAAGAACTATGGAGGCCACTGAGCACTTGGAAGTCTTAAATGTGGCAGATCTTGTTTTTAAGTCATGCAGCAATTCTTTCAATCTCATGGATTGCTTTTTTGTCACCTGTGTGACCTTCTATAGACAGGTGTGTGTCTTTATTAATTATGTCCAGTCAATTAATTGACCACAGGTGGACCCCAAACAAGGCATAGAAACACCTGATTGATGATCAATAGAGTGGGATGCACCCAAACCAAATTTCAAGTGTTATAGCAAAGGTCTGAATACTTGTGTCAATATGATATTTCAAATTTTTATTTTTAGTATATTTACAAAAAAAAATTATAATTCTAGTTTTGCTTTGTCATTCTCGTGTGTTCAGTGTTGCCACCTGATGGGTAAAATAAATGAAAGTTGTAAAAGATGCCCAAGACACAGGCAGACGCCAAGACAGCTAGATGGTGGAGTGGTGGCTCTGAGGATAGGGATCTGCACTGGCAATCGGAAGGATGCCGGCTCGAATCCCGTAAATGCCGAAAGGGACTATGCAGGCCCTTACCCTGCAATTGCTGATCACTTTGAGTAGTGAGAAAAACACTATATAAATGCAAATAATTATTAGATGTTGAAAACATGCCCTTTTAATTTCTTCTGCACCTGCTCACACAATACAGTCAGTGCACCAACCCACAATAATGGCTCACAGTCCTTTCTTCTCTTTCTATTGCCACCTCTACTCCACTCCTCGCAAGCTCCGTCCTCTTCCACCTGACTCCAGCTCTCTGAATGGAGTGAGGCAGCCCCTTTTATAATGCACCCAGATGTACTCCAGGTGCTTCCTGATGATTTCCTTGCAGCACTTCCTGGTGTGGCAGAAGTACTGCATGGGCACCTGGACACACTCCGGGTGTGCCTGCTCCCTGGTTCGGCAGCACTTCCTGGTATGGCAGAAGTGCTGTGGTCCAAGGCACCTTAGTCCTTCGGGTGCCCCCTGGCGGTGGCCACAGATCCTCACAGGGTTGAGCCTTCCAGTTCCGTGGCTCCCACTCAATCCAGGATGGCTGCCCTCTTACATCCTGAGGAAGGAATCGCCCTTCTCCTGGTCCCCTGCTTCTCCAGGCCTCCCGGTGGGGCAATGTCTCCGGCAATCCATCGCAATGTGTTTTAGCACAAGAGTGCAAAATGTGAAAAAAGTGAACCAGTTTGAATACATAATTTCATTTTTAATGCATAAAAACAAATCAACTTACCTAATGTTTCCTTTAACCACATTTTCTATTGTTCAGTAATTCTGAACTACCAACAACTATTTCTGAAAATTTATTTGTGAGCTCATTAACAATCTTTAAGTGATGAAGAACCATCATTTCCTAAATTATCACTCTCACTGAAATCTTGCCCCTGCAATGCCACTGTTATCTCTGGCTGTATTCAAATTAATTCCAACAGAAACAGATATTTTCATAGAGATTGAACAACCTTAAGTGGATATACACTTGGAAACACTTAAAGCTTTTCTGAGAGACAAATCATTTCTAAGCCTTGCATAAAAATAAGCTGCAAATTAGAAGAGAATCACTGCTAAATGGCCAATTAATCCTGTTGCATTTGTCCATTTAGCGTGACCAATCAATAACAAGTTATTAGGGATAATTGACACATTCAATAACAAATCCAAAGAGAAGTTGTCATACCACTTCTAGTTTGTTAAAAAATATAAATATTAACTTGATAAATCATTTTTTATTAATTTATTTTTTTAGATAGATAGATAGATAATTTATTAATCCCAAGGGGAAATTCACATAATCCAGCAGCAGCATACTGATGCAAAAAACAATATTAAATTAAAGAGTAATAAAAATGCAGGTAAAAACAGACAATAACTTTGAATAATAATAAGCGTTTATCCCTACGCCCCCCGGGTGGAATTGAAGAGTGTGGGGGAGGAACGACCTCCTCAGTCTGTCAGTGGAGCAGGACAGTGACAGCAGTCTGTCACTGAAGCTGCTCCTCTGCATGGAAATGACACTGTTTAGTGGATGCAGTGGATTCTCCATGATTGACAGGAGCCTGCTCAGTGCCCGTCGTTTTGCCATGGATGTTAAACTGTCCAGCTTCATTCCTACAATAGAGCCTGCCTTCCTCACAGGTTTGTCCAGGTATGAAGTGTCCTTCATCTTTATGCTGCCTCCCCAGCACACCACTGCGTAGAAAAGGGCACTCGCCATAACCGTCTGGTAGAACATCTGCAGCATCTTATTGCAGATGTTGAAGGACGCCAACCTTCTAAGGAAGTATAGTTGGCTCTGACCTTTCTTACACAGAGCATCAGTATTGGCAGTCCAGTCCAATTTGTCATCCAGCTTCACTCCCAGGTATTTATAGGTCTGTACCCTCTGCACACAGTCTCCTCTGATGATCACGGGGTCCATGAGGGGCCTGGGCCTCCTAAAATCCACCACCAGTTCCTTGGTCTTGCTGGTGTTCAGGTGTAAGTGTTTTGAGTCGCACCATTTAACAAAGTCTTTTATTAGCTTCCTATACTCCTCCTCCTGCCTACTCCTAATGCAGCCCACAACAGCAGTGTCATCAGCGAACTTTTGCACGTGGCAGGACTCCGAGTCGTATTGGAAGTCTGATGTATATAGGTTGAACAGGACCGGAGAAAGTACAGTCTCCTGTGGTGCTCCTGTGTTGCTGACCACAATGTCAGACCTGCAGTTCTAGGAAAGCTTATGTGTTAATCTTTCTCTGGACATTTAAACTATTCATTGCAATTTCAGATCAGGAATATGCAAAATATTCAAATAATTTTCATTATAAAAAGACTATCACTTAAAGCATAGTTTAATCATTTGACCAAAAAAATAAATATATCAACTTATTCTACAGCTGCACAATTCATATCATGAACATGGAGGAAGACACTGATGAATTAATGAGGTCTTCCCCTGAATTAGAACAGTTTGTTTTTAGGAAAGTGTGTGTACATGAAACAAACCTTTTCATTTCATGAACCACAAAACTGAAGTTATAAGGTTACAAAGGCCGATAACTTTCAAATGCGTGCTGTTTGTGCTAACACTTGATCATCTTTGCTGTCATTCCAAATACAACTTACTGCAGCTGCAGATTGCAGAACGGCAATAGCTGGGTGTTTGTGGAGGAGCTTGTTGGTGAAGGTCATACATAAAGTTATGGCTGTGCACGAGTGTAATGGATATGAGTGCAAGAAGAAGTTACCTGGAACTACTACATGAAGCAGCTACTTTAATTCAAGAAGCTCTGAATCATCATTGGTGATCTGCATCTGTAGTGTCTGCTGTGAATGTGGCCCTACCTGCTGACTCACCAATCAAAAAAAAGAGCTCACTAGAGCCCACCCTCTCCACTTTGATGGGTGAAAATGACAGCTTTCATTTCAAGGCATATTTCACAGTGTATGTGTTGTCACTGAATATGTAAAGGACAGAAAAAGTCAATTAAGCAATAATGAAACAAGCAAGTAAAACATATTTCATGACACATGTAATTATTTATGTTCACATATCATTTAAGTATTTATTATTTTCACATTTCACAATGGAGTGGCATGGTTGCGCAATGGTAACGCTGCTGCCTTGCAGTAAGGAGACCTGGGTTCGCTTCCCAGGTCCTCCCTGTGTGGAATTTGCATGTTCTCCCTGTGTCTGTGTGGGTTTCCCCCCACAGTCCAAAGACATGCAGTTAGGTGCATTGGTGATCCTAAATCGTGCTTGGTGTGTGAAAATGTGCTATATAAATAAATATTGTTGTTGTTGTGTGTGCCCTACGGTGGGCTGATGCCCTGCCTGGAGTTTGTTCCTGCCTTGCACCCTGTGCTGGCTGGGATTGGTTCCCATGACCAAGTCTTAGGATATAGTGGGTTGGATAATGACTGACTGACATTTCACAATGCATTTATTTGTGTATTTATTTAGTTTTGTCCAAAATATTCCTCCATAATTTATAGCCTGCTGTGCTGGTAATGTGTATGCATCCTGTGAATAAGTAAATATATGAATGAGCCATTGGGGCAAGCTTGGTGGATTGAATGGTCTTCTCTAATTTGTCAAACTTTTTAACAGAAAAGTTTCAAATAACTTTCTAGTAACACTATATGCAAGTTAGAAACTGTGTCAGGAGAAATCCACCCAAATTCCTTTATCTTCCATTAGTAGCTTTGACATCCAGCTGTGGTGTCTATCTGATGCATGCAGTATTCGGAGACTCATTTGATTTATTTCAAGGACTGCACCCCTCAATGATCTTAAAAGTTAAGCTAACCCTAACGCCTAACCCTAACCCTAACCCTTTCAATCAGAATCCGAGATCAAGAATGAAATGTAGCCACTGACACGATATAGCTTTCTCTAATCTATGCAAAGCATGGAGTAATTCATCTTAAAATTGTATGTACTCAAAGCTATCTTGACTTAAGTTATTTAAAATTTATCTGGGATAGAATCTATATAGTGAGTGACGTCACTAAGCATATGCCACAATTGGTCTACTTTGGGGAAAAAATATAACTTATCTGTTAGGCAGTGCTGGATTTACAGTCACTTCCAGTATTTTAAAAGCACTATTTGGAATAGCACCAGATAGAATAAAGTAATGTGAAGATAAATCTGCTGTGATCTCCTACAATACAGTGCTCACGCGTCAACTTATGCTACTCAGTTGAAAGAATCTTAACCCACCTTCCATAACTCAAACGGGAGGTAATGTCTTATATTATCTTAAACTACTCCAAAAACACATTTTCCCCACAAGGAATGATCTAAAGCTTTTTTCCAGATTTGGTGAGAATTTATTAATGCTGTTGTATAATAAAGACACTGAGCCTCTGCTTAACCAAGTGTATTCTTTGAACTTAAATTAATAATCAGCAAGAAGACTAATATGAAATCTGAAAATATATTATTATCACTTTAGTACAGTAATTTATTTATTTATTTTGGTGTTTTTTCATCAGTTGTATGTAGTTCCCTTTTAAAGTCCACAATGTATTTTGTTTCATTTGGGTTTCTGGGTTGCATAAAAAGACAGCCAGGAGAGAACTGAGCAAAGAGACTTACATTCTGGCATGTGAAGGAACAGTATTGGGGCCTGTAATAAAATACACAGCAAAACTAATGACTTCTTAATTGTTTCGCTTCAGCAGCGGTTCCTTCAGATTAAAAGAGCTCAAAGACATCCTCCTTTGAAGCATTCAGTTGAAGGGAGGCAGAAGCGGAGCCACAGGTGGTCTGCATGGGACAGAGAACTAAATGCTGCCTAAGTATGTTTGCTTTCAAGCCACATAACACCGTGTGAGATATGAGTTGTGTGTCATTGTCGGCAGCTGATTCTGCATGGGTAAACTTTTAAGTTGTTCAAAAGTGTGTTTCTGTAGTATATAGTATCAGCCTGGTTCTCTCGTAATATTTAAAGTGCCAGGATTGAAGAGCAGAGGTGGGAAGGAAATCAGTTTTCAGTGATGTGATCAGGGGCTGAGGGTCAATGGAACAAAATGGATAATCAAGATAAGAGCTTTTATGCATTTAAGAGTGCTGAAAGTCAACAGAGCTTTGCTTCTTCCTTGAGCTTTGATGAATTTTTGAATTTTCTCTCTCCATTTGATAAAACAATCACATCTCTATTTTCACTGCCCTATCTTCACTCGTGTGTCCACCCTTTTGGTTAGTTGTGCTATTTCCTTGGTCTGTCAAGCTCTTCTTCTGCATCTTTCATTTGCAAAAAGCATGCTTGTAAACTAGCATAATTTGAATAAATATCAACAAAAAAAATGTAGCAACAAAATCCATCAAGGCATTTTTGAGATTATGGTGTATTTAGTGTGTACAGTAGCAGGCGTCAGTAATCACCCACCCCCAGACACAACCTCACAGAGACAAGTCCTCTTCAGATGAAACCAGTTTATTTGCACAAGTACCTTCCACAGGGGCTCCAGAAGTGCAACAAACACAAATCCTACATACTGTCTTGTTCTTGTCTCCTCCTCTCCAACTCTCTGGTGTGCTTTACAAACTTCCACCTGACTCTGACTCCCTGGATGAGGTCAAGTGGCTTCTTTTATCCCAAACCCAGGAGTATTTCCTGAGCTAGGGCATGGGCCGATGGAAGCACTTCTGGGTCAAATGAAAGTTTTATAAAGCAGCGATGAGGAATCCCTGCAGCACCCCCTGGAGGTCCTCACAGAATCTGACAAGGCTCTTCTAGGAAACTACAATATCCAGAGTGCCTTGTGGGTATCCACAGAGGTAACATCACTCAAGGAAGCTGTCTCTTATTGTCTCAGGGGAGCACATAGCCCTGCCGTTTTGCTTGCTCCTGTCCTTCCATTATAATGTCCTCCCAGCCAGGTATTGTTCCTGGGTCCAACCTAGCCTGGACACCAGTGTACCTACTTTGCATTGGCATCTTCTGCCTATCTTCTGAGCAAGATAGGATAATCTTCTTGTGGTGTTTCTTGTGGTGGCATAGGGCTGGCCTCCCATCTGCTAAAGGAACGATATTCCTTCAAGGCCAGGATACCCACCCATGTGTGTCGTCCATCATATTAGTTTTTGTTTTGTGAGTATAACATATCAAAATGTATTTTCTTAGCAGAAACCTACTGACTTAGATGTACCATCCTGACAAAATTCAGCTTTATAACTAAATGTCTAAAATGTCATTCGCATGTGCATACGGAAGGGTTCTAGTGACTGTACTTCTACCACTGCCCCAGGGGTTGACACTCTCTGCTAATGCCTTTTTCTCTTCCTCCCTTTGCAGACCAGATGATTGACAGCTATAACACCTCTGATGTCACTTCCGGTGTCTGTTCACCTGGATCCACTTCTTCCTGCTAGAAGGACCCGAAACTGTAGGCTCCACCATCTTTGGCAGTTCTTTTCTGAACTCACATCTGCAAAGACATCTCTTAATTTACTGAGTGTAGTTTTTTTATTTTTTGCAAGCCAATTACACAGGGTAACCAGGCTGGTATGTTCTTTACCATTGTTGTTGTCTATATACCATTATATATATATATATATATATATATATATATATATATATATATATATATATATATATATAATAAGCATCACAGACTGGCACAGACTCACATGGAGGCAAGTGTAAAAACACAACAAAGACTTTATTTTCTTAACTTGTGGGGCACGTCTTTCCCGTGAACCCCACAGGCACAACACAGTCCAAAATGCACAAGCACAAAACCACAATACTCCCTTCTGGCACCACCACTCCTCCTGTCAAGCTTCGTCCTCCTTCTCCCGACCCTGGCCACTGAGTGGTGGTTTCTTGCCCCTTTTATAGCCCACCAGAAAGTGCTCCATGTGCTTGATCACCTGTTTCTGGAAAACTCGTCCAGTCGGGCTAAGGGATCCATGTAGCACCTCCTGGCGGCCACCCCAGATCCCAACAAGGCTGTGGAGAACTCCATCTCCCATGGAGCCCTGTGGGAAGCTGAGGCACCACCGTCAGCCAGGGAGGCTGCTATCAAGTGTCCCAGGGGAGGTATTGAGCAATCCATGGTTGCTCCCCCGGAACATATGTCGAAGGAGCATCCCGGCTAGGCATGGGATCTGGTCGTTCGCCACATTGCCCCTCTCTCAGATGAGCCCTGTGGGGATGGGGAGGATGTGGAGATGGCGTCCTCAGTACCACAGCTCCATCCTGTGGAAACATAAGCAAGAGACCTGGGGGTGTTGCCCCGATGTCCCTGCCAATTGGATGTCCTCTCTGGACAACACCGCCAGATGTGACCACAGTGGCCGCAGTTATAACACGACCGACCCCCTCCAGTTTGACCCCTGCAGGACTGGAAGCGGGAGGGAAACCCCTGCCCCTTCGTCCGCTCAGCTGAGGGCTCATGGCATCTCCGCCCCTCTGCAGCGCAGCCCTCCAGTGCCTTGAAGCAGAAGGGCTTATGCTGTACTCTGTCAGGAGTCCCCGTCTTCTTTTCCTGGGTCCTCCTCCTGCTCTGGGGCACACCGACGGTCCCTCGGAACATATGTCGAAGGGGCATCCCAGCTGGGCATGGGACCTGGCCGTCCACCACTATATATATATATATATATATATATATATCTGCAGTGGGCTGGCACCCTGCCTGGGGTTTGTTTCCTGCCTTGCGCCCTGTGTTGGCTGGGATTGGCTCCAGCAGACCCCGTGACCATGTAGTTAGGATATAGTGGGTTGGATAATGGATGAATTGATATATGTATATATTGTGAAGCCCTGGGTGCATACCACCAACCCAACCTGACAGTCAGACGCAGGAGGCACAAGTGCAAGTACACACTTTATTTTTTCTTCTTTTTCTCTTGGGAAACGCCTTCCCCATCTCCCACAAGCCCAACACGGTCTCATAAGCACAAACACAACACAATTCTTCTCTTCTTTCTTTCTCCTTTCTCCTCCACTCCCCCAGGCAAGGTTTGTCTCCCTCCTTCCGACTCGGTCAGCTGGCCCCTTTGATAATGCACCCGGAAGTGCTCCAAGTGCTCATTGATGCATTTACGGCAATACTTCTGGGTGTGGTGGAAGAGCTGCCCATAAGGGCTGAGCAGCAGCTGCAGCATTCCCTGGCGGTGCCCACAGATCCCAACAGGGCTTTATCAATCTCCAACTCCCATGGAGCCCTGCGGGAGTCCGAGGCACTGCTACAACCCAGGGAGGCTGCCACCTAGCACTCCAGGGGAGGTAATGTTCTGGCTAGGCCTCCTCCCCTGGTTCTTCCAGTCCCAGCTATCCATCGCTATATATATATGTATATATAGTAGAGTAAATTGTGTTTGTCTTACTTTGATATGTTTTATAAACTAAAAAACACACATTTCTGCAAAAATATTGACTAGATAGATAGATAGAAAGAAAAAAAACAAAGAAATGAAACAATCCCAATCATGTCCACACATTCATATTTTTGCAGGAATGTTCTGGTATCAAAGGCACTATACTGCATACAGATTAGTCGCTGATTTTCTGGCATTTGCCCACATAGACATTCATTCTTCAATGCATCCCCTTACTGATAGCAAGCTCTAGTCAGGAGCATTCAAAGAGAACCACATTCTCACCATCACTTTACAGTGGTGCAGAAACATTTGAATCAATATGTCACATTTCCAGCCAGAGATGGGTTTTTCACTACATAGCTGACTACAAGTTTGAATTTCACTTGCACCTAGAATTTCTTAAAATGATGTCCTCACACAGTTTGTTTAAATACAGTCCCGGACAGTACTGAAAGTATTTTGTAATGGTAACTATGGAAGGCGCTGTTGAGACTGAATTGAGAATGCTCTCATATCTACCGAGACTCACTTCTGTCTCAGCGCTGAAAGAAAATGTTTTCTGAAAACACATTTTATTACAGGGCTCTCAATGAAAAGTGCTGTATAAAAAAGTAGCTGATAAAGCAATTTTTCATTAAACATTCTAGAACAGAAGCATTGTTGCAGGTACTTCACTATAAAGGAATGCAGCCATTTTTACAATTGTCATTCTTAATCTCTTAAGCCACCACACCACCTGCTGCTGTTTAACATGGTGACAGTGCTCATTTTGATGTTATATGGGGGTAGAACGAAAATGAGCTGCTGGGGGAGATGCTATGATTAGTTCTGTGGCTCTGGAGGAAGAAGCAAGTTTAAGGGAGGTAAGCAGGGCTGGCATGAATAAAGAGATGCTGCTCAGCGCCATATGTGGGAGGAGACAGCAGTCGATTTGGCTTACTTCACTTCACTCTCTTGTTTTCTTCCTTTTGATGTCTTAAAGTGTGAGTGATGGAATCTGTGGTGTCTATAGGAGAGCTTTTCCTGTTTTACTTGGAAACAAATATTTTTGGAAATTTCCTTATAAATAGAGAAAAACAGTAATATCACCAATTTGGGGAGAAGTCACAGCATACACTTGGGTAACACACACACACACACACATTCAAGCAGGCCCATTCTGGAGTGAGAATTGCACATTTTTGACATGTGGGAGGGAAACCTGAGTACTTCAGGAAAAACCCAGACAGATTTGGGGAGAAAGTACAAGCCCTACTGCTTGAGTCTGCTTGAGTCATAAGGCAAAAGTGCTAACCTGGGGATCACCACTGCTCCACACTAGGGATCACTGTGACATTTAAAATGTACAATTATTAGCAATGAACAAGCAGCTTTCTGTTTCATCAAATACTGTTTAATTTCAAGATGCATTCCTTTAGCATAGCTTAAATTTGTTGTAGAGATGAGAGATCGAGGAAGAAAAGAAGGAGATCAAAGAAAATATGAAATGATCGGAGAAAAAATCAAGAAAGAGGGGAGAGAAAATCAAGAAAGACAAGAGAGAGTAAGATCAGGAATGCAAGCTGGTGGTGTGGATGGGAGGCATGGTAGTCGGGTTGCCCCTTAGGGAGCGAGAGAAATAGTGCTCAAGATGTAGGTCACTTCTGCAGAGCATTGTGAGGAGCAGGAGTGTCCAATGTTAATAAGGGTTATTCCACATATGCCACACAAGATGGTGGTGAGACGACAGAACATCAATGGTGATGCCTAAATTGATGGTTGACCGTGAAAACAAACTCTGATGAACTGACTAGAAAATGTAAAAATGCTTGAACTTTCAAACCATCAAGTCTCCAGACGCACCTGAATGTTACACCATGCATACATTATCTTGTTATTTTATATGCTTCTTTGTTTTGTTTATTTGCTTTGGATATCTGTTTATTTTGTAATGGTAATTCTTTATTTTACTTGTAACACATATTGAGCTACACTTTTTCTATCAAAATATGCTTTATAAATCATTATTGCAAATATTGTAAAATAAACAGTGTAATTTTTTGTATTATATTATATGCATGATTATAAAGTACATTAACCCAGCCTACATTTTTGAGCCAGTCCGAGACTTGGATAAATGGGGAGTGCTGGCATCAGACTTTTATATTGAAACCTCTTTTGGAAAAGTCTAGTCAAAAAAATAGCTACCCCATATAAAAATGAGAATAGCTAATAAGAAGAAGAAGAAGATAATGATAAAGTACCTTTTGATTATATTCGACATAGAAAAGAACGTAAAATACAAGATTGGTGGCATGGTGGTTTTGAAGGTAGCATTGATTTTTCATGGATCTAGCACTCTATGTTTAAATACCACAGAGAACTTTGATCTGTGATGTCACCATAGGAAGAAGGATTCCTGGAAGGTATATTTAAATGTGACTTGCCAGTACAAGGAGGCGGTCGTTGGCGAAGATGACATGAGCCATAACAGTCGTCACCAGTAGAGTACAGATCAACGTTATCTGGCTATTATAATCATTAGTTTCATTCAAAGGGACTGTGGAGGAATAACCCCAATAAAGTGGAATCTGGAAAAGTTTGGAGACCCTACTGCCTAGCGCCTCTGGTCACAGATTAATAAATGGTGATGAGATTAATTTTGCAGCTTTCTCTGGGATTAATAATCAAATCTTAACCCTCCAGATCAGATGAACTAATTTATCACAGTGTTGTGGAATTGATTCTTTTTATTGGGACTGTGTTTTGTATCATGTATACACAGATTCCTTATTTGCCATTATACTGTTGTAAAAGAAATGACTGGACACACAACAAAGGTTTGGGGCAGCCACCCATATATTTTCCCTGGTTGCAAAAGGAGTTAAGAAGTTAAGTACAATGTGTACAGTTTCAAGTCCAAAGTAGAATTGCCTTGGTATGGATGATGGCAAGTTTTTAAGGTGTCTCAAGGGAAGTGATGTCATCGGGCAAAACCGGAACTGATGTCCTTAAGGCTGGGACAGGAAGTGACAACATCAGACCATACTCGGATGCAGGCAGAGTTTCCGGCCTCTGGTCTGCCGAGAGAAAAGAGAGAGATTTAGTGCAATCCACCACCCCCTGGCCTGGTGTGGAATTGGCATTTTCTGGTCCCTTTGGTTGACTCTCAAACCTGTGTGACACTGTGTACAGTATGTCCATTGTGTTTTGTTAATTCAATACATGAGGTAGAGGGCATTGACTGGCCAATATTACAGAGAAGGGAGTTGGCTCCTTATCTTTTTTTAGGCTTCCTTTTGAGGCATTTTTATGTAATGACTGAATAACAGATTATCATTGAAACTGTGCCTGCCCACTTTCTATCAGGATTTTGTATGTTCTCCTTGTGCCTTTATCAATTTTTTGGGGGTATTCTAATTTCCCTCACACATCCCCAACCATATGCAAGTTAAGTTAACTGGTATTTCCAAACTGGTCCCTGCTTGTGTGTATGATTGGGAACTGCAATGGACTGGCACCAGGTCTCTTCTGACCTTGTATACTTGGGAGTTTCAACAAACACTATTACAAACATGGGGTCTTTAGAGACCTGGCATATATATATATATATATATATATATATATATACACAAATCAAAAATAACCATAACTGTCCAAACATTTGTTGAAATATCTTCCATGAACACTTTACTTCTTTATAAAATGTTTTATTGCTTAATTACTTTTAATTTGCAATACTCATATGTTCCTCCTTGCGTGGAGTTTGCATGTTCTCCCCGTGTCTGCGTGGGTTTCCTCCGGGTGCTCCAGTTTCCTCCCACAGTCCAAAGACATGCAGGTTAGGTCCATTGGTGAACCTAAATTGTCCCTAGTGTGTGTGTGTGTGTGTGTGCGTGTGTGTGTGTGTGTGTGCACCCTGCAGTGAGCTGATACCCTGCCTGGGGTTTGTTTCCTGCCTTGCGCCCTGTTTTGGCTGGGTTTGGCTCAAGCAGACCCCCGTGACCCTGTAGTTAGGATATAGCAGGTTGGATAATGGATGGATGGATACTCATATGTAATTACACAATCATAGTCTGATACTCAGCACAATAACCACAGGACACAGTTACATTTTTGTGAACATTCCAATGTGGTTCCTGGCACACTCTACAGTGATCAGCTGTTCTGCAGTCCTGTGATACTGAATCTATATGCCACCATCTGTGTTTCTGTCAATTTCTGCTCCTGTAAGAAGCTGTTTCAGACAGTGTGGCTTGTGCTGTTTCACTCTGTGCAGCTGCTACAACTGCCTGCCCCTTTCACTATCAACCTCCTCCTCCTTGTCTGAGCTCTGCCCCTCTACAATTCTCTGTTGAGAACATTCATGATTGGATGGCATCAGAGGTGACACACTGCACTGCCTTAATCTGCTGCTCATCTTTTGTTTCCCTGCTGCATACCTCTCAGTATTTCTCTGACTTATCATCAGTTGTCAATGACAGGAGCTCTTTCAAGGGCGTATTGTGTTGAAAAGCATCATGGCATTTGCATTTCTTATCTCTTACCTGTCTAAACTCATAAATACCTTCATAATAAGTAACAAGGTAGAAATACAGCTAAAATCCTGAAATCCTGAAAAAAGCAAGTTTCACTAGAGTGGTTTACAAACACAACACAACAAAATGAGCAGGAAAAAATACTGACACTTTACCGCATTCAGGGTCGCTACTGACCCTATACATTTTAGCCAAATAAGTAAACATAATAAAATGATTTCAAAATATTTTGGCATATTTTTGGTAGGAAATTGTTGTGGATAAAATGAATGGGGCATACCTGGGGACTTGCTTCCACACTTTTAAAAACTACATGAAGGATTTGCTAGCTACTCAAGGTATGTATACAAAGGTTCGGCTTGTTTGAGCTGCAATGTTATGTTATTATTTCACTGTTTCAATTTCACTAAATTGCTTGAAGCTTAAGTGTTTGTAAAAGACTGGCAACTTGTTTACATTTGTTTCCCACCTAAGGCCTGTTTTTATTTCTGATTCAAGCCTATATGGTACCTCGGCTGAACAGTCAAAAGCACTTTATACTTCTGTGACACTTAACACTGCAAAAATATGCTGGGAGGTTAATTGGCAGTGTTTGTATCACATAAGAAAATGAATGATCCATTAAAATGTAGTTGTGGTCCTCAAGGATCTCTGCTCCTCTTGTTACACATTTTCTTCTGTAGGCAAATATATTTGTTCCTCATATTTTTCCACTTTTGTGTAAATCAGTGTGTCTGGTTCCCTCCTTGCACCCAGTGCTCGCAGGAAAGGTACCAGCTCCCTAAGACCCTGACCTGGATAAGCAAGATTGCAACTGGATAGATAGTTGTTTCAAGAGTTATATTTTCAAATTGACAGCTCATAGTATACTACATAGATGCATGGAGAACATTTCAACATGAGTGCATTTAGAATTTATTTTTTTAAGGCTGCAGAATGTAATAAAAGGTAGAATGGCATAAAGACTTCCACAGGGCATAGAAAACTCCAGGCTGGCATCAGAGGCAAAATTCAGTTACATTTCAAGTAGAGCCTTAGTGTTACATAAAAATATTTGTGCCAAAATGGCTCTGGTTGTTATTGCCATTTGGTCCCAACATCTGCGAGACCCCAACATGTTGGGAGGAATGTCATCTTAGCGTCAAATAAAACCTGGCCAGAAAATTATTGAAAAATAAACCATGAAGTAATTCTGGACATTAAAATACAAGAGGGCAGTGTTAAGGAAAGCTGAGGAGGAAACATTAGGTACACACTAGAATTCCAATTCAATATGGCCTGCCAAAGCCATCTACTACATCCAGAAGATGACAGCACCCAACCCACACAAACACATTTATTTATATTGCTGACTCTGTCATCCAAAGCTACTTATTTATGGCACACTTGAAATGTCTCATAATCTCTACCAATAAGCTATGTGACAAAGGTCATCAACCACCAGACCATGGAGTAACTGTAACAGGAAGTTCAATCACCATCTACTGTTGCTTTGAATTTAGGCATCTTTGAACTTTCTGCCATATGAGTCTAGAATATGCATTCTCTGTAGGATGGAAGGTGTGATGCGCACCCTAATGAGATATAGGAGAGTTAATGGCCAGGTCTTCTCAGATTACTGTTGGGTACACAATTCCACATTGGACTCATTATTCAACTACACTATATAACTAGAGTTTCAAAGCCACAATGCCTTCCTAAACTGAATCCATACACCAGTTAACCATAAACTTTTAACAAAAGTTACACCTCTAAAAGTGCAAAGTTCCATCCTCAGCATCTCACTAGATTGTCACTAGAGCATGACGTCAACATAAAATGTATTTTTCAACTAGCTTTTTATGTAATTCAGTGCCTTTCATAGACACCATCTACACAAGGTGTTTCTTATAGTGTACAATAATTCTCTCCAAGGCAACAAATGGTGTTCAATAGTGTCCACTCCTGGCTTGATTCCCATTTTGTGCCTGATACTTGTTGGAGAGATTCTGGTCCCAAGAAACCTTAACTGGATTAAGCAAGTGTCATAAAGAATGGTTGAATGGAAATGCAATGCAAAAGTTCTCACATTGACTTACTCACTCACCCTCCATCTACCTACCTGGCAAGATGAGGGTCCCATTAGCTGAAGACACAAGGACACCCTGCCTCTCAAACAATGTACAGCTCATCTTGAAGACATTTCAGATGTCCCCAGCCCAGATGATAGATATAAGCTAATCAGGGTGTCCAAGGTCTGCTTTGGTTTTTCATTCTGTACAGACCAACTGGCCACTCACCATTATGGCTTTTAACCACAAGTAAAAATAATTGAATTCCATATTTTCCATCTTCTTAGGTTCTGATTGTTACTGTATCCTGGGTCATACACATCTTTCAGTCAATTAACTAATCTTACCTATAGTGATCATTTAAAGTAAAACACGCTCTTTGATACACTCTGTCCTAAAATAAACTTATGTAGTAATTGCCTTGATGCATGCTTAATAATCCAGGTAAGGAAATTCTAGAAAGTTGATTCTGTTCATCTGGACATGTTTTTTTTCCAATACGTTTCATCACTCATCCAAGTGACTTCCTCAATCTCAGTTGACTGCAGGTTTCTCTAACCTTATAAATTCACTGATTACATCAACTCAGTGGACAAACACATCCAGTTCACCAGGGAGAACATGAAACATGATAGGCTAGCCTTCTTAGATTGTGAAACTTCCATCACCAATGGGGGACATTTGAAAGTTGATGTATACTGTAAACCAATGCATATGGACCAGTATTTAAGGTTTGACTCTCACCATCTACTAGAGCACAAAATAGGACTCTACAACACAGGGCAAACACCATACCTACAGACTCAGCAGCTAGGGAAGCAGAAGAACATCATATTAAAAAGGCCCTGAGTAAATGTGGTTATCCCAGCTGGACTTTTGTCAAAGCAGGGAAGACACCAAAAGAATCCTCTAAGCAAGCCAGGAGAGAGGAAGGACAACTGCTGCACACGCGAAAACCTTTGGTAATCCCTTATGTGTCAGGAGTATCAGAACAGTTGAGGCGCATTTTTTCAAAACACCAAGTCTCGGTGGCATTCAAACCCCAAAATACGATAATGCAAAAATTGGTTCACCCCAAGGATCGGGTGCCCCGGCACAAACAGAGTAATATAGTTTACGCAGTTAAGTGCCAAGAGGATTGCCGTGAATCATACATCGGGGAAACCAAACAACCACTGGCGAATCGGATGGCACAACACAGAAGAGCTACCTTGTCAGGCCAGTACTCCACAGTCTATTTATATCTACAGGACAGTGGTCACTCTTTCAGTGATGAAGATGTGCACATCCTGGATAGGGAGGAATGCTGGTTTGAGCGAGGAGTCAAGGAGGCCATTTACATGAAAAAGGAACGACCATCTCTGAACAAGAGGAGGGGGCCTAAGGGTACACCTTTCATCATCTTACAATGCAGTGATTGCAGCAAATTCCCCAACTCTCTGTGAATGGTACTCATGACCATTGATCAATGGACAATTAGCATATCATTGATCACATGGCCCATTGTTAGTTAATGGTGCTAGTTCGATCATTAGGCCAAGGTACTGTTTATAAGGTTAGAGAAACCTGCAGTCAACTGAGACTGAGGAAGTCACTTGGATGAGTGATGAAACGTATCGGAAAAAAACTATATCCAGATGAACAGAATCAACTTTCTAGAATTACATAGTAATTCACACAGTCCATTGAAATTAAACCTGTTTTCCAAAGTTAATTTGGGCTCCGCTTGAAAATTGATTGCTTATCAGAGTCAAAATCTGTATGCTCTCTAAAGGCCATGCCACATTAGACAACGTATTTAGTAATTTTTTAGCTGTAGCTTTCATTTACATAATCTTAGCGAGTCAGAGGGAACCCAGCCACGGGGATTGCACAAACCAATGTGTTTCTTCATGCCAGCCCAAGACTGGATAAATGGGGAGGGTTATGTAAGGAAAGGCATATTGTGTAAAATTTTTCCAGATCAACATGTGGACAGCAATATAGATTTCCATACCGGATAAGTCGAGGTCTGAGTTAACAATGGCCACCACCAGTACTTTTAGCGAACAGGGTGCTGGGGGAAATTGGGCTACTGTTGCCCATAGGAGCAAAAGAGGGACAATGAATGTCCAGAGACAGGAAAAGAAGAGGAAGGTTAAGAAAGTTAAGAGAGTGGAAGTAAAGATAGGTACTTTGAATGTTGGCAGTATGACTAGTAAAGGGAGAGAGTTAGCTGATTTGATGTAAAGAAGAAAGGTTGATACATTCTGTGTGCAACAGACCAGATGGTATGTGAGTAAGGTCAGGCACATTGGAGGCAGGTTCAAATTGTTCTACCATGGATGGTAGGAGAAATGGGAAAACGGTTATCCTGAAGGAACAGTATGTCAAGAGTATTTTGGAGGTGAAAAGAGTTTCGGACAGAGTGCTGATTATGAAGCTGGAAATTGAATGTGTGATGATGAATGTTGTTACAGCGTATGCCCCACAATATGGGTATACAATGGATGAGAAATTAGATTTCTGGATTGTGTTAGATGAAGTGGTGGAGAGTGTACCCTAGGGAGAGAGAGTGGTGATTGGAGTGAATTTCAATGGACATGTTGGTGAAGGGCACAGAGGAGATGTGGAGGTGATGGGTAGGTATGGATTCAAGGAGAGGAATGAAAATGGTCAAAGATGCACACAGGTGGATTATATCCTATGCAGAAATG
The DNA here is from genome assembly GCA_026402145.1 of Polypterus bichir lapradei. NCBI lineage: Eukaryota > Metazoa > Chordata > Cladistia > Polypteriformes > Polypteridae > Polypterus > Polypterus bichir. Next base: position 8,329,312 of record JANRMT010062790.1, on the reverse strand, counting down.
CCAGTCTGAAGGAGACCGGAGGCAGCAAAGTGGTGGCAAGGGAAAAGTGTAAGGCAGAATAGGACAGTGGTCTGAAGAATGACATTGGAGATCAAAAAGAGAAGGAAAGGCAGAACCAAGGATCAAATGGTGAAAGTTGATAAAGGAAGACTGTAAAGTGCAATTCAGGGAGGAGATAAGACTAGTACTGGGTGGCAGTGAAGAGTTATCAGATAGCTGGGCAACTACAGCAGATGTGGTAAGGGAGACAGCTGGAAGGGTTCTTGGTGTGACATCTGGACAGAGGAAGGAGGTCAAAGAAATCTGGTGGATGGATAGGGAAGTATAGGAGAGAATACAGTGGAAGAGACAGGCAAAGAAGAAGAGGGATAGTCAGGGAGATTAAGAAAGTAGACAGGAGTACAAGGAGATGAAGTGTAAGGTGAAGAGAGAGGTGGTGAAGGCTAAAAATAAGACATATGATGAGCTATATGAGACTATGGATAATAAGGAGGGAGAAAATGACCTTTAGCAATTGGCTAGACAGAGGGACTAAGCTAGAAAAGATGAGCAGCAGGTTAGGGTGATAAAGGATAAAGATGGAAATGTACTCACAAGCAAGGAGAGTGTTTTGAGCAGATGGAAAGAGTACTTTGAGAGGGTGACGAATGAAGAGATTGAGAGAAAGAGAGAAGGTTGGATGATGTTGAGATAGTGAACCAGGAAGTGCAACGGATTAGCAAAGAGGAAGTAAGGACAGCTATGAAGAGAATGGAGAATGGAAGGGCTATTGGTCCAAATTACATGCCTGTGGAAGCATGGAGGTGCTTAGGAGAGATGGCAGTGGAGTTTATAATCAGACTGTTTAATACAATCTTCAAAGTGAGAGGATGCCTGAGGAATGGATAAGAACTGTACTGATACCAATTTTTAAGAATAAGGGTGATGTGCAGAGCTGTAGTAACTACACAGGGATACAATTGATCAGCCACTGCATGAAGTTATGGGAAAGAGTACTGGAAGCTAGGTGAAGAAGAGAGGTGATGATTAGTGAGCAACCGTATGTTTTCATGCTGGAAAAGAGCACCTTAGATGTGATGTTTGCTTTGAGGGTGTTGATGGAGAAGTATAGAGAAGATCAAAAGAAGCTGCATTGTGTCTTTTTGAACCTAGATAGGAGTTGTGATATTGTATGAGGAGGTCATGAGTGGCAGAGAAGTATGTAAGAGTGGTATAAGATATGTACGAGGGAAGTGTGACAGTGGTAAGGACTGCAGTGGGAGTGACATATGCATTTAAGGTGGAGGTGGGATTACATCAGAGATCGGTTCTGAGCCGTTTTTTATTTGTAATGGTGATGGTCAGGTTGACAGACAAGATTAGACAGGAGTCCCCTTGGACTATGATGTTTGCTAATGATATTGTGATCTGTAGTGAGAGTAGGGAGCAGGTTGAGGACACCCTAGAGAGGAGGAGATAAGTTCTACAGAGGTGAGGAATAAAGGTCAGTAGGACCAAGACAGAACACATATATGTGAATGACAGAGAGGTCAGAGAAATGGTGAGATGGAGAGAGATTGGAGAGAGTAGAGTTAGCAAAGGTGGAAGAGTTTGAATACTTGGGATCATCAGTACAAAGTAACAGGGGGTGTGGAAGAGAGGTGAAGAAGAGAGCGCAGGTAAAGTGGAGTGGGTGGAGAAGAGTGTCAGGAGTGATTTGTGACAGACGGTTACCAGCAAGAGTGAAGTGAGACTAGCTATGTTATATAGGATAGAGATGATGGCACTGACAAAAAGACAGGAGACACAGCTGGAGGTGGCAGAGTTAAAGATGTTAAGATTTGCAATGAGTACGATGAGGATGGACAGGATTAGGAACAGGTACATTAGAGGGTTGGCTCAGATTGGCCAAGATTGCATTGGTTTGAACATGTGCAGAAGAGAGATGCCCAGTAAATTTGGAAAAGGATGCTAGGGATGAATCTGCCAGGCAAGAGGAACATAGGAAGGCCTAAGAGGAGGTCTATCGATGTGGTAAGAGAGGACATGAATGTAGTAGGTGTAACAGAGCAAGATGCAGATTACAAGAAGATGTGGAAACAGATGAGCCACTGTGGCAACACCTAACGGGACCAAGCTGAAAGAAGAAGAAGAAGTGAGTCAGAGGGAGTTGGTAGTATGCTTCCATGAAGGGCAGTGGTCTAGTCTGACTTACCTAGTGACTAACTCTAACTAATTAATGCCTCAACCCAACAAATGAGTATGATTTTGTCCTTAGTTGTAGGGGTGAACTTTGTGTGCATGAGAGCTGGCAACCAATGAGTGACCACACAGAAAAACAATACATATAATGCAGAAATTCGGAATGTGGATGTTTTGAACCTTGCAAACAGAAAACAGGTTTGTCTCTCTGGTGTCTTGTGTTTTATGTAACATGATGGAATGGAAAGAAAAGATAAAAACAGGCAGAGATTGCTGCTAAAGTTGCTGTAGCAACAAATCCTTGGTACAGCTCTGGCTCTATCAGGCAGCATGCTATGGGCTGTCAGAAAAAGGGACAGTTGGCCGGCGATCAGTAAATGTGACTTTTACAGGGATTTTCCAGTCATGTAGACTGATATAAACGAGATCATTAACGGCAGTCAGCAATTCTGACATATGCAAGGACTAGCTGCAGTGTACTTTTCAGGCTGGGCCCAGTATTAAATAAATAAATAAAACTATTTGTTTAGTGAAAACGACTTCATCTCACAGTCATGGTGGAGCATAGAACCTAACTTTGTAGGACTGAGTGCATGACAGTAATCTCCCTCAGCTAGTGCACCAGTCCAATTATTCAATCAACACAGTGAATATTATCGAGATCACAACTGTCACCCCCGAACTCCTCCACTCTAAACTCACCCAGCTTTTGGTCCCTGCCTTCACCTGTCAGCATTTACTGACAAACAGGAAACTGAAGGTGAATCTGGGAAGCTCATTTCTAGCTCTTGGTCAGTCATTACTAGTAAGGGATGTGTGCTCTCTCCACTGCTCTTCTCCCTCTATGCTAATGACTGAACCTCTACAAACCTCCCTCTCAAACTCCTCAGATTTGCAGATGACACAACCACCATTGGACTCATCAGAAATGGTGAAGATTCTGCATATAGACAGGAGGTTGAGCACTGGCCCTTTGGTGTGGTTAGAACCATCTGGATCTAAACATATTCAAAGCGCTGGTGAAGACAATGGACTTCAGAAGAGGTCCCCAGTATTACTTCCCTTCTATATACTTAACAATAATGTGTCCTTTCTGGAAGCCATCATGTTTCAAGGATCTGTAGTCACCTGGGAATTTGCATAGAAGATCAACACAAAAAAGGTACAGCGGTGGATGTATGAGCTGACAGTGTAGAATTCACAACAAAAGATGATGATTCAGTTCTACACAACAGCCATTGAGTTTGTTCTCAGCTTACACATTAAAGTGTGGTTTGGATCAGCAGCTAAACATAACAAGAATGGGCTACAGCCAATAATCAGAATGACAAAAAGATCACGGGCACCAGTCTTCCCACCTTACAGGACCTGCACTATTCCAAAATCATGAAGCAGGCAGGGAGAATTATTACCAACCTCTCACAGACAGGCCACAACCTTTTTGAACTTTTCCCGCCTGCCAGGCATTATGGACTAAACTGCACCAAAACAAGCAGATACAAGAACAGCTTCTTTCCATAGGCCGCCAAACTTAGACATGATTAATTCAGCTACTCTTGCTAAGTCTGGGCATTCCCATCCAAACCCACCAGTACCTTGCAATATTCTTACATATAGCTAATGCTTAATTCGGTATTTATTTCAGTATTTCTTTGCCTGTCTTGCAGTGTGTGTACATATGCTTGTCTTGTGTTTATCTCAGGTGCGTACTTGTCAATTGTGTGTATGTTTGTCATTTAACTATACTTAGAGGGCCATCAAAAAAGTCAAAGTCCTTGTTTGACCAAAAAATGTGATTCTGATTATAATGCAACATAAACACAGGGCCCAAAAACTGTATGCATTCCATGAATGTTGGTCTTATTAAATAAAATTACTTTTTGAAGGTGGCAAAGTTGGTTTTAAATCCCTGCCTTGTCATTGTCTGTGTTGATTATGCACGCTCTCCCTATGTCCATATGAGGATGATGTGTTACTTAAGCCTGTAGGTGTGAGATGGGTGTGTATGTGTGTGTGAGTGCATCCTACATGCTTCCAGAGCTGGGATCCAGTGCAGCAATGCTGATAGATATAGGCGCACAGCTCTCAGGTTTGTTTAAGGCACTATACAGCAGGTGAAACAGCACCTCCGTTTCTGGTATTACATGCATAAGACTGGAAATGAAGTAGGCTTCAGATTAAATTCATTTACTATGTTTTGACATAAAGATCTGTGCCACTTTTGCTGGCAGTCTGAGGGACATGAGCCTGAGAGGGAGTACAGTTTGAGCCCTAGCTGTTTCCTTCAATAAAACCACTGATGACAGATTGCATGCTTGGGATTTTTTTTCTAATACAATTAGCTCCATCAATGTCAAATTCAATGGAAGGCTGCAGTATCTGTTTAATTCAACCCTCTTTCTTGCATTATTGTCCATGAAATTTCATAATAAATATCATCCTTAACAGGAATGATGAAAGCAGTTACAAATGAAAAATATAATAACACAGTATGTACAGTTAAACTCTAATGATAACTTTTAGCTTTTTTGTTCAGTGGAGGAGCTTTTAACATGATCCATAGGATTATCCAAAAGACATACTTTGCATTTGGACCTATCCTGCCAACTATACCAAATCTAAAACTCTGGTTTAACACTTAAAGAAACTCTTGGTCCTCTATATTTAATAATTTTGAGATGTTGAACAGCATTTCAGCTGACCCAGTGGGAACAGGACACTGAATGTGAACACACAGCAATCAGTCCAAAGTCCTGGACGGCAATCTGCTTTTAACCCCGCGCTGTCTGGGGAATGCCTCAAACTAGGCTTTGCATTAGAGTCGGGAGAGTGCCTGTCTGAGCATTACGGTTCTTTTTCTTTCTTTTTTTTTTCTTTTACTGGAAGGAAAGCTAAAAGCATTAGAAGAAAAGAATCACTTTTCCTTTGAAATGTGAAGTGTGAGAACAAGGCCTGTGCACCACTGCGTTTTCAATGAGATTTTGTGTCTAACCCTTCTAAGCCATTGCTTATTCCTTGTCTATCATCATATCAGCTCTCTGCTTCCAATTAAAAAGAGACATTTGCTCTTCTGCTTCTCTGGGTATTTTTTTTTTTTTTTATTATTTTCACAGTAGCCAAAAGTTCCAGGCTATCGTCCTATTAAATATTTTGAGACCTTGCCCACATCTTGCCCTTCCCTGGTGCATGACCTTGGCTTAGGTGATTTCTCGTTCCGAATGTAGCCATCACGTACAATTAACCATAAGTACGAAAGCGATCCATGAGGCATGAAGAGAGTGGCGTCTCTGTATTGCAACACATCAGAATGGCTGCACACCATACTCCTTCAAAACAGGAAATGAAAATTGGGCTTGTGGAAGCCTGTGGCACCAGAAAGAGCCACAAGCAGAAAGGCACTGGATACGACTTAAACAGGAAACACTTGTGGCTCCCACAGATGGCCAAATTCAAGCCTCTCTTCACCAAAGGTCAAGACAGCACTTCGTTCATCAAGAAAATGAAGCTGAACATCAGAAAAGACAACAAATCACGACCTTCACGCTGCAAGAAAAGACAGCCTGGCAGGGACTCAAAGCATTTCTCCTCTCCTAGTCGCACAGTTTAGAAGAATAGACTTGGCTGGTCCCTGTAATGCCGAGTGAGCTGCTTGGGCCAACTGGCTCACACGCATTTCCATTAAAAGTAAAACATCTGGAAATTCTGTTAGCAGCTGCAGATGCCAATTACCTGGCTGCGGAGCTTTAGATGTGGAAAGCAGTCCATTAGTAGCCTTTGAAAGGGGTCCTTGTCTATCATATCGGTTTTCTTGGGGCCCCCTATTTGCCATTACTGCAGATGGGGTTCATACTTACAAGGAAGATTACAAGTTCATTTTGAAGTCAAATTGTTGTTGAGAGACACATAAAGTACAATGCCTAGCAAGACAATTGAGGAGCTTTGGGCCCATCCTTTGTCCTGATGAATTCACCTTGAACCGCAACCACCAGAAATACAATGAAAACTTCATAGAAGTTTCAGAAAACAAGTATGTGCTGTAAATTAATTGGAATATCTGCATGTCAGCCACCTGCAGATATACCTAATGAGGAAGATCAGTCAGTCGTATGTCAAAAGAACATACAGGAGCCATAAAAAGGTCTGGGGCAGCCACCCGTGTAATGTTTCCTATCTGCAAAATTAGATAAATGGTGTAGAGTCGTGTACAGGTTTGAGTCCAAAACAAAACTGCCTGAATGAAGCAAAGATGACGGCTTTAAGGGATGGCAGAGGAAGAGACGTCATCATGGAAGGAACCAAAAGTTGCATCATCGGGACCATAAGTAACGTTTTCGGGACCGGAAATGGCATCCTTGGGGTCGTTACTGGAAGTGACGTCATCAAGGCCAGGCAGGATTTTCCATAACTGGTTTGCAGTGGAAAGAAAGAAAGGATTAGCGCACCTTGCCACCCCCTGGTCTGGTGTGGAATTACCCTCATTCGAGCCCTTTAGCTGCCTCCCATGTGCACATGTGTGACACTACCAATAGAAAAATGAAAACATCTTACACAGCTAAATACTGTGCCCCACTAAACTCATAGTGACCTTAAGACGGCTGGCAACACCATAGCATTTGTTTAGTGCACCACACTGCATGTTGAGGCCATCATAATCATGCCGAGACCTCAACTGGAGAGGTCTAGCTAACAAAAAAGAAAAATCATGCAAAAATGGTAATTGCTACAGAATAAGAAGATAAAAGACATGAAATGATATTCTTAATGAAAAAAAATTCACACATTTTGAGACACTTATGTCACATTCAAAGTTTTCCATTACAGTTTAGAAATATTCTTTATATGCTGTACTACTGTGCCTTTCCTGATGAACATTTCCTCAAAGTGGTTTACAGCAACACATGAGTACAACTTTTACAGCCACAATTACTTTTTTAATAAGTCAACTATGTTGAGATAGAACTTGCAGCTTTGTGGTCTCCAAACCACACTACATACAATATGTCTGTCAACCCATCCAGGCTTAGAACATTAGAACAATTGTGAATAGAGCAGGTGATTCGGCCCAGCAGGCTCATCCATCCAATTCAATCAGATTTTCCAAAATAACATCAAGTCAAGATCTGAAGGTCCCTGAAGTCCTACGCTCCACCACACTAGTCTGTAATTTGTTCCATGTGTCTGTGGTTCTTTGCTTGAAGAAAAACTTGCTAACATTTCTGTGGAAATTGCCTCTATGAAGTGTCTAATTGTGCCTCCTTGTTCTTGCTGAGGAAATTATTTTAAAGTAGAAGATGGCATCAACTGCATAAATTCTTTTCATAATTGTAAACACTTCCATCATGTCATCTCTTAATTTCCATTCATGTAATTTGAAAGGGTTCAACTCATTCAGTCTCTCCTCATAGTAGTGCAATTAGCCTAGTCAGTCTACTCTGGTCTTTCTCTTTTTTGTAATATGGAGAACAAAACTGAATACGGTACTCTAGGTGAGGCTTAACTAGTATATTATACAACTTAAGATCTTGACTTGTACTCCACACATTATGGTACATTTAACCTGTCATTCTGTTAGCTTACTTCTGTACACTGCCTTGATGTAGATGGTGACGCGTCCACTAGTGGTTAGTGACCTTGCACCCAGTGTTGGCAGGGAAAGTACCAGATGCCCCAAACCCTGAATTAGATAAGCAGATTAGAAATGGAATGAATAGGTGATGGATAAATGGATGGTGTGGCATACACCTGTATGTTTATTTCTACTGCATTCATTGAATAAGCTGCAAGGATGTGCTTTGGCTCTCTCTGACCGTATAATGGAAAAAAACAGATGTAGAAACAGAATGGACCTGATGACGGGGGGCCCTCTAAGGACAGCAGCTGCAAACTACTAAATGAAGTGCAGGACAGGAGTTGTGCAATAAGACACCCTCATGGGTCGTGTGGTATTTCAGTTTGGTTTCAGCCTAAGAGCACCCTAAACTCCACAGTGGATATTTTTCATGGAATTTTAAAAGCCCCTGAAATGTAGACAGAAGGAAGAGTTGGTGTGGTCTAGTTGTTAAGACATTGAACTGTAAATCAGAAAATGATCAGTTCAAGATCTAACATTGACTCACTTTTGTGAGCTTGAGGTAGTTTCTTAACCTGCCTGTGCTCTGTTTGTTCATATATTTGAAAATGGTGACCTTTGTAGGGCACCTTGGGATGGTGTTCACTGTAGTAAAGTGCTATGTAAAATGAATCATGTCTGGAGTTCTCAACAGCACCACTGGAGTAAATGGAGCTCAAAGACAGAGAAATAAAGAATAAGGCTGGCAAAGATCCATGAGTCTTGACAGGACAAAGGTTTATAACACAATTCTGGATCAATTTTATTAAACTTTACCAGTAAATCTTTGGACCGGGTATAAATGGTCTACTAATTAAGAGGCAGACTGACAGTTTAAAAGACCCTTATAAGGTATAAGGTATCAATGGAAGTAAAAGACTGAAGTGAGAGGCTTTCACAGGCATCAGTCAAGTGCAGTATATCCAGCTGAATTCCTTCAATTAAATGGTGAATCTCCTATGTGAGAACATCACTGGAAATTAAGGGGAAGACAGGAAGCACTTCTTTAATCAAAGAGTTGGAACAAACTACTCGAGCCATGTAGATGAAGCAGAAATACTAAAAATATTTAAAGATTACCTGGATGAGATATTGGGATAACGTAGCTATTACTGTAGCTGAACAAACAAGTCTGGTAGACTGAATGGTCTGCTCTGTCAGATTTCGTTTTTACAGTGAAAATGGTACAGTAAACGGATAGTGGATAATTCTATCTGGCAGCTAGTTAGGGGATCTGACACTTATTTTAGGGTGAGCTGAAATTGAGTTTTGCACTTTACAGTGGTGTGAAAAACTATTTGCCCCCTTCCTGATTTCTTATTCTTTTGCATGTTTGTCACACAAAATGTTTCTGATCATCAAACACATGTAACCATTAGTCAAATATAACACAAGTAAACACAAAATGCAGTTTTTAAATGATGGTTTTTATTATTTAGGGAGAAAAAAAATCCAAACCTACATGGCCCTGTGAGAAAAAGTAATTGCCCCCTTGTTAAAAAATAACCTAACTGTGGTGTATCACACCTGAGTTCAATTTCCGCCACCTGTTTCAATCAAGAAATCACTTAAATAGGAGCTGCCTGACACAGAGAAGTAGACCAAAAGCACCTCAAAAGCTAGACATCATGCCAAGATCCAAAGAAATTCAGGAACAAATGAGAACAGAAGTAATTGAGATCTGTCAGTCTGGTAAAGGTTATAAAGCCATTTCTAAAGCTTTGGGACTCCAGCGAACCACAGTGAGAGCCATTATCCACAAATGGCAAAAACATGGAACAGTGGTGAACCTTCCCAGGAGTGGCCGGCCGACCAAAATTACCCCAAGAGCGCAGAGACGACTCATCCGAGAGGTCACAAAAGAACCCAGGACAACGTCTAAAGAACTGCAGGCCTCACTTGCCTCAATTAAGGTCAGTGTTCACGACTCCACCATAAGAAAGAGACTGGGCAAAAACGGCCTGCATGGCAGATTTCCAAGATGCAAACCACTGTTAAGCAAAAAGAACATTAGGGCTCGTCTCAATTTTGCTAAGAAACATCTCAATGATTGCCAAGACTTTTGGGAAAATACCTTGTGGACTGATGAGACAAAAGTTGAACTTTTTGGAAGGCAAATGTCCCGTTACATCTGGCGTAAAAGGAACACAGCATTTCAGAAAAAGAACATCATACCAACAGTAAAATATGGTGGTGGTAGTATGATGGTCTGGGGTTGTTTTGCTGCTTCAGGACCTGGAAGGCTTGCTGTGATAGATGGAACAATGAATTCTACTGTCTACCAAAAAATCCTGAAGGAGAATGTCCGGCCATCTGTTCGTCAACTCAAGCTGAAGCGATCTTGGGTGCTGCAACAGGACAATGACCCAAAACACACCAGCAAATCCACCTCTGAATGGCTGAAGAAAAACAAAATGAAGACTTTGGAGTGGCCTAGTCAAAGTCCTGACCTGAATCCAATTGAGATGCTATGGCATGACCTTAAAAAGGTGGTTCATGCTAGAAAACCCTCAAATAAAGCTGAATTACAACAATTCTGCAAAGATGAGTGGGCCAAAATTCCTCCAGAGCGCTGTAAAAGACTCATTGCAAGTTATCGCAAACGCTTGATTGCAGTTATTGCTGCTAAGGGTGGCCCAACCAGTTATTAGGTTCAGGGGGCAATTACTTTTTCACACAGGGCCATGTAGGTTTGGATTTTTTTTCTCCCTAAATAATAAAAACCATCATTTAAAAACTGCATTTTGTGTTTACTTGTGTTATAATTGACTAATGGTTAAATGTGTTTGATGATCAGAAACATTTTGTGTGACAAACATGCAAAAGAATAAGAAATCAGGAAGGGGGCAAATAGTTTTTCACACCACTGTATATCTCACTTAATTAACTCTCTTTTAAGATTTCAGGAAGTGGAATGCTATTACTGTACTTAAGAGAAGAGTGCAGAAATGCAGCTCATGTATGCAATTAAATAATTATAGATAGATAGATAGATAGATAGATAGATAGATAGATAGATAGATA
>JANRMT010062790.1:8247245-8317794 GCA_026402145.1 Polypterus bichir lapradei | reverse complement strand
TAGATAGATAGATAGATAGATAGATAGATAGATAGATAGATAGATAGTGTGGACGCTAGGGTCGCTGTTGCCCCATAAAACCCAACAGACAGACGTCCAGGACACACATATAAAAGCACTAAGAAGAATTTTTTAATGTTTTTCTTCAATAAAGTGTACAAAACACCACACACTCCACAATTCTCCAATACTCAATAATAATAATCATAATCAATAACAATACAACAATCCTCCACTCCCAGCAGCTCCGTCACCCAACCTCCCAACTCCGGCTCTGCTTGCTGGGACTCGAATAGTCCTTTAAATAGTCCTTGACCCTGAAGTGCTTCTGTCCTTCTGTCCATGTGATTTAATAGCACTTCCGGGTCAGATAAAGACTCTTATTTTTCTTCAGCCCTCAAAAAAAACACGGAAGAACTGCAGGCTTCCGTCCTCGTGACTCTGAAGTACTTCCGGGTTGTAGTAACAGTTGGAGTCCCCAGGTTCTTTGTGAGCTCCCCCTGGCGGCAACCATGGCACCCAACAGGGCTGAGGAAATGGACTCCATGTCCCAGGATGCCCTGTGGGAATCTGGGGAACCATTGTCGTCCAGGGGAGCTGCTACCTAGCGTCCTGGGGGAGGCAGTGCCCTGAGAAGGCTGCCTTCCTCCATTCTTCTCTTTCAGGGACATCCCGGCCGGATTGAACCGCCAGCTGTCCATCACAATAGATAGATAGATCTTACCATGCTTCTGAATGTCCAGCTTTGGTCTACCTCTGAAAAGACATTTGTCATATATGCTAATAACAGATTGATTCTGGACTAATGTTTGAGGCCAAATTAAAACATTAGTGCTGAAACAGGTAGTAATCCAATACAAACTCAGCATGTCTATCTTGAACATTAATCCTCATCATCAGTGAAATGTCTAGCACCATTACATTTTGAAAAACTGCTCTCAGATGAGTGTGCAATACAGACCCATAGATGTCAATGCAGCACATTGTCTAGAAACACATCAAGACAGGCAAAAATGCCACAGACGGACAAACATGTAATGTTTATGTGACATCTTTCCATGGTAAAATTGTAAGGCACTTTACAAGTGCAGAGATTTATCACAATCATTGCCATTTATTTTTGCAATCAGTACCCAGGTAAGTGTCAAGCTTGGGGGTCACAAAAAAGGACCTGGCAACATTAATGTTTCCAGTTCAGTTTCCTAGCCGTAACACCAAACCGCCCACCTCGTAGCTAGATCTTAAGATCTAGGTTCATGGAATAAAAGTAGAGACTTGACCATTGATACAGATCTTCTGAAGACATTGCTGAGCATGGATCTTCAACCCCAGCTACCCAAGTTAGGCTTCCTGTGGTCAGTAAGTTTGAGTATCTACTGTCACTGTTCAGATTTGGAAATGGAAGGAGCTGGCAAGTTTTGAGAAAAAAGTCAGAGCCTACAAAAGGCAAACCATTTGGTATGTGTGTGTGTGTGTGTGTGTGTGTGTCAGGCTCATAAATCAGTTAATGACAAATACTCCTATCATTCCTTTTAATGCTGAATTAATGTGGAGGCTGATACCATGTGAAAAATTAGACTGCCATGCCTGCACATCCTTGATGAAGTCAGGATATTAGGATCAGGCAGATTCTTTCTCAGCTCCAGCAGGTGATGCATGGGATTATGAAATAGTGCAAAGTGGGCATTACCTACAGAGAGGGCACTAGAGAGACTGGTCGAATAGCACCAAGCTCCAAGCTTGTGAGAGAGTGAGTGTTTTTATTACTTCCCCCTATCCATTGTCACACCCATTCAAACAGTCTGACGTGGTACAAGTGAGTACAATGCAGTAACTGGCCATAGACTGGACGACAGCCCGATCCATTCCACACTTTCAGATTTTTTTATTGTACATTTTCCTTCTGTGACATCCCAGGAGTAAAGACTCTCCCTGGCAGGCTTTAAAATCTTTATAACTCAGTAGACTGTGAGTAAAATGGGACCAAAATGGCCATCTAAGTAGCAGTCAGATGGTCGACAGGAAAGTGACATTCCCCATCACCATCACCTCCACCACCCCCCTACAGCCTTCCCACCCCATTAGATGGATTTCTCTCTGGCCTCTCATTCTCCTGCTCTTAAGTGCTGTATCATGTAAGGCTTTTAATTTGTTTGGCAGCAGAGCAGCAGTTTATTTCTCTGAGGCAAGAATGTGAGGATTGGAGAGTTCTGCCCATAGTTGGCACCTTGGGCCTGTTTAAGGACTGGAATGGCACTGACTCTGGAAATCAGGATAGACTTCTTTTGGAAATTTCTATTGTACATTTTAACAGCACGTGTATGGACATTGTAGTTGGCAAAGTGGTGAGGGGCAGGGTCATGATCAGCCTTGTGTGTCCTTAGAACTTGTAGGAATAATGCAGTGCCATAGTAGATTGTGAGATCATTTTAAAAAGAAATGCATGTTAAGAGGTACGGGAGAAATTATCTTTACACAATATCTCTGCTGAGTTAGGTTCAGTGGGTGACAGAAGAATTAATTATTGCATTAATATTTAATTCTCAAGGTAATTGATTTGGCCAAATGTCCTGACATCAGATCAAGTGGCGAGTTCAGCGGCATACTAACTGCAGCAGTGCAGTCCTCAAACTCGATATGACTAGTGGCCTTCCCAAAGGGCTTTTGTGGACAAAGAGAGTCAAAGGCCCGGCTAAGGTGATGGACACACGCTTCCTGAATGCAGGGACTTCAGTGGGTTTGACAGGTGACTCTTGACGCATCTGAGATTGTAATGTATTGCCTGTGTAGGCTGAACTGGACAGTACTATAGAGGTCAGTGGTCAGTGCCTCTGCCACTTCACTCTAACATCCTCAGTTCAACTCCCATCCCAGACATTGTACACGTGGGGTTTGCATGTTCTCCATTTATCCCTGTGGGGTTTTTCTCCTATATCTCAATGATTTACATAGTAGGTCTATTAGCAACTCTGAACTGGCTGAATGTGTGTATGTATGTGTGCTCTGAGATGAAATGCCACCCCATCAGGTGTTGGTTAGATCCAGCACTGCTAGGATAGGCTGTGGCCATCCATAACCTGAAAACATACACATAAATATGCAGGTTATGAAATGAATGAATGGTTGTGTGGCACTATTGTGAGTGAATCTCCCAATCCTGCCAGACTGGCATTTCTAAGACCCTTGGTATTGTCTTTTCTACCTCTGGGGTCCTATGAGATTCAAATTTGAATCTGGAGGACAATAATACTGTGGTTGTCATGCCAGAAGTAAGTACAATTGACGTTTGCGCCACCTGAAACATCTCTGTACCTAGAGCTTTGTCTGAATACCAATCATCTGTGAGACCAGGTGCATGGGCCACTGTGGACTTTGACATAAGAGCATTTGGTGATTTTGTTTTGTGAACATATAAGGATTGTATTTTCTGGCTGCCAAGAACTGGGAATCAAGCACTGTGACAGACGATGTCAAGGGGTTTAATTATAGGCTGAGTGTGAATGACTTCTTGGTATTTACATCGATGTACAGTGGTGATGCAGTGGGAGGTGCCAGCTTAATAAGGCTGGCAAGCTATATAAATGTGTGCTCCAGGAAGAGTCAAACACTGGTGGACATGTTAGGGTCTGGAGAGGCTGGCCCAAGTATGGAGGTGCTGATGTCCTGGCATTGAGCCAGTACAGTGAATCAAAGAGTGCCTGGTTACTTTCCGGCAAAGCCAGAAAAACAGCCATGGGACAGTATGAAGGGCTGAGGATGAATTCAAGTTGGTTACCAGAGCTGTGGATCCATTGGTGTGTTTGGCATGTGCACGCCTGAGGTTCCAAATCCCCTTTTATAGGGGTTGATTCTTGATTGAAACATGTAGCATTGTGAAAGCAATGAAGTGTGAGCCTATTGGTGGGTATCGGTGGAGTGTTGGGAAAGAACCCTGAAAACAGTTAAACATTTACTAGGTCGCGATTCTCATCAGTAATTATCTTGTCATTTGTCATATTGTCTTCTCATCTTCAGATTTGTTCAGTTTGAGTGTTTCAAGTAACCTTCTGATTACTCCATGTTGGAAAGATGGCTGGGTGCAGTGCCTCATACGGAGGCTTCCGATTTACACTCGGAAGTGGAGGCAGGAATCTGGAACTGTTGTGAGGTGAGCCACTTCTTAGTTTTGTCAGAGTTCTCCGATTTATCCTAGGAAGAGCAAATTGTGGACTTGTTATCTGTTTTGAATATAGCTGACATCCTTGGCCCTTGACCCTGAGTATTCTTCCTGTTTGGCACTGATGCTGTGATATTTTTGCAAGATTTGGAATAACAGTTTTAAACATTTTTCCATATTATTTTGTTTCTGTGTCTCTCCATCTCTACCCTGATTGCTCGGTCATGAACTACAAGATGGCCAGATTATGATACATGCTGAGGACAAGGGCATAGGGCATCACATGCACCTGTGAGGCCTGTGGGATACGTTTTTGTGATCTCAAAAAGGTCTGTGATTCTGATATTAGAACATTAGAACAGTCTAAATGAGAACAGGCCATTCAGCCCAACAAAGCTCACCAATCCTATCTTAATTCTTTTAACAAAACATCAAGTTGAGCTTTAAAAATCCCTAAAGTCTACCTCTCTACCTGGTAGCTTATTCCAAGTGTCAATGGTTCTCTGTTGTGGCAGATGCCTGGGGTGATGACCCGGCCGGGACTCCTTGGAGGACCGGAAGAGAGTCTACGCCCACTTGAGACCACGTGGGGGCAGCCATCCTGGTTGCTATGGGGACCACGGGTACAGAGCTTTGAAGTTCAACCCTGTAGGGGCCTGTGGTCACCGCCAGGGGGTGCCTGGAGAGCCCTGAACCTCAGCACTTCCGCCACACCAGGAAGTGCTGGGGGGAAGAAGAGAGGGGTCACCCGGAGTGCTTCCGGGGATACAGCCAGCACTTCCGCCACACTGGGGCGTGTCAGTTGGAGGTTGCCAGAACACACCTGGAGCACATCTGGGTGCTTATAAAAGGGGCCGCCTTCTTTCAGACAAGGGCTGGAGTTGGGAGAGAAGGAAGGACAAGGTCTCTGGAGGAGACAAGGAAGCGGCCTGAAGCAAAGAGGCAGTGTGAGGCCAGGACTTTCGGGGTTTGTGCACTTGTGACTGTAAAAAGTGATTGTAAATAAACGTGTGGTGATGATTTTACCATGTCTTCCTGTCTGTGTCTGAGGCTCGTTCCACACTGTGTAAAGAAAAACTTCCTAATGTTTGTATGAAATGTACCCTTAGCAAGTTTCCAACTGTGTCCTTGTGTTCTTGTTGAACTCATTTTAAAATAAGATTCTCGATCAACTGGACTAATTCCCTTCATTAATTTAAACACTTCAATCATGTCTCCTCTTAATCTCCTTTTGCTTAAACTGTACAGGCTCAGCTCTTTTAATCTTTCCTCATAATTCATCTCCTGTAGCCCTGGAATCAGCCTAGTCGCTCTTCTCTGGACCTTTTCTAGCGCTGCTATGTCCTTTTTGTAGCCTGAAGACCAAAGCTGCACACAGTACTCAAGATGATGCCTCACTAGTGTGTTATGAAGCCTGAGCAGAACCTCCTTGGACTTGTACTCCACACATCAAGGCGCTATATAACTTAACATTCTGTTAGCCTTCTTAATGACTTCTGAACACTGTCTGGCTGTTGATAGTGTTGAGTTCACTACGACTCCTAAATCCTTCTCATAATGGTGTACTCTCAATTTTCAGACCTCTCTTTGTGTATTCAAATCTAACATTTTTACTTCCTATGTGTAATACTTTACATTTACTGACATTAAACTTCATCTGCCACAAATCTGCCCAAGCCTGTATGGTGTCAAAGTCCCTCTGTAATGACTCAGTGGAATCCAGATTATCTCCCAATCCACCTCACTTGATATCATCTGCAAATTTAACCAGCTTCTTACTTAAATTCATACCCAAATCATATATATATATATACATTAAAATGATTTGACTCTGTGATTGTAATTGTGGATTAACAGAATACTTCACCCAAAAATTGTGTTTTTTTATTTGTTACTTACCCCATGCAGTTTGTAGCCATGGCTAAGAAAAAATTTTAATCTCATATCTTGACGGAGAAAGTACACAGCAAAGATTCAAATTAAACAGGACTGTGAAAAATGTCTAAGAAAAAAAGAAAACAATTCTCACACAACTCATGTCACATAATCCACATGGAAGTTATCCATTTGTATTCTCACAACACGCAAAATACCTTCATTTTTTGGTAAAATAATATTACAGTTTACTTCTCAAGGAACAGGTAAGACACATTCCCACACAATACAGGGGTCTAAATTGAAGAGTCACCTTTCCCTCTCATTCATCATTGGTCAGGAATCCTAACTTCAATTCATGTCCTTTTACTGTTTCTTGTTTAAGTTGAGTTTTCTGGAAATAAGCATTAATAGCACTTCAGCAAAGAATACAAAATGATAACTGACATGCGGATTATAGAACATGAGTTACGTGAGATTATTATTATTATTATTTTTTTCCATTCAAGCAATGTTTTCACACCATTAGTCATTGTCCAGCTATGGTCACTGCTAGGTCCCTGTTCTATATGAATCTTCGTCATTTCCATTGTGGTAAGCAGCCCGGACACAGACAGGCGGGCACCGATGGCTGAATACCCAACACACGTTTATTGTACATACTATTTACAAAGTGACAGCACACAACCCACTTTCACCCCAAAGTCCAGGCCTCTCAACCAATGCCTTCCTCTCAGGTCTGCCTCCACTCCTCTCCTTCCAAGCTCCGTCTTTCTTCCTCCCGACTCCAGCCATCGAATGGAGGGAGGCAGCCCCTTTTATAATCACCCGGACATGCTCCAGGTACCTCCCAATACATGCTGGCACTCTCTGGTGTGGCAGAAGTGCCGGCTGTGCACCCAGAAGCACTCCGGGTGCCTCCGGTCTCAGGCATTCGTGCACCCCCTGGCAGTGACCATGGGCTCCTATAGGGTTGAGCTTCTAAGCTCTGTTCCCGTGGTCCCCAAAGCCACCAGGGTGGTCGCCCCCTCGTAGTCTGGAGGAGCCGTAATCCCTCCTCCGGTCCTTCTGGGCGTCCCGGTGGGGTACCGCTTCTAGCCGCTTGCCACACCATTTTCCATTCAGTGGTATCATGTTAGGGAGTGCAGACTGCACCATGTGACGCTGAGTGTCCATGTGCCGTTAATAGTGGGAATTTCCATGCTGCATTAAACAGCCGGGTGTCCTCACACTGGGTTGCTTAGTGTGTAATCAAATCTGTGTTAAGGGGCTCTATTCATTGTCACACTTGCGATTAGGGGGCAGCCAGCAGGCCCAACAATGTGCGAAAGTAACAGCCGAGTGGATATGATACAGAATGCTTATACCTTTTTTTTTCAACCTCCAGGAAAAAAGAAGGCAAATAAACGGCATACCTTTTGGAATTCAGCAACAACGACACACATTCACAACTCTTCCGGAGTCCGACGATCTGATGACTTCACTTCTGGTCCGCTCCTGATGACCTGACTTCCGCCTTCCCTCTGTATCATCATCTCCGGTCTTATTTTCCCCTGCAACATGCCATTTCCTGTCTGTCTGATATAAACATCCCCCTTGTTTCACTCAAAGACGTCTCATGAAAAGTGTATTTGTCTGTTTGAATTATGGTGCAAAAGACAATTCCACAACCTATGGTATATGGGACGGCGTCCAAATCTTCATGAGACTTTTGTGTTTTCTTGTCTTCACATCGTCTAGTTACACTATCCAGGGGCCTATGGGGTCTTAATCTGGCTTTGGTTACTGCACTGGGTGGCACCAACCTTAATGACAACAACAAAACATGAAATTATTTTTTTTTTCTCAGCTATCAATACAAACTACATTGAGTGAGTAACATATAAAAAAAAACATAATTTTTGGATGGTGTATTCCTTTAAGGCCTTTATGTGGGACTTGATTCCAAGGGAGTGTGTTTTATGATTCTTGTTATTAGGATGGCTCAACCATGAGAATCTGACACCAGTATATTGGGCTTTCAGGGTCCATAGAACTGTGGGAAAGTGAGCTATGATTCATGTACCACCAATAACTGTGATTTGTGAATCCTGAGGCCAGTGGGATTGCATTTTTAACCTCAAGGACCTAAAGAACTGTGATTTGTGGCTGTTGAGACCTGTGGGGTTGTGATTTGTGAATTGTAAGGCCTGTGGGATTGTGTTTCTAGCCCCAGAAACCTTGCAAAGCTGTCTTTAGTGATTATTTTGGCCTTTAAAAATGTGGTTGTGACTCCTGTGGCTAGTATGATGATTATTTGTAAATCCTGAGGTTTGAAGGATTGTGGTCTTATCTTTCATTGAACTCCCAAACTATAGCTGTGACTTCTGAGGTATGACTGTGATTCATAAATCCTGAGATCCGTGGCATTGTGGTTTAAAGTTCAAAGACCAAAGGACTGCTATGCTTTGGGAATTGTGCCGCTTTAGGCATTTGAAATGGATGCCTTCCATACTTATGCATTTTCTTTTTTTTTTTTTTGCAAATCTCAAAGCTTGTGGAACTCTGATTTGTGGATTTGGAGGTCTGTGAGTCCATGATTTCAGAATTTCAAGAGCGTGGTGGTATGTTTCTGACCCCATTAGACCTTATGACCAATGATTTATCACTCCAGAGGTCTGACGTAGTGTGATTTAGGACCCTTCAGACTTCAGAAACCAGTTGTAACTGTTGCATTCAATAGCCCCCGAGGCCGGTGCAATTTGTGCATTCTGAAGCCTGTGAGATTGTGAATTGTGACATCAGGGGCCCCAGAAGATGTGATTTGTGACAGCTGTGGATTGTGTTTTCAGACCTTCAACCACTGACAGAATTTGAATTTGTGATTTATGTGCCTCAAATACCATGAAGCGTGTGGGACTGTAAGGAGTACTCCTGAAACCATATTAACATGTGGAAGTGATTGGTGACACCAGTGTCTTTAGGATGTCTGTGCCTACAAAGAGCTGAAAATGTGGCTCGCCTGACCCCAAGATACTGTGACTAGTCACACCTCAGACCTTTAGGATTGCTTTTGTTGACATATAGGACCAATGCAATGTGGTTATATCATGTGTGTACTGTATGATGTATAGCTTCTAATGACTAGAAGGATCAAGAGAAGCATGAGGGACATCTGTTTCCAACAGGGATCTGAGAGACAGTGACATATGATCTGTGATTGCTTGTCATCATGGATCTACAAGATGGTTCTGTGTAGCCCCTGCAGAGCATGTAATTTGAGAATACAGTAAGGTGAACCGCGCTCCCTGTGGGACTCTTACATTCTCACCCTCTTACATTCTCACCCTCTTACATTCTCACCCTTACTGTATTTGAGAATACAGTAAGGTGAACTGCGCTCCCTGTGGGACTCTTACATTCTCACCCTCTTACATTCTCACCCTTACTGTATTTGAGAATACAGTAAGGTGAACTGCGCTCCCTGTGGGACTCTTACATTCTCACCCTCAGTGAGGACTTCATTTACTTGCACTGGCAGCTTATGATGACCTCAGTTCCCTGAGAGGTTCAATCTGCTCACTTCTGTGACACTGTGTTTTCTAACCACTAACTACAGTGTAGGCATTGCCAGATCCTCAAGATCACAATAGAGAGTTCAGGTCTTCATGCATTTCTTGCAGGTTCACTGCTCTCCAGTTCATAGTGCTTTGCTTTGGGTCCATCTGGTGGGCAAACTTGTAAATGCAGTCCAGTAATGTGGTCTCAGTGAAGATACCACCTTATTCTGTAGCTTTGTCACACACACAGTTCATTTAAAACTGCCGCTTGATATGTGGTACAAGAAGTACTTGGGTGCTGCATTTTCTCTCTGCACATAAATAACTAAACTTAATTTCATATAGGACCTTACTCAAAGTGCTGTGGTTCTCAAAGCAAGTTTTGGGGCCCCCTGTATTTGTAGATGTTTGTTCAGGGAGCCATCTTCCCTCTTATTGATCTCATTTAATTGCCTGGCCTTTTCTTTTGACTCTTATTCTGCATTTAGAAAAGCACAGAAATGTGACTTTTACATTCATAGAACATTTAGAAATATTTATAATTTTGCTGTGCTGTACCTTTAAAGGCTTAACTCTCTTTGTTGGTTTTCTATTCATTTTTGTGTAGTTTACACTCTTAATTGTGTCCAAATACTGACAACAATGAGCAGAGCTGACACCCAACAAACAGCACTGAATGCTGAAAGGCTGCAGCTACGTCACCGTCGGACCCCCTAGTGTGCTCTATTTTAAATAACAGATTAAAAAAACAGAACACCTGTAAAAGCAGAATAAAAATGTTGTTCTGATGACAATCTTAAATACAAAGTAAAAAAAAAATCTAAATTATTCCCATTTAACATACATTGGTAGACTCTAATCAAAATTTACCAAATGTAATTTCAACATTGACCCCCAAAATAGAAACTGGGAAATAGCAGGTTAATTAGGCTAGGAGTCCAATCAAAAACCTATAGCCACAGGGGGTCTCATGGAGTGAGTTTGGGAACCTCTAGTTAATAAATGCCATGCCGGGATGTCCCTCTAGTACATATTCAGAAAGTATTCAGACCCTTCACTTTTACACATTTTGTTATGTTGCAGCCTTATGCTAAAATCATTTACATTTATTTTTACCCACATCAAATAACACTCTGTACTCGAGAATGATAACGCAAATACATATTTTAGGCATTTTTGCACACTTATTGAAAGTAAAAAACTGAAATATCACATTAACACAAGTTTTAAAACGCTTTATTATAATGCATTAAATTTAGCTCATGTGCATCCCGTTCTGTTGATCATTGTTGAAATGTTCTACACCTTGTTTGGAGTCCACTTCTGGTCAATTCCATTGAGTAGACATGATTAGGAAAGGCAACACACCTGTCAATAGAAGGTCCTACAGCTGACAATGTGTATCTCCCTATTATAAAAGGAAATCCTGAGACGAGACTTTTACAAAGAGAGGCCCCAGCCGTCCATCACTATATATATATATATATATATATAGTGATGGGAGGCCGGGGCCCCTTCTACATATGTTCTGAGGGAGCAATCACGGGCGTCTCAGTACCTCCCCCAGGACACTGGGTGGCAGCCTCCCTGGCTGACGCTGGCACCCCAGTTTCCCGCAGGGCTCCATGGGAGATAGAGTTGTCCACAGCCCTGTTGGGATCTGGGGTGGCCGCCAGGGGGTGCTGCATGGGTCCCTGAGGCGGCCCGGACAACTATACAGCCTCGCCTGGAAGTGCAATTAGGAACAGGTGATCAAGCACCTGGAGCACTTCTGGGTGGGCTATAAAAAGGGCCAGCATCCACCACTCAGGAGCCAGAATCAGGAGGAAGAGGATGAGGTTGCCTGGGAGGAGTGGTGGTGCTTGAGTGTTTGTTCTGTGATTTAAGTGCTTTTGGAAATGTGTGGTGGCTGGGGGGTTCATGGTGAAGACATGCCCTCCAGCTGAAGAAAAATAAAAGTGTGCTTGGATTTTACACATGCCTTTGTGTCAGTCTGTGCGTGGTCGAGCACTAAACAGCCTCCAATTCACAATAAATATATATATATATATATATATACTGTATATCTCTTTATTATATTAAAAAATCCTGGGAAAAGACAAGACTTTGTGAGACAAGACTTTGGCCATGAGATTTTTTCAAGTCCCACCCTCCTCTCAACCATATTCAACCATGCACACATCCCTCTCACCTCTCATTTGTGTGAATGTTTTTGACAGACACAGTTCCTGCTCTCTTAGCTCTTACAAATTTTTACGCTTTCCTCACTTTAAGTTCCCAATAAAAATGTTCAAATCTTATTGAAGAATTTCATCCTTAAGGGTTATCAACAGAAGAAATGAGTACACGGGCACTAGCACCGAACGAATTAACGTGAAAATTGTCGATCGGTTACACGGCAAATTGGTTAAATGAGTATCAATAGACTATGTTGAAATAGTTGGCAGTGATGATGCGGAAGATGAAAACTTCAACTTACAATATCCCGTAGAATATCTACAACTGTTAATACCATCCGGTCTTCCACCGCACAAATTACTGTTGAAAGCAGGAAGTATCCAAGAAAGGTAATATAGTACATCTCCCGCAGATAACATTAGACATCAAAGGAGATCTTGATTTGCCATTCGTATTAAAATGTTAACAGTTTCCCATTAGAAAACTTTTGCAAAGACAAATAAGAAATCACAGAGACAAACATTCGAAAAAGTCAGTTTATTTATTAGAGAGAAAGAAACAAGATTCACTCACGGGCAGTTAAACCTTTGTGTTGTCACGATGTAAGTCCAAACACAGAATCAAAATTCAAAGTGATATTGAAGAAAATGTAATTCAAAAAATTGTTTTTAATGAAGTTTTACAGTAAAAGTGTAAGTTTAAAATGTTTGAGTGTTAATTTCAAATCTAAATAGAACGAAATTGTATAACGTAACGAATAACTCCAACGCAACATGAATTATAATTTACTTTCAAATTACGTTTTACTATTTTTAATATGGTTAATTACTCACTGTAATGTAAAATAGTTAGTTCTATTACGCATATGTAACAAATTCCATGAAAATAACAATCTGTTTAAATTGTACATCCGCATTCCCATACACAAGTGGCTGAACCGCAAAGTGGCTAGTATGTAGCGCCGGGGGTTGGAGAGTGAAGAGAGCAGGGGGCAAAGTCCCCTAGTTTGAGCAAAAACCAAACTATGAGGTCAAAGGAATTGCTTACAGGGCTTACATACTGGATTGTGTTGAGGCAGAGATCTCGGAAAGGCTACAAAAATCCTGCCATTTGAAGGTTTCCGAGAGCACAGTTTCTTTCATAATTCTTAATTGGATGAAGTTTGGATCAACCACAAGTCTTCTCACAGCTTGGCCACCTGTCCAAAATTAGCGAATGTGGGAGAAGTGCCTTGGTAAGAGCAAAAATTCGATGATCATTCTGGCTGAGATCCCAAGAACCTGTGAGAAGATGGAAGAAACTTCCAGAAGGGCAAACATGACTGCAACACTTCACTGATCAAAACTTTATGACTGAGTGGCTAGGTAGAAGCCTCTCCTCTGTAAAAGACACAAGAAAGCTTGCTTGAAGTTTGCAAAACGGCACCTTAAAGGACTCTCACAGTGTGGCTTTGGTCTGATGAATCGAAGATTAGCATCATGTCTGGAGGAAACCAGGCACTGCTCATCATCTGTGCAATACCATTCCAAATGTGAAGCACGGTGGTGACAGCATCATGTTGTGGGGGTTATATTTTTTTAGTGGCAGTGACTGGGAGACTAAACAGGGTTCAGGGAAAGATGAACAGAGCAAAATACAGAAATATCTTTCATGAAAACCTGCTCCAGTGAGCTCCACACCTCAGACTGGCCTAATGGTTCATCTTCCATCAGGATACAAAGCAGAAACAACACAGGGTTTTAGGGACAACTCTGGTGATGACGAGAATTACTTGAACCTCAACTGAACATGTCTGAAGAGATCGGAAAATAGCTGTTCACTGACAATCTCCATCCAGCTTGACAGAGATTTAGAGGCTCTGGAGAGAATGGCAGAAAAATCCAAAAATCCAGGTGTGTGAAGTTTGTCATCTCAAACCAAAGAAGGCTCCTGGCTGCAATCGCAGGCTTCACCTGAGTACCGAATAAAGGGTCTCATTACTTGTCAGGTTCCTTAATTTAGGAAAAAATGAATGTAAAAGATTTTAGCAAATTTTTTTTTAAAAAAGAGAAGGGTCTGAATACTGTCTAAATCCACTGTGTGTGTGTGTGTGTGTGTGTGCATGTAGACACACATATATATTATAATTAGGTTCAAGGTTAAGAGTCATACACCATGTGACAAAGGGAGTGGTGTTTCTTGCTGTCAAACACTTTATATACCAATCCATAATGTCTGCAATGAGCAAAACGCAAGCAGAATAACAAACAACAAACAAAGGACCATAATGTAACATACTCAGACCCATTAAATCCAGTTCAGTATTGTCGTGGGCTAGTGCCTATCCCAGTTTCTTTGGCAGAAATCAGGAAATAGCCATTGACATTTCATGGAGACAAGTTTGGAATCTCCAGTTAACCTAACCTGCATGTCTTTGGGACTGACAGCTGCACAGGTACAGAGGCAGCAAAGCAACCCCAAACCACATTTCCACCATAATGCTTCACAGTTCATATGAGTTTGTCCTCCTGAAAGCCACCAATCATGTCTATTGTTACTGTGGCCAAACAACTCTATCTTTGGCTCTTCTGTTCAGAACACAATATTCCAGAAGGCCTGGGCTTCGCTTAAGTTCAATGGCAAACTGTAGCCTTGCTCTAATGTTCTTTTTTCACAGTGAAGACGTTTTCCTGACACACCTTACATACAGGTTAATTTTGTCCAGACACTTTCTGATTGTAGATATGTTCACTTTGACACCACCTTCTATGAGTTACCTGCAGATCCCCTGATGAACTGTTGTGGTTCTTGGAGACCTTCTTTTAGTGTCAGATGATCAATGGATTTTCTTGACTGGTCAGTCCTGGACAAATTAGCAGTCATTTGAGATCTATGCCACTTGTAGATGATTTTCCTTAAGAGTGGAATTATTGATTCCAAATAATTTAGTGATCTTTTTAAATCCCTTGCTAGATGCATAGATTTACACAACATTTTTTCTGAGGGCCCTGGAGAGCTCTGTTGATTTTGGCATGATGACACCACACACATGAACTGCAAAGAGAACACCCCCAGATACAGTATCTGCAGTTTAAATAAGACAGATTCCACCTTCATAGTTCCTCAGGACGTTCTACTCATTGGTGCCTATTCTAGAATACCTGATTCCAATTTGATGGATTTCAGGCGGTGATAAATGTAGAGGTTTACTGACTTTTTCCACGTGACAAATCTGTATTTTTGTTAATTTTAGAGTATAATAATGAATACATCATGTCATTTTTATGTGCCATTTGTTTTAAGTATATCACCTTTCTCTGTAGGCACTGTTTGCATGAAGACCTCATGTTTGCTTGTTCAAATATGTCAAAAACGTCAGAATTTCCACGAGGTGTACTTACTTTTCATGTGACTGTATACTTTATTTGATGTTGCCTAAGAGGTTTGGCTGTTGGGTGGTTTGATCTTTACTTTAATAGTTCTTGACTACATTTGGGCAGATGTTTTATTGGTTCCCACCAGGCTTTGATGAGTAGAAACTTAGCCTACACATCAGTATTGGAACAAGAAGCACTGTTTTTGTGTTGCCCATCAGGTTTTGTCTGACTCTTCATTACTGTAGTCTATTAGATTTCACAAACAGGAAGCAGAGAGCCTCACAACGACTGGTGATCATTCTTGTCTTCCATTCTTTCCAGTGGCACCAGGACTTGCAGGACTCGGAGGACTCTAGGTCAGTTTGAGTTTTATTAGAAAATGGAATTATAAACACAAATACAATTGAAATGTACAAAAAAGTTTTCTCTTTCACTAACAATAAATATTGAGTACTACACTAGACATACAATATTTCACTAGAATGTATAAAAAACAGTCATTATTGCACCATTTTTCCAAAATGGTAACTTTACAGTACTGCAGAGTAATCTGCAAAGGAAACCCGACTTCTTTTCAAAATAAAGAAGCCACACTGTACTGGCCTTTCTGGCTCTCACACATCTTGAGAACAGATTGCGTGGCCTCAGACCAAGAATTCAAAAACAGATAAAAGCAGCTTTAATGAAAACATAAAAAATAAAAATAAAATAAAAATGCATGCAGGTTAAAAATTCCAGGCCCTGTAGAGTAGAGTAGGGGATCCACTGCTCTCTCCTGACTCTTTACACGAAAAAAATAAAAGTCATTTTTGAGCTCCCTGCGTGGCTTGAGAACCCACACGACATTTGGTGTCCATCGGTCTCGTCCCAGGTAGACACACAGTGCAGGTGGACAGACTCATATGACAGGTGCACAAGACACAGAACAGAATAAGCCAACTGCAAGACTCACTCAATGGACTGACTTCCATACCAGTACTAAGAGTCAGACTGGGTGCCATATGAGACAGAAAGGCTCACATCCTGTGACAACGAACCATACCTGGCATCTCACTAGAGAATGGTAGATGATACTCTTGTGCCATGGCCACAATTTACATTTGTGTTCAGACAGAGAGGCAGGTAGACTGAGATGTTAGGACTACTGTAGATGTCCTACTGTCCTCTGAAAACAGACTAATTCTAGAAACTTCTACAGACTGAATGACGGGTACATTAGATTTGTATCCCATGACCACAGTTTAAATCTAATGTATCGATTGAACAGACAAATGATGTCAGGACAAAGGACCAAACCTCATGCCCTGTTCAGACAGACTGACGTTTGCCTTGTTATTATTGTCTTTGGATCTAAAATTATTAAAGATAATTACAGACACATAGATATGTCACATTTAATCATACGTTAAGATAGACAGAAGGACAAAATTTTGTGTGAGGCATACCACTGGAGTCATTATTGCACTAACAGGTCTTGATGCCTGAATTAGAATTGGTACAGAAATTCAATTTAATGCTTGTGTTGTTCGCATTACATGGTGTAGATGTGGCCTAAAGTGATTACATATACTGTACGTTCAATATATGCGTGATGCAGGTATGGTATAAACACAGATTCCCAAATTCAGTTTCAATGTTTAAGAAGCACAGAAATTTATCAAAACTTTTGTTTCTATGCTGCACCATTGACTGCTTTGTTTATCACGACTTTGTTAACATATCACCTAATGCAATGTTTCTCAACCTTTTTTATGTCACAGCACTCATTTTCCCATTTAAGTGTCTTTATGACCCAACGATGTCTCCTTCGTGAATTGAGTTGAGTATGATTGGCAGAACGACAGGGCTGATATCCCCCTTGGTGAATTGAGTACAATTGTCGGGTTTTGAGTGCAATTATCTGAGCAGCAACATGTCGTAATCCACTGCACAGCCAACTCTCGTTATAAACAACAGCAACTCGCGAAACACCGACGGAAGCTCAGAAACACTTTGAGGTTGAGAAACACTGGCCTAATTAACAGAAACAATGTAATTAAGCAAAAATCCATTCTGAATTTTCAAAACTCAGTCAGACCAGGTACTGGCGATTGGATTGAATCAGAATTCAGAACTTCATACCAAAGCAGCCTTTATCTGATCTTAAAAAATTGGATACCTTGTGGTTGTGGTTGTTAACACTAAAATACGACCTGTGTGGGAAAATGGGAATTAAGTCATCATCAGAGAGATAGCGTAAACTTGTTCAGGTTCTTTAGACATGCTGACCAGACCTTCATTGCTTGAACGCAGAGAGACACAAATATATGTCAGGACTAAGAGTCTCACCCATTCCTAGAGACAGGCTCATGTCTTGTAATAACAAACAGGGACCAGAGCATTACTCAGACAGACCAATAGACGTGTGGACTAGACATGTATCACATGACCATAGGCTACACTTGGTCCTGCGTTCAGAGAGACAGATGGGCAGAACTGTGTGTCTAGACTAAGAGTCTCACTCAATCAGAGAGGAGGGCAGCCAGACATGTAGATCAGATGTGCGTCACATAACCAAAGGTTACATCTAGTCCCGTGATCAGACCAATCGTCTTATATATGCCAGGATTAAGTGTCATGTTCAGACAAACTGTCTCATGTCCATAAACCATCAGCCAGTTCTAGAATCTCCATCAAGCACTCCTATAAAGAGGCTAGATATGGGCACTGTGAGCACAGGTAATCTCTAGTTCAGCATTTAGACAGAGAGATGAACAGATTCCCATGATGCTGCAAAAAGATGATGTCCACTGTATACAATTAGTAATGTGTTCAGAGTGACATTTAGGCAGCACAATGAACCAGAAGGTAATTTTTTTGAGAAAGACGGGCAAGTCTGTTAGCCAGAATTAGTATGTAATCAGTCCGAATGGTAGAACAGTCCTTCACAAGAAGGACATGAGTAGAGACAATTGGTTGGCCTTTTGCAGATCTTGTAGCACACCAGGGCAATGTTACCCAAGCATCTATTGGGAAACTGCCACAAGACCACTGCTCCCTTTGTACATCCCACCCATCCAGAAGAAGACATTGGCTCTCCATCTGGTTTTTAGCACTGCATCCTGAAAGCAGACCACTTCAGTTGGGATCCAAGCCTCTCCTGGAACCACATCTGAAGATAAAAAGATATATAGTGCAAAATCAGATTATTTTAACTGGGACTGGCACCAAAAAGGCATGGTAATGATGCCTAATGGCTGTTTTTCCATTCAATGAATAGAAGGCAATTGTAATTTAAAAGCAGTAATGTGAGCCCTTTGTACAGCACCACAGCCGCACTGGTGTTGGGTATCCTTTCTGTTTTTCCTTCGCTAACACTGCCCACTTATGGCTGCTGAATGTTTCTTTTACACATGGCACTATATAATAGTTTAAAGGGAAAAGGTACCTTGCTCTCCAGCAAAGAAGAAATCGTGCCAAGATGTACTCAAACAATTACAAAACTCCCAAGCACGACTACGGACAGGAAATTGCAGGGGCCGGACCGTTATTAAAAATGAAGGCCGTGATATGAAATGTTTGTTAAAATATTTAACAGTTAATAACGTGCCTGTAGCAAAAGCGCTCAGAGAGAGACGCCTCCGTGGTTTAAATGCAAAAGGCTCCCCGTGCCGCATGTTAAACAGCAGCCGTGTAGCCGAATTAAATCATTATGTTTCAGCAACTTCAGATGAAAAGCACAATGAGCTCTTTAATTAAGATTTTTAATGAAAGGCCACTCTTCACAACTTACTATAGCTGGGAGTTGAAAGAAGAAATTGAAATGGATCACATCCAAAGGGCCGCTCACTCTGTTGACAAAAGGCAATTAAGTATTAATAAAAATTTAAAGCGAGCATCTATTGCATGTGTAATTGTTGTTAGTGTCAGTGGTGTCATTAAATTGCTCCCCTCTGGGTTTCATGCCTGTAGACGAAATATTGGGAAGTCCCTGGGTACTATGGTGACAGAGCACCTAAGAAGGGGACAAAAAGCTTAAGGACAGGAAAGTAGCATAGGATGTAGGATGTTCAGCCACACTAATGTTACTACAGCCTAAAGGATCCTTGGGGGTCAGGAAGGGATATGCCAGAGGGCTGAAATGTCAAATACTTTGTTACTTTTGGTTTAATTTATTTAGGTGACACTTTTAAACAAAGTGAAGCAGCACCATAGCTCAGTGAATAACACTGTTGACATATAGCTACAATACTACAGGTATGAATCCAGCACCTGATCCCTGCCTGGCTGCGTCTGTGTGGGTTTCTCCCCAAGTCAGAGTTTTATCTTATATGCTGTCAAATTTAAGCAGCAATCATACCATTTCAAATTTTAAAAATTGTCTTATATATTTATCATTATTCACATAGCTCCACCATTTTAAATTTTTACTTTCTGTGATTCCCATCATTGTTCAGTTGATGTGATGCCCAACACCAGGTGCCTGGCTTGGTCAAAGTCCCTGTGTATTTTTCATATTCTTTCTATGTTGGTTAAGGATTTTCTTCAAGTGCTTGATTTTTTTTTACCTCCTATATGTTAGGTTAACTGGCCATCCATGGTTCAGGTAGACCAATGGGTCATGCAGTGTGAGATCAGGTCGCAGCAGGACCCTGCTCTAACAGCATTGGGTACAAGACAGCAACTAATCCTAAACAATAAAACAGTCCACTAAAGGGTACACACTCTAACTATCACCTACATTGGTCTAATTTAGATTCATCAATTAATCTAACATGCACATCTTTGGAAACAAGCAAGAAAGTCCCCAAAGACATGGAGAGTAGATGCAAATATCTTATTGAAAGTAATATAAGACCCCTAGAGCTGGGAAGCAGCAGTGCTAACCACTGCAACACCCTTCACATTTATAATGGCAAACTATCCAGTTCTTAGTTTCAAACCTGCTTAATGAAGTTGGGTGGAGTCTATCCCAGCAACATCAGGTGCAAGCTTGGGACCAATGCTGAACAGGGAATCAGTCCATCACATGGTATACAATAACCTACACAATACCATTTAGAGCAGCGGTTCTCAACCTGTGGGGCCAAGAATCGAAAATATGAAAAATACATCTATTGAAACCAAAACAAATTAACTTAAACTACGTTCTGATACTAGAAAAATAAATATAGAGTTAGATAAAAGTCGATAAAAGTTAAGCAGGTATAATAAAACTTGTAGCGGTGCATCGGCAGCAAAAAATATAGGAAAAATTTTATTAGGGTTTCAAAACAACGTTAGGGGGGCGTGGTTAAAACTGTTATGAAAACTCAGGTTGCAAATACTTGAAGGTTGAGAAGCGCTGATTTAGAGGCATCAATCAATTGAATCTGCACATCATTTACCTGAAGCAAGAGGACTCACAAAGACACCAGGAGAACATACAAATGCCACACAGAAAGCATACCCTGCCTCCGGTAGCTGTAAGGCAGCCATGCTACTCACTGTACCAGCGTGCATTACTACAATGACACACACTCAGTCATTCATTAGTAAACCAAATCGATACAACTCTGGTGAATGGGGTAGTGCAAGCTAGGAATCACCCTTAGATGGCACACTAGTCCATTGCTCAGTTGAGAGTTGCTAAACAAAGTAACATACATGCCTTTGGGACGTGTGAGAAAAACTTGTGTTGCCCTAAGTGTTAGACACCTAAAGATCAGGCAGGGGGTCATCTTGAATCGTTTCTTCTGCTCACCAAATTTAAGTAACTAGCATGTTAAATTAAGGACATTTTTTTTAAATCAAACTAAGTGTGAATTGCTTGCTTTCCATTTTTATTGGCATCAGGCATTCCAAAAGTGGCCGTCTGGCAAATACATAGAGGGCCTTAACAAAAAAGACAGCAAAGACCACTAGACCGCCTTCACAATATGGGACGAGTCCCTGCCAAAGCACTTCTAACACTCTAATAAACTATTTTAAAAAATCACATAAAGAGAGAATGTCTTTCTTGGATGTGTATGATTTATTTTAAATTTGAATGTTACTCATATACAACCCCAATTCCAATGAAGTTGGGACGTTGTGTAAAATGTAAATAAAAACAGAATATAATGATTTGCAACTCCTTTTCAACCTATATTCAATTGAATACACTACAAAGACAAGATATCGAATGTTCAAACTGATAAACTTTATTGTTGTTTTGCAAATCTTCACTCATTTTGAATCTGATGCCTGCAACACGTTCCAAAAAAGCTGGGACAGGGACAGCAAAAGGCTGGGAAAGTTGAGGAATGTTCAAAAAACACCTGTTTTGAACATTCCACAAGTGAGCAGGTTAATTGGAAATAGGTGTTTGTCATGATTGGGTATAAAAGGAGCATCCCCAAAAGGATCAGTCGTTCACAAGCAAGGATGGGGCAAGGTTCACCACTTTGTGAACAACTGCGTGGGCAAATACTCCAGCAGTTTAAGAACAACGTTTCTCAACGTACAATTGCAAGGAATCTAGGGATTTCATCATCTACTGTCCACTCGTATCATCAAAAGATTCAGAGAATCTGGAGAAACCTCTGAATACCAACACTGGATACCCGTGACCTTCAATCCCTCAGGCAGCACTGCATTAAAAACCGAAATCATTCTGTAAAGGATATTACCACGTGGGCTCAGGAATACTTCAGAAAACCATTGTCAGTTAACACAGTTCGTTGCTACATCTACAAGTACAAGTTAAAACTCTACCATGCAAAGCTAAAGCCATATATCAACAACACCCAGAAACACCGCCGGCTTCTCTGGGCCCAAGCTCATCTGAGATGGACTGACGCAAAGTGGAAAAGTGTGCTGTGGTCTGATGAGTCCACATTTCAGATTGTTTTTGGAAATCATGGACGTCGTGTCCTCCGGGCCAAAGAGGAAAAGGACCATCCGGATTGTTATCAGCGCAAAGTTCAAAAGCCAGCATCTGTGATGGTATAGGGGTGTGTTAGTGCCCATGGCATGGGTAACTTGCACGTCTGTGAAGGCACCATTAATGCTGAAAGGTACCTACAGGTTTTCTAAAGCAACATATGCTGCCAACCAAGCAACGTCTTTTTCAGGGACGTCCCTGCTTATTTCAGCAGGACAATGCGAAGCCACATTCTGCATGTGTTACAATAGTGTGGCTTCGTAGTAAAAGAGGGTGGGTACTAGACTGGCCTGCCTGCAGTCCAGACCTGTCTCCCATTGAAAATGTGTGGCGCATTATGAAGCACAAAATATGACAATGGAGACCCCGGACTGTTCAGCAGCTGAAATTGTACATCAAGCAAGAATGGGAAAGAATTCCACCTACACAGCTTCAACAATTAGTGTCCTCAGTTCCCAAACGCTTATTGAGTGTTGTTAAAAGGAAAGGTGATACAACACAGTGGTAAACATGCCCCTGTCCCAGCTTTTTTGGAATGTGTTGCAGGCATCAAATTCAAAATGAGTGAAGATTTGCAAAACAACAATAAAGTTTATCAGTTTGAACATTCGATATCTTGTCTTTGTAGTGTATTCAATTGAATATAGGTTGAAAAGGATTTGCAAATCATTGTATTCTGTTTTTATTTACGTTATACACAATGTCTTAACTTAATTGGAATTGGGGTTGTAGAAATATTGGACAGAAAAGGAAGGGCTGCTTAGGAGACAGGAGGCTCAGATCACATTAGTGGTATGCCAGCCCTCATGCCTTCACTTGGCTTAACACCTGCCGATCCAAATGGGTTTTTAATAAGCAGCACGGCAACCCATTAAAGCATAGCCCTTACATCAGTGATGCCACTATATAACAATTTAACATTCTTCCCTGCGTTAAGTGGCGAAAATAAAAAAAAAATCGACATCAACACCTCAGTTTATTGAAATTCACTATAAAGAACAGCGAATCAATGTCAGGAAAAGTTTTTCTTTTGAACCTGCTCTCGAATCCTGCCATGCTCTCCTTCTGAAGCAAATGCAGGGGGGAAGGGGTGCAAGGCAGCCTGTATGCTGCAGCCATTGCCGCCAGGTTCTGCCGGCAGCATTACATGATAAGCCATTCTCAAGTCTGTAAATCTTCGGAATCAAGTCTTAAAAGGGGCCGGCTACTCAGTTCAGGAGACGTGAGGACTGCAGATTGAAAACAAAGAGCATTTTGGAATAGTGCTGGCGTGTGCTGCCGCAACTCCTTCACAAAGCTGGTGGAGAAAGGTTTAGATTCTGCAAGAAGGATTTGGAATTCTCATGCCATGTCACATACCCTACACCTAACAGAGAAGAGTTATCAATTGATACATCATTTATTATTTACCAGCTACATTACCTGTCAAAGATAGGTACAAGAACACATTTTAAAATATTTGATATCTCTTGCCTTACGTGTGCCCTCAGCCTTTGTCCTTTGACCTTTCTCCGGTATCCTCGTGTAGATCAACCTGTCTCTCTCATTCATGTTCCCATAAAGCCTGCTTCTCAGAGTCTGTCATTTTGCACTGCCTACCTCCTGTCCATTTTTTGACAACCTCCAATGGTAGATGGACCAGCATTACAAGCTGTGAAAACTAATTTTATTATTGAGAGCATTTCCCGTGTTTGAATGAGACTCTTGGCATTCCTCCTATGCCGTTCCTCAGTATCTTTGTATATGTCAAACTCTTGCCCAGCACTTTCTGTCTCGATCGCATTTGACTGAGCAAATGGACAAGCCAAACTGTCAAACTGACCAATCAAATTGTTCAGAGGGACTGGACACACCTACACACACACACACACACACACACACACACACACACACACGGACAGTACCATTTTATTTTATAATTGATTAAAATAGTTTGCTCGGAGTAAAGAGTGATACAATGGATAGCATTATGGTCTCAAAGCAACAGACCCTGAACCCATGTCTAGGTGGAGCTTATAAGTTCCACCCCATGTACAGTACAGGCCAAAAGTTTGGACACACCTCCTCATTCAATGTGTTTTCTTTATTTTCATGACCATTTACAGCACTCCATCACTCTCCTTCTTGGTCAAATAGCCCTTACACAGCCTGGAGGTGTGTTTGGGGTCATTGTCCTGTTGAAAACTAAATGATCGTCCAACTAACCTGACTTCTGCACAACACAACTGCTGGTCCCAACCCCATTGATAAAGCAAGAATTTCCACTAAATAACCCTGATAAGGCACACCTGTGAAGTGAAAACCATTTCAGGTGACTACCTGTTGAAGCTCATCGAGAGAATGCCAAGAGTGTGCAAAGCAGTAATCAGAGCAAAGGGTGGCTATTTTGAAGAAACTAGAATATAAAACATGTTTTCAGTTATTTCACCTTTTTTTGTTAAGTACATAACTCCACATGTGTTCATTCATAGTTTTGATGCCTTCAGTCATGAAAATAAAGAAAACACATTGAATGAGGAGGTGTGTCCAAACTTTTGGCCTGTACTGTACATTTACTTTTTTTTGGTGTTGTGGGTTTCATCATGCAGCCCAAGACCATCATCTGTGTGGAGTTTGCACGGTCTGACAATATCTATGTACATTTTGTCCATTAAGGTAGCTTTATTTCAATTAAGTGGATCCAATGTGAGTAGTATGCTCTGCAATGGCCTGGCACCCTGTTCAGAAATGGTTCCTGCCTTGCACCTGATGATGTCAAAGTAGGTTTCAGTTTCTCTATTGAGAAAACGAATTAATAAATGAATGATTAGTGGAGAGGATCAATATAATAACATGTAGTGTTAAGTGCCCTCTATCAGGGTACTCTGTTTATGTCCTCATTTTCTGGTGTTTGTGTTACTCCCTCGCATTGGATGTTAGATTGAGACACAGGATGTTAGGGTGAGGTGAGGATTAAGGAATATAAGAGAGATCAAGGCTTTAGAAAACAGCTCTGGTAGGAGAAGGCCACAAAAACTGTGTCTCACTGCTGCTCACAGTCTCTTTACCTTTGATCCTTTTCTCATGAGCAGTCAGTAGATATGGCTTCATGGACATCACACAGGGTCAAATGCACATTGCTGTCCAAGAAATCAGTGCTGCCCAAACCTAAACATTACAAGGCAGTAGGGAGGTAACTACCTAGTGAGCGTGAAGATAGCAAAGGCAGCGCAATTAAAGTGCACATGTATGCATGTACAGGACAAGAGAGTAGGATGGAGTGAGACAGAAACAGAAGCTATGTGAAAAAGAAAAGGAGCATTGGGCTGAGAAGACAGGATGTGTTCAAAGAAGAATAGCAAACATGAGTATACAGAAGACTGAATATGGGTATACAGTTAGGGACAAGCACTGACCTAACACCATAGGGCGTTTGCATGGGGATAAGTACAGGCCTGAGAATACTGGAAGTAGGTAGAAGGGAGAAGCATTGAACTGAGAAGAAATGATGGTGGATCAGGAAGCAAGCACTGATCTAAGGAGACTTGGCATACTGTAGCTTTGAGAAATGAACAGTGACAGCATGAGGGAACAGAACATTTCAACTCTGACTTATATAAGGCAACCAGTCACAATCTGCTACCCAATCAGAAGGTTGGCTCAATAATTTTGACTATAACAGTACTGCAGAGGAAAAAGAAATGAAGGCGAAGAGCCTGATGCCCTGAAAGAGACCCAGTGGTCTGAAATGTGTGATCTCTTTTGAACTTTGTATAAAGGTGGGTATTTGCATGTGCCTACTAATCATTTCCTTGTCTGCGTCACACAACCCAGAGACCTGACATTGAAGATTTTTGTGTTTCACCCTTTTCTGTCCACTGTAGGTATGACTTTCCCCTACCCTGCCTCACCCCTTTGCCTACCTGTATATCCCGCCTGCTTCTGCATACCATTCTTCAAGTTTCTTGTCAGAAACACAGAGACCTGCCTGGTACAGCAGCCTGACAGAAGACTTGCATTGTTATTTGTGGAGCACCAGGATCGTAAACTTTTTTACTGCTCTTGGGAGCTTTGATTGAGTCCTGACACTTAATAAAACACTGAAGAGCTGTGCTACCTGCTGCAGAAGGAAGTCAGCCTGCCGGGCAGCACTTCACACGCATCAAAGATGCTCGCTGGCTTAACTGTCAATTCTGAATGAAGAGAATTAAAACCTCACCTTAACCTAGAGTGGGAGTACTAGGTGAAGGCATTCTCATTGAATGACTCTTAAGTCTTGCACACATTTACGAGGCTTAAAATAACAGCACAAAGTATTGAACTGGTATACTGAATCTGCATTTGGATTGGTAGAATAGCACTTCATCCATTTGCCTGGATTGAGAGAAGATACGGATAGAGAGGGCCAGTGTGGTACACCGAGGTGACCACTGGTAGTCTCTGTGGAATGGTAGTGAGGCATTGATTATAGGTGTCCTAATTGTGGACATGGCACTATTTTGTTGTCTGAGATGACAGCATGGTTCTACTTTTCTGTCCGAACGAGCAGAGTGGTCCTTAGTCTGTTAGAATGAACTTGGCAGCACGGCACTTACCCTCTGTGTTCAAAGTGGAAGTACAGTGCCCTGTTTCTGTTTTTCAACTGGCAAAACAACATCTAGCCTCTGTGACTAAAGTTAGAACAGTACATTCTCTGTGTCAAAACTAGCAGATTGGCACACAACGTCTGGGTACAAAGTCGGGGCACTGTACCTGAACTGAAAACATGGTTCTCAGGTTTTTAACACATAGTGGCAATCATTCTTGATCTTAATTAGGAGTGTCATACTTAATTCTTGGAGTCTGAAATGGCAGTGTGGCACTCAGCGTCTGTCTGAACTAGCAGTGCGGCTTTGTTTTAGCATGAACCAGCTGTGTGGTGGTCACCATTTGCCTGAGGCTATAATTTGATATCTGAACTTCAAGGACCGTACTGTCTGAAGGCAGTTATTCTTTAAGTCTGAATTGGTAAAATGACATTTTGTCTTTTTTCTTGAAATGGTAGGATGGTAGTTCACATATCTGCACATTAGGGCGTGACACAGTCTGTAAACTGACAGAATGACATTTGGTATCCGAGTCTGAAATAGTAGTGTGTCACTCAGCCAATTTGCATAAAAGGGCAGAATGGCACTCAGCCTCTCCTATTGAACATGAAGAGTTGCAGTCCATCTACATCTGAACTTGAAGACTGGCACTTGGTGTTTTTATATAAACTGGCAAAGTAGGACAAACCCAGGAATGAAAACACAGGACTCCGTCTCCTACAATACGATGTTCTGTCTCTACACTGGCAGTGTAGTACTTATTCTCAAGGCATACGGTGGTAGCATGACACCTAATTTTTGAAATTGTAGGTTGATACTTTTTCTCACTGTGTAAAGTCCAAGAATGGCACCCAGCCTTTCTGTCCGACCTGGCAGTGTGACATTCAGCTTTTCTATGAGAGCAGACAGCCTGGCAATCAATCTCTGTATTTAAGTGGGTATTGTGGCTTCTCTGTCTGAACTTGGAACACTGCAATCCATTGTTGTATCTCAGCTGGCTGTGCAGAGTTCATACCTGAAGTGAGGGCATGGCCCTCAGTGCCTGTCTCCGAGTTGTCAGGATGGTAGTCTCTAAAGCAGCAGAGCAACAGTCAGTCTGTGTCTGAACTGGCAGTGTGGCACATAGTCTCTGTAAATTAACTTGTTGCATGGCACTAAGTCTACCTACTAAGTCTACCATGTTGGCAGCATGACACTTAATCATTGATTCTGGCCTGACAGCATTAAACAACATCCATCTGGCTTAACTAACACCATGGCATTCACTTTGTCTCTCTGGCACATGCAGAATGCCATTTACTATGTGTGTCTAAACTACTAGTTCGGCACTCCCTTGACAGTCAGTACAACACATAGCCTTTCAATATGAACTGTTCTTATGGCATTCAGTCCGCTTCTTCAGTGACAACATGGCACTTGACTTCTCTGTCTGCACTCTGTCTAGATGTTTTTCTACATAAAAGCATTCCATTTTTGTTGCTGTAAGTGTCACGTAGTCTTACTATGTAGACCAGCTGCATGGCACTAAACTTCTGACTGAACTGGCATTGTGGCGCCTTACTGCCTGAAGTGGCAGCGTGGCATTCTCTGAACTGTAAGCAAAGCACAATGACTTTCTAAGGAATTTAGCAGTGTGGCATTTAGTTTTGCTTCTGCATTGGTAACATGCCACTCAGTTTTTCTGTCCAAACCCGCAACATGGCACTTAGATTCTTTCTGAATTGGCAGTGTGGCAGCCAGCTTCTCTGCTTGAACTGGCAGCAGGGCTCAGTCTAGCATTTAATTTATGCATCTGCACTGGCAGTATGGCATTCAATCCTTATGGCACACCTGTAGCATGACATTGAACTCTCCAAACTTGCACAGACGTTAAAATTGTCACCAACTGAACATTATAACAGACTAATGACCTATACATTGATTTTTGAGATCTCTGGCATGTGAAGAAAACAAAAGCATTCTAAACTGGCAGTAGACTGATGAAGACTGGTGGTGATAATGGCCCACTAAACAATTTCTCTATTCACCTGCTGCTTCAGGGACAGGGCGTCACAGAGCAGAAAAAGAATGTCGAACCTCTGAATGCGACAGCAGGCCTCCAGAAAGTCAGGCACGGTGGTCAAAGTGCAAGATGAGAGGTAGGCAAACACCTGCTGAAAACCTTCCAAATGACTGAGCACCGAGGTGGGTATACCCATCTCCTCTCCAAGGTGGCGATAGTTTCTCATACCAGGGACAAATGTATCAAGTCTCAGTGACGCAGAAGTGACCAGCTCTAAAGGAAGGCATCCCAGATGCAGACCTGAGTGACAAAAAAGAAGCCAATCACTGTCAATGCCATAACAAAGTGAAACAACCTGGCACGTCTTTCATGCCAAATGCAGCACATAAGGGGCCAGCTGGCAGCAGAAATGCCCACTCAGCACTATACTGACGTGTTGATTTGCTTTAGTTTTTACCCGCAGGCCTTAAGGTGGTTAATGTGTAATGCTCAGCAGAGAGTGGAAGGCAAGAGACAAGCAGGTGTGCCCTTGATTCTTCTGAAATGAAAGTAACAGTCTTCCAGTTCTCAACTTTTTTTTTTTTTTTTTAACGCAGTGCAAATCTTGCTGCATCCCTCTGGCAATATAAGGACACACTACGTGGCAGTGTGCCTTTAAAGTCATTCTACTTCTTACCAAGTACACAGGTTGGCAGAGCAGCCTTTGCCTTTCCCTTCATTCTAAATGCCAATATTTATAGGCAGCAACATGTGTACACAGACATGTCTACAAAGAGGACAGGCATGCATTTCATCGAGCCCTCTCTATGGGCTTTGCAGCCTCCCAAGTGTAATGTTTGCTCTTCTGGCAGCTGCCTACCTCTCTACCCAACCCCGCACACCACACCATTGCATGAATGGGGACCTTCAGGACTGGGAGGAAAGCAGGTAATTCAGCCACTTGCACCTCAAAGTAGCCTTCTGCCCTTTACAAATGTCTGATATTCACTGACCTTGGGTGGCCTCACAGCACCGGCTGACCAGATCCTGCATGTGCTCGGCCTGCAAAAAAAGACAAAGAAGGAAATTAAAAAAACTTAGATGAGCACTGGGCCAGTGAACTGTGTCATGTCTGAACTTTAATCAGCAATGAACTCTTCAACAATGCTGTCCAATAGATACTATTAATTAGCGAAGTATAACACAAAATTAAATAAATACTTGCATACATATATAACTAATAAATACGCAATGTGGAGGAGATCACAGGATTATGTGCAATAAAATGTCAGGATGTAGTCAGCCATTAGGCTTTGTGCATAGTGTGCTTCAGTGGGATGCGTCGTTAGGGATATGGTTAGGGTACGTTTGTATAGGAAGAGTGGAGGGTGTGGGTGTACATGTGTGAGAAGTGATCAGTTCTAAAGTACAGAATCCCAAATGCAAACCTGAACGACAAAAAAAGCCAATCATTGTCAATGTCATAACAGAGGAGATCAATGGAAATGTCATTTCAAGTGGGCACTTGAGGAAAAATGGGTTTGAATGATTTCAGTTAAATATGTGGTCAAACCACCAGAGCATGTGTTTCAATAAAATGCCCAAAGGGTGTAAGGCCTCAAATAAGATCCACAAACCAAGTCAGGAGCTTCCCTAGACTGCTTACAAATAGGCCACACCCCAGGTAGCTGGACCCAAAACTCTAATGGTAGACTTCAACTTACACAGGACCAGAAAGATTATTCTTGGCTTGAAAAGTCAAAAAATAACCTAAATTTTTCAAAATATTTTAAAGGTGTCTGATTAGGGAAAGGAAACCTTAAACCTCTA
The DNA here is from genome assembly GCA_026402145.1 of Polypterus bichir lapradei. Classification (NCBI taxonomy): domain Eukaryota; kingdom Metazoa; phylum Chordata; class Cladistia; order Polypteriformes; family Polypteridae; genus Polypterus; species Polypterus bichir. The sequence continues at coordinate 8,287,431 of JANRMT010062790.1, read as the reverse complement.
GACTCTTTATAAATTAAAAATGTATTCTACAATAAGCTGTGTGTGGAGTTTGCTTGTTCTTCTTATGTCTACCTGGATTTCATCTGGGTACTCCAGCTTCCTCTTTCAGTCCAAAGACATGCATGGCAGGTGGATTAGTGATGTTAAATCGGTCCTAGAATGTGTGTGTTCACCTTGCAAAGGACTGGCACCCTGTCCAGAGATGGTTCCTGCCTTGTGCACTATGCTTGCAGGGATAGGCTCCAGCTTCCCTGCAACCCTGCTCAGAAATAAACCAGGTTTAGAAAATGGACGGATGGGCGTTTTATCACAACTAAGTGTAATAAGTGTGTGCCAGCTGGCATTAAGATTGTATTCAGTACGCGTGATTGTGTATGTGTGAGCTCAAGCACCTTTTACTTTAGGAAGGGTGAGAATAAGTAACACCAGCAGCCTGTGGGACTTCAGTGAGATGGAGTGCAGCACTTCAGACTTATATGTGTATTTCAATACATGAGTGACTGAAAGTCTTTGTGAGCATAAGCATGCGTTTCACCGAGTGTGTTTTGGGTATTGTCATGTGTGTTTTTGAGTGTCACTTTATAGTGTAATCTCCCATTTCAAGTTCAGTGAGCTCTGGTCTGAGTAACACTGAGTGAGTGAAGTCTTTGTGAGCAGAGCTAGTGTGTGTTTCAGTGAGATGGGCTGTTATGTGTGAGTGTGTCTGTGTGTATTATTTGAAAATGACTGCTGATTAACTAAATTTGCTCCCTTAGTGACTGTAAAAGTGTCAAATGCTGTGCATGCTGGCTTCATTTATCCAGTGCTGAGATCAGTTACAGGGCAGGTGGCGGGAGAATCCTCCCTCAGATAAAAACAAAACCAAACAGGAAGTGCCCAGAGGTGTAACGGCACCGCAGAGGTGGGCGTCTGACTCTGCGTGTGAAGTATGTCGTTTAACATGATTCTTTATAGTTTTCCCCTTTTGGTTTTTTTGCTAATTTGCTCCCCAGGCTCATGGTATGTACATCTGTAGGGAGCCGGAGAACCGTTTCCTTCCTCATGTTGACAGCTGCCAGCCGGGGAGCTCATTAGAGGGAATGCTGGCAGCGCCAATGCAGCTCAGTAAAGGGTTCGAATTTTCTTTTTTTGCTCAGGCATCTGCAGCAGACAATAACTCTGATTGGGAGACATTTCCGAGTCTTGTGTCGATGATGTATGTCGGCACTGAACTACAATAAAGTTATTTTATTGGGGAAAAGTGACAGAAATATGAGGCACTTTGTATCTATAACTGTCATCTTTCCGCCTTCTACAGATAATGCGCAAGAGTCTGCTCACACGCTCTCCACCCAGCACCTTTTAGGATCAGGCACAAATGTTTTGGGAGGCTACTGTGGCATGGCCAAAAATCACCCAGTAGGGAAATGGGGTTTGGGTTGGGCTGGCAAGCACATCAGGCTTGGGGGGTGGCTATTAGGGCTCTGCCACCAAATCAGGTCAAGGAATAGCATGAAACTCTTTCACTAATCACCTTCTTTTTATAGCAATTGGATTATTATGAGGTGATGCTCTGTACATCAGCATTAATAAGAAATCAGGGAATCTGGAGAAGGCGCATTCAGATAGAAGGTTGCTAGATGATAGAGAAACACATGCTGCAGGTCAGGAACCATTATGGACTACTAAATAAACAGGAACACCCTAGTTATATCAGGACTGCCCAATGTATATAAACACACTCACTTCGACCTCACTGTCTATAATACCGTCTCACTATGTCTTTAAAAAGCCAACAGAACATCCTGAGGATAAAAAAGTTTTCAATTTCAGCTTCGTCCTGTGCTAACCCACTGCCCCTGGCTTGACTGCTTGACTGGACAATTGTACCAGGAGCTTGGAATGCCATTCTTGGAAATATGAACTGCTGCTAATCTGTTGTTCTGAAGCTGGAATAATCTTTACCCACTCATCCACTCACTGAGATGCTGGACTCTAAACTATGAGAATGCTTGTTCAGTCCTTACCTCTGACTCAGTGGCTGAGTATGAGTAAAGACCATGTCACATTACATGACTTTTCCAGTGATTTTCAGTTTTAGGGATTAAGAATGTGGGTGTTTTGGACATTACAAACTGAAGGGAAGCTCATCTGTCTGATGCCTCATGTCTTACATACCATGACAAAATAGGAAAAGGTCAAAATAAAGGCAGAGATTGCAGCTGAACTCACCATACCCGTTAACAGATGGTACAGCAAAGGTTCTGTCACGCAGCGTGCTATTGGCTGCCACAAAAAGGGGCAAGCATGTCTGTGCTATGAGGTCTGCATGCAGTCACTAAATGTGCCTTGTCCAGTGATTTTCCATAACTTAAACTGACATAGTCTGGCAATGAGATCAGCAACTGGAGTTGGCAAGTCTGGTATACCCAATAACTAGAAGTCGCATAATGTGAAAATGGATTTAGCATCACACGGCTGCCGGAATGGTCTTTGCCGTGGCCTAGTAAGTAAGTGCTTGGATTGTAAATTGAGATGATGCTAGTTCAATCCTCACTTTTGAGCCAGTGCCTGACAATCAAGTTTAATACGGGAAACAGAATAGTCATTACTGACGCCTGGTAAATAAGGTGTTGCAGTGTAAATAATGAGGATGCTGGTTCAGTCCTTCCCTCTGAATCATTTCTTGAGCAAGTTTTACTTGGGAAGTAAAATAGTCTTTACCTGTGGTTCCATAAATAAGGTGCTGGACTGCAAACTATAAGGGTGCTTGTTCAGTCCCCAACTATAACCCAGTGCCTGATTGTAATCAACCGAGGATATCATCAACAGAATGGCCTTTACAGCGAGCGGCCTAGTGACTAACATGTTGAACTGTGAATAAAGGTGCTGATCTAATGGCTGACTCTAACCAAGTGTGGTACAAGCAACAGAAAGATCATTACTGTGGCTTAGTAATTAATGTGTTAAATTGCACACTAAGAGGATGTGTTTAATCCTCACCTCTAATCATGTAACTGACTCTAACCAAGTATGATATAAGCAACAGAATATTCATTATGTGGCTTAGTAATTAAGGTGCTGGACTGTAAACTACGAGGATGCTTGTTTAATTATTCCATCTGACTCATTGGTAGCCTTGAGTGTGTTGATCTGTGGTATAAAATGGTCTATACTGTGAATTAGTAAGTAAATTGTTAGACTGTAGACCATGAGGATGTTGGTTCAATTCTCCTCTCTGACTCATTAGATGACCGTGCACAAGTTTGATTTGGGAATTAAAATGGTGTGGCCATGTAATTAAGGTACTGGAGTGTAAACTATGAGGATGCTGGCTTAATCCTAACCTCAGTTGTAGTAGCTGACTTTAACCAAGTGGCAAAGAAAATTGACTTTCCTGTAGATTACAGGCTGATTACAGTGATGGACTGTAAGATATTTAGATGCCAATTCAGTCCGACTCATTGGTAGACCCTGAGTAACTTTTAATTGGGCAACAGGAAGATTGCCAGAGCAACAAAGGTAATGGACTGAAAGTAAAGAGAATGCTAGTTTAATCGCCACCCTTAATTCTTTGCCCAAACTCAGGCAAATGTTATTTTGAGGACACAATTCTCTGCAGTGTGGCCTGGACGCTTAATTAATAAACAGGATACTAATTCAGTTCCTACTTTTATTCACTGGCCTCTCTTGATTAGGACAATAGAAAAGTATTTAGTGTGGCTTGCTAGCTCCTGATGAGCTGTAAACCATAAGGACACCCTTTCATTGCTTACCTCTGATTCATTGGCTCTCCATGAGTGTGATTTGAACAAATGAAAGGTCTTCACTGTGGCCTACTGGTTTGGTGGTAAACTGTAAAGAATATGGATGCTGGTTTGATCCTCATCTCTTATTCAATCAGTAACTCTAAAGTAAATCACTTAACCTGGCAGCACTCTTACTATAGAAATTTGGAAACATACTGTTAGATAACATACCTGCATCACACCTTGGCTCAGTATATTCTGTAAAAAGATGCTATAAAGAAATTATTTTTGCTTGTGTCACCTTTTATTTGATTTTTGACATGCCGCCCCACACATACACAGAACGAGGGTGCAGTTCACTACTTAAAAAAGACACAAACAATTCTCTTTTAAGTGGTCTGTGTACAGCTGCCTGATCTTCTGCTCGCCATAAACAGATTTACTTTACATTGTAGTCACCAGACTGCTGTTCCTAGGGGTCCTATATTTGGCAGGAGGCTGTCCACCTCCTGCAGCCCATGATAAGAGCCCAGTCCCTAAAAGCTAACATTTTCCCCCATTGCTATAGTCACTCCCTATGTGTACTTCCTGAGACTTCGCTCCTCCGCTTCTCTTAAACTTGCAGCTGCAGGAGGCCTGTTTGCCAAAAGCAATAATGGGTTCCTCTGAGAAATCACTAGCAGGGTTTTCTAGCCTGGAATGTGCTCCATGATGCCAACCTCATCGATGTTTTACTCAGAGCAGCATGTACATCTATGGTGCAAGCAACTTCTAGAATAAATCAACTGAATGTGCTTTTTTCACATGTTTTGTCGAGACGGCTATCCTTCTTATTGCGAGAAAGCAGATCATAAAAGTATAGGCCCATCTTAGAGTTACAGCCCTGCTACTTAAAAATGGAAAAGAAAGCCCTAAAGAGACTTGTCTCTAATGATTCCAGCACAGTGCTGTCCCCTAGCTGACATTCAGAAAGTGTAATGCACTTACAATGGTTGAACTGCAGGAGCTTGTCCCTGCATTGCTTCCTTCAGCAGGGTTGGTGGGCTGAGTCTTCTCTCCAGGGGTTAGGTAATGGAAGTCTAGCTCGGTACATTCCACTGGCATGTGCTTGTTACATTTGTCCCAGAGTGTAGCACAGAATATTCCCTTGGAAGTAACTGCTGGGTGGGCATAGGTCAGTTCTGTTGGACTTGAGCCATTGCTGCCAACAGAGGCTCTCATCAATGGCTGCATCTCGGATAACCTGAGCATGTGCGAAGACCTGATTTCTGAGCTTGATGGCTCCTTGTCAGAAGGAACCAATGACTGGATGCAAGATGTGAAGCTGTGGTGCAGATCTGAAAGACAAACATGAATTTATTTATCTTGGTAAGAGACAGACCCATCCTCTAGCATAATTCTAACTTAGTTTCTATGACAGAGTGTGTCCTGACCCCATTCCCCCAACTACTAACAGGTGGCAGAGGAAGGATCAAAAGAAAAAAGTTTAAGGTAGGCACTATCACTTTCAGCATTTGGCGCCAGGAATTCATGTGAATTTTGATTACAAGATGATTCTGACACAATGAAGAGCCACAAACATAGTTTCACATCAAGGGGGACTCATGCTGGTGTTCTCACAAAGCAGAAAGCCCTATTGACCGGCCACGCACACACAAACACAATGTCCCATTCAGTCTGCATTAAATGGATGTGTGTCGGCTGTTCAAAGGACAGCACGCTAAAAAATCAACAGGTCTAGATGGCGTCTCACCCTCCTGCTTAAAAATCTGCGCTGATCAACTGGTCCTTGTCTTTACTTGGATTTTCAACAAATCAATAATGCTGTATGAAGTTCCCTTATGCTTCAAACAAGCCACAATCATACCAGTCTCCAATAAATCCAGCTTAACAGGACTGAATGACTGCAGGCCTGTTGCTCTGATATCTGTGGCCATGACATCCTTTTAAAAACTGGTGTTATCGCACCTGAAGGACATCACAGCTCCCTTGTTGGACCCCCTTTGGTTTACTTATCAAGAGTGGACAATGCATTCAACTTGGGTCTGCACTACATCCTGCAACATCTTGACAACCCAGGGACATATGCAAGGATTTCTGTTTTTCTGCCTTTAATACAATAATTCCGGACCTCCTCCACTCAAAACTCACTCAACTTCTAGTACCCGCCTCCACCTGTCAATGAATCACCAATTTCATGACCAACAGGAAACAGCTGGTGAAACTGGGGAAACTCATATCTACCTATCATAGATCAACATGGCTACCCCCCCAGGGATACGTGCTCTTCCCGCTGCTCTTCTCCCTCTGCATTAATGTCTGCACCTCTAAGGACCTATCTGTTAAACTTCTCAAATAAGCAAACAACACAACCATCACTGGGATCATCAGGAATGGTGATGAGTCTGCATACAGATGGGAGGTTGAGTAGATGGCCCTTTGGTGTAGTCACTCTCAAAACTGTGGAAATGACAGTTGACTTTAGGAGCGGTCAGACAATATTATCTCCCTTCTCCATATTTAATACTGCTCTGACAGTTGTGGAAACTTTTACATTTCTAAGATCCATAATCTCCTGGGACTTGAAAGGGGAGACCAATGTAGGGTCCATCATAAAAAAGGCACAACAGCGAATGTACTTCCTGTGACAGCTGAGGAAGTTCAACCTTCCACAAAGAACTTCTGATTCCGTTCTACACAGCACAGAGTCTGTTTTCAGATCCTCCATAACAGTGTGGTTTGGATCAGTGGCTAAACATGACAAAAACAGTTTACAACAAATGTTCAGATCTGCTGAACATTGGTAAATAACACTGGTGACAGTCTTCCTAACTTAGAAGACCTGTACTATTTCAGAGTCATGAAACAGGGAGGGAAAATCATAACTGACTCCTGACATCCAGATTTTGAACTTCTTCCATTGGCCAAGTGTTGTAGATGAATATATGCCAAAACAAGCAGAAATAAGAAGAGATTCTTTTTTCCCACAGGCCGTCAAGCTCACAAATGGTTAGTTCAGCGTAATCAGGCTGAGCACCCTACCCTTCAGGCCTCCCAGGGTCTTGCAGTACTGTTTATACATTGTTAATATATATTTTTCAGTGTTTATTTCAGCATTTCTTGCACTGATTTACACTCTGCACTGTGTATGTATATATGTATATATATGCATTCTCTGTCTTGTTTTTTTTTTATCTCAGGTTTGTGATTAACAGTTATGTATATGTTGATTATGTAACTTATCCTTTGAGATTCATCAAAACTACTACAGTTAAATCCCTTGTTGTGTGCATACTTGGCCAATAAACCAGATTCTGATTCTGACTCTGAAAAGATGCATATACAACGGACCTGGATGCAAAGTGGTAACAGCCGCATGGGGACAGCATAACCAAATCACAACTTCATGCTGTTTAGAAAGTTTTCAAGTTCTCCAGCTATTCAAGAGACATCTACTTAAGAAACAATTCTTAAATGGGAAAAAGGATTTACCACAGATAAGAGAAGCATACATAGTGATTCTTCTTATCCACACCCAGTTCCTATCTTCCTCTACCGTCATTCTCCCAGGCCTTAGTTTTAGTCTGTAAACCTCTCATTTGATTGGCAGAAGTTCACCCCCATTTAACTGTGCTTTACTTTCACAAATATAAAGTTGTAATATGTCAGGAAAATGCAGAAAAAACAGGCACAAAGAGTTCATCTGTCTCCTACCAGTAGATGGGTCAGTATCACCCTCGGGTCCCAGCGTGCCAGTGTGGCTAAGTGACTCCTCTGGAACATTCCTGCCAGATTTTGAACCACTCTCTTCTGTATTTCTCTTGAAAGTTACCTGAAATTCTACAGAAATCAGAAAATATATATTAGTAAGGTAACGTAATTAAAATTCAAAATGTAAATGCATAAAATATGCAGAATATGTGTTTATTATGTTGGACATACACATACTGTACTTTAGAAGTAACAAACTTGAGAAGTAAAAGAGGGCTCTCAGCATGGGGAGTATAACTTGATACTGTGACGGCGTAAGAGTGACCGTCGATTGTAATAGAGTCACTGGCACAGGGAGTGGTGACTGTAACAATAAGAGCAGCACAATGTTCATAACAGAGGTAGAAACAGAGGGAGTCATTAATGTAACAGAGAGAGTGGCCTGTATTCTGCGAATTGTAATAGAGACACCAAAGTGGAGAAGAGAAGATGTATTAGTTAAAGTGACACAGTGAGTGTTCATTTAAATACAGTAGAGACAGCAGCACAGGGAGTCATTACTGTAACAGAAACGGCGGCCTGTGGCCCGTGGATTGTAATACAGACTGCAACATGACTATAACAGAGACCAACATGGGAGCCGTGACTGTAATGATAGCAGCAGTACAATGAGTCTAGAATGAAAATGGAAAGTCATGTGGTTTGTGATAAAGACAGTGTATTGTAATAGGGACTGCAGCTTAAGGAAGCGGGCTGTAAGAATAACATGTTACAATCAGTCTGATTATAATAGAGACATCAGCAGAAGGAATTAACAACAGCGGCACAACAAGTCTTAACTGTAATAGGGACAACAGCATTGGACAACATTATCATACAAAGACAATACCCTGTAGATTGTGGATTATACTACAAACCCCAACATGGGAGGAAGAAGATGTATTAATAAGAGCTGCGCAGTGAGCACTGATTTAAACAGAGGCAGCCACACAGAATTGGTGGCATGTGACCAGTGGATTGTAATAGAGATTTCAACATGGACAGTTTAGGACCTAATAGAGAATTTGGTGACTGTAAGAGTTACAACAGAACAATGAGTGTGGATTGCAACAGAGAGAGAGCAGCACAGGGAATCTGGATTGTGAAAGAGACTGCAACATGGGGGAGTGATGGATGTAGTAGGTACAGAGGCACAATGAGTCTTAATTTTAACAGTAGTTGTAGACAGCAGCATGGGAAAGCATTGTCATACAGAGAAACACTGACCTGGATTGTAATACGGACCCCAGCTTGGGAAAAACGTGTTAGTAAGAGTGACACAGTGAGTGATGATCTAAATAAAGACAGCGGTACAGTCAGTCCTTATTGTAAAAGAAAGATTGGCATGTGACCAATGGATTGTAATAGACATTACAACATTTAGAGTCATGACTGTAACTGTAGTAGTGACTCTAGACTGTAACAGGGACTGCAGCACAGGGAATCTGAATTGTGATATAGACTACAACATAGGGAATGATGGATGTATTAATAACAGTGGTACAATGAATCTTAATTGTAACTGAGACAGCAGCATGGGAACACATTATCATACCGAGACAGCAACCTGGATTGTAATAGAGACTCCAGCAGGGGAGAAAGCAAATACATTAGTACGAATGACACAGTGATTGGTGATTTAGAGAACGCAGCACAAGGAGTCCTTATTGTAACAGAAACAATGGTGTGTGACCAGTGGATTGTAATAGACATTGCAACATTTAGAGTCATGACTATAACTGTAACAGAGGTACAATGAGTCTAGACTGCAAGAGACAGCAGCCCAGGCAATGTGGACTGTGATATAGACTGATGGATGTATTAATTACAGTGGCACAAGAGACAGCAGCATGGGAAAACATAATCATAACAGAGACTATGGAATGTGGACTGTGAATTTTAATAAAGACTGCTGTCACATATGTGTGGCTGGGATCACCTTCCTGGCTCTGCTGAGGTAAGCAGTACCACTCTGGGACAAGAGTTCATGCTGTCTTTCCTATTCCACCCACAACTCCAAATAGCCACTCAGTGAGGACAATTAACCTGGCTGCACCACCCAGAGCTGGCCCCACTCTTTTTGGTCAGAGTTCCATAAAATCCAATGGTCCCCAGAGGATGACGTCTGACTTTGGATCGAAAACCGAACGTGGAGCAAGCTCCAGTGAGTTCTGTGCCTCCCTAACACGGGAAAACCTTTATCTATTGGGCCATTACACCATCTTTTTTTGCACAGCTTTTGTTTATCTGGCTGGTAGCCCAACATTTGAAGCAGCTTGTGATATTCTGTCAGCCGATCATACGTGCAACATGAGAAATGGCAGATGAATTAATACCAGTGGCACAATGAGTCTGGATTGTAAAGGACATTAGCACAGGAAGTCATTATTGAAATAGAGACAGTGGATTGCAACATAGGGAGAGTTGACTGTAACAATAAGAGCAGTACAATAAGTTGTGATTGTAACAGGGATAGCAGCACAGGGACTCGTTACTGTAAAAGAAGTAGCAGCATGTGGACAGTAGACAGTAACAAAGACGGCAACATGGGAATTAGTGGATGTATCAGCAAGAGCAACACAATGAGCTTTGATTGAAGTAGAAACATCAGCACCGGGAGTCATTATTGTAACAGGAACTGTGGTATACAGACTGTGGATTGTAATACAGACTGTGCCACTTGCTGGACTGTAATACAAACTTTGGTAAAGTGAACAGTGATTGTACAGTAACAGCAGCTTAGTTAACCTTGATTATGCTAGAGACAGAAGCACAGGCAGTCATAATTGTGATAGAAAGAGTGTCATGTAGGCTGTGGGTTGTAACAGATACTGCAACACGTGCAGAGAGGACTGTAAAACAAACTGCAGCACATTAAGTGGTGATTGGAGCAGTAATAGCAATTCAGTTATCTCTGATTATGCTGGGGAGATCAGAACAGGCTGTCATAATTGTAATAGAAATGGTGTCGCATGCTCTGTGGATTGTAATAAGATTGTAAGATATTTAAATAATGGAGGCAGGGTCTTCTGTAAAAAAGAACATGCCTTAGATTCACTCCTTAAACAGACTTATTCTTTTTATGTTTATGCTTTTCTTTTGTTTTTTCCTTACAGACTTTGTTGAAATGCTGCTTTGCAACACCCTGTCTGTCTAAAGTGGGGTGTACAACTGCTTTGAGTTTCATGATGAGTTAAATGAGAAAGTGATTTCTTGGAGGGGGAGACTGGTGAAGGCCGCTTCAGTATTACTCAAGAAAAATGGGCCTGTCCAGATGCTAATTGAGTTGTTGCAATCTTGCCACTTGGAAGCAACTTCAGACATTGTGGGTGGGAATTTTGCTAATTACAAAAGAAACAGTGTTCTTTGCGGTACTCACGGGTGGGATAGATTTATTTGATGAGCCAGATATGACCACCTAGATGTATGTTATGATTTTTTAGTTTGTAAGGATTCATTAAACACAGCTACAGTAAATCTATCTATCAATAAACATTAAAGACCACAACCGAGTATGTAATCATTAAAGCCTGTTGAACTGCTAAAAGAATGTGCCTGGAGAAAGCTGAGGAGGCTGGCTATTAATATAGACAAACACAGCAAAATGTATCAGATTTGGATACAAAAATTTGCCTGTCACAATCTGTTGGAGACAAATACAGGAAACTAAAAAAGCTAGTAAGAGTGAGCTATAGGAATCTATCTGTCAAGAGTTGGTGTAGACAACTAGAGAAAGCCATCTGAAAAGTCTACGTGAATCATTCAAGAGAGATTTGTTGGACTACTGAGATTCTGAAAGGAAACTACCTATCAACTTTTGTTGTAGACATCTGCAGAATCCTATGTAAAAGCACAGCTAGAGAAAGCTACAGAAAACAAGTTTACAAAGTGTATTAATAAATAAGAAAGAGAAACCACCTGACAAGACTAGTTAGAGACAACTACAGGAATCTACTTTGTCAAGACCTGATGTAGACAACTACAGCAAACTGTCAAACAAGTCTAGTTGGAGGTCCCTGCAGAAATCTTACCATGAAGGCATGTTACAGATAACTACAGGAGAAGGTCTAACACTTCTAGTTAGAGACAAATGCATTAATATACCAGTGAAAATTTTACTTAGACATCCAAGAAATACTAACAAGTCTAATTATAGACAACTAAAGTAATGTACATATTAAGACTTGTTATCAACAGCTACAGCAAACGGCCCATCAACTTTTGTCATAGACAACTATGGGAAACAGTCTGACAACTCTGGTTGTTGATAGTTAAAGGCCATGTCATATTAAATGATTTTTCTGCCAATTTTCAGTTGTACCTTTTATTTACATAGTCTTAACGAGGTTGGAGGCAGTTGGCAGTGTGTACCCGCGAAGGCCAGATATGACCAACGACTCATTTCAACTAGTTCAAAAGGGTTTGATTATGTCTTTAGAAATATTGGCGGCCTTGTGTACACATGAGCTGACATCCAATTAATGCTCATCTAGAAGTACAATGCATATAAATGCAGCAACGAGGAATAAGGAACATGGGTGTTTTCGACTTCACAGACAGAAAAGAAGCTCATCTCTCTGTTGTCCTGTGTTTTATGTACCACGTCAGAATGGAAAAAAGAAAAAAAGCTTTGAGATTGCAGCTGAACTCATTGTAGTTGTAAACCCTTCATATAGCGTGGGCTTCATCAGGGCACACGCTATTGTCTGTCATAAAAAGGGGCGATTACAACTGTGTTGAAAGTCAACACACAATCGCTAAATGTGACATTTCTAGAGATTTTCAGTTCCAAGCAGGGGCAATTGGCAAGGTTCACATTCCTCATGACTAAAAGTTGTGTAATGTGACATCAGCTTCAAAAAAATGTTCTTATCAAGGCCTCCTGGAAATGACCACAAGAAACAACCTACAAAGCCAAGTTTGAGGCAGATATAAAAATGTATATACAGTGGTACCTCGGTATATGTCCTTAATCCGTTCCAGAATCCTTTGACTTATACTAAACAGGATGTATACCAAACAAATTTTTTCTATAAGAAATAAAGGGAAAATGATTAATCCATTCCCATGAAAAAAAATCCTATTGTTATTGGCATATTATACATTGATGGGGTTGTATAAAATAATTTAAATGCTGCTTAATACTAAAATACATAAATACAAAAGCAATTAGATGAAATAAATGAAAATTTAACCTCAATTTACTTTTTAATAACGTCTTTGTTTTTCACAATCATAGATATCGTTGTTCTTGGCATATGGTATGCAGCAGCCAAGTCCTGGATATGCAAGCTACCTTCATACTTTTCAATAATCAATTCAAATTTACGTGAAAAAACACAAAATCACGTGAAAATTCACAAAGAGTTATAGCGCGGGTTGTTCACCGCAACTGCCGTACTGACGCTCGTGGGCAGTCGTGGCTTTGTCTTGAGAGAGGTAAACAAGGGTAGTGCAGTGTTCTCTAGATTGAAGTAGCGACACACTCAGAATAACATTTCAAATGCTGTTTATTTTGAACCATGTTTAACCAACTCTCCAAAAACCGTGCCTTCTAAACCACACCCCTCCCTCCGTCAGTCATACGTCTCAAAAGACGCAGACCATAGCAATCAACACAAAACATAAAGCAATGGACAAAAGCATCATTGAACTATCATATACAACAAGTAGCACGCGAGTTGTTCACTGAATGCTAGCAACTGCCATACTGACCCTCGTGGGCAGTCGTGACTTTGTCTCAAGAGAGAGGTAAACAAGGGTAGCACACGAGTCGTATTCTAAACAAAGGTTGTATACCTAGCAAAATGTTTCATGTCCAAACAGGACGTATACCAAGGTGGACTTATTCCAAAGCAGACATATACCAATGTACCACTGTATTAACATTTGTTTAGAGAGCTACAGGAAAATGGGGGCATTGTGTGACCAGCAAGAGCATCTTTCCACGAAATATGAAAAAGTCTCTAGTAAAATTATTTGAGGGTAGCAGAAGACAGAAACACTAAAAACAAGCTGTATTAAGAGGTTTGGACAAATGATCAAGACAATTTTCATTTAAAGAGCAAACCAAAACCAGAAATCGTGGTCTAAAGCAGTGGCTCTCAGCTTTTACGCCCTTGGGACTCAGTTTTATCTATTCACGATTAACTGATGGCCCCACTTGCAGAAATCAAGTGCTTTGTGGAGTGATTTACATTGTGACGAAATTAACACTTTTAGAAATGAACAAAAAAATCGACAAGTCGGAGGTGGGGGTCCCACCTTGGTGTTAAGAATGAGAACACAAATGGAAAATGTAATCAAAGAGCAGAAAATGAGCACTATTAGAAATGAAAATAAATATTGCACAGTATTGTCAATCCATTCGGAGGCAGTTGAAATGTGAGGATTATACCATGAGCAAGTCAATAACTGAAACAACTTTATTTTTCATAGCCCGCATTTGCTTGCAACCCAAAGACAGTCACTCCCAGCCCAGTAGCAGCCACTCTCAATCAGTGAAGGCGACCCACAACTTAAAAGTGGATTGTAACCCACATTGGAGAAAATAGTCTAAAGTGCTTAGTCAGAAACATGAAATTCTAAACACAAGTATCTGTTTTAAATTATATTTGAAAAGACTTTCCTTCATTTTTTTTACAAAAATACACACTATGGTTTACTGTAACCCTAAGCTTTTGAAAAGGAAGAATTTGAGGCATCATCATTTGGCATAAGCTAAGCAAAATGTTGCAACAGGCATGCGTCCTTGGATACAAAACAAAACACACCATGACTTCATCAAGATGGCAGCAAAAAGAGCACTAACGATAAAATAAAATTAATTTTCAAAGAAGTAAAACATGGAAAAATAACCCATCGTACAACATTTAACTTACCAAGGATCGTGACATTTAGTTTACTTTGAGAAAGCTGAAAGGTGCGTTATAGACAACTACAAGGAAAAGGCCTAACACATTAATTAAGAGATGATAGCAAAACTTTTAATATCAACTTTTGGAAACTACTTGGCAAGTCTGATTAGAGACAGATACAAGCTTCTAGAGCACTGGTTCCTAACCTCAGTCCTGGGGGTCCAATGTTTCTTACAATCTCTGTTTTTAATTGGACTCATAGCCTAATTAAGTTAGCTATTAGCTATTATTTCACGGCTTCTGGGTCAATGTAGAAAATACAAAACTAATTTTTGTCAGTCTATATTAAAATGTACTAAGCAGTTATATAAGGATAATCTTTTTATCTATCTATCTATCTATCTATCTATTGGGGTGACATGAAGGTGCAGTTGTAGTGCAGCAGCTCACAGTAAAGAGACCTGGGTTCATTTCATGCGTAGAGTTTGTATGTTCTCCCTATGTCCTCTGGGTGCTCTGGTTTCCTCCCATGGTCCAAAGACATGCAGGTTAGGTGCATTGGTGATCCTAAATTGTCCCAAGTGTGTGCTTGGTGTGCGTGTGTGGGTGTGTGTCCTGCAGTGAGCTGGTGTCCTGCCTGAGGATTTATTCCTGCCTTGCTGGGATTGGCTCCAGCAGACCCCTGTGTTAGGATATAGTTTGTTTGGGAAATTACTATCTATCTATCTATCTATCTATCTATCTATCTATCTATCTATCTATCTATCTATCTATCTATCTATCTATCTATTACTTTTTAACAGTATTTTCATTATAATTTTCATTCTGCTTTTCCAGGTTTTCTGGTTATTTAATCCATTATTTACTAATTAGTGGGTCTGACGCTGAAGTAGTTTGTAGGCTTTCATCATTCAGTTTCGTTTGCCTGGCTGTCAGCTCTGCTTTTAATTGTCATTATTAGGATACAATGAAGTGAGTAAATTACACAGAAAAATGGCAAAAAAGTAGGAAAACAACAAAAGAGAGCCCAGCATTTAAAGCTACAAGGAAAAACATAAATATTTCTATGTCTTATAAATGCAAAACTCATACGACTGCTTTTCTAAATGCTGATTAGGAGAAGAGAAAAAGATCAGCTAAGTAAATGAGATCAATCATTATCACTGATTATGAATCTGGTTGAAACAAAAACCTGCAGCCAACCTGCATTGAGTCTCTAGGAGTTTGGGAGCCACAGATCTGAATGTCAAGACTTGTTACAGGTATGTATAGGAAACCGCTTAGTAAGTCCAGTTAAAGACAAATGCAGGAATTTAGCTATCAGCTTTTTTATAGGCAGCTATTTGAAGCTTGCTGACAATTCTACTTTGAGACAGTTAATGCAATCTAGGCATCAAGACCTGGTATAGATGAGAGAAGACTGACTAACAAGTCCGGTGAAAGAGACAGCTCCAGGAACTTAGTCATTATGACTTGGCCAACACTTTATAATAACTTTCATGAATAAGTCATTAGCAAACATTATACAGTGCTTAACACATTAATAGTTTATGTACATTCCAATAGCTATACATGTCATTAATTGATAAGGTCTTGTGCTTTTAATCATTTACAAATGATCCAACAAATGGTCAATTAACTATTTTTCCACCATTCAGTAATGCATTACTCATATTTTGAATTCATTCCTTAATGTCTAGCTGATTAGTGACAAATTTTTTAAAGACTAATTACACCTGCTTTATACATCAAATTCAAGTTTTTTGTTCTCAAGCTGCATTTTCTGTAAAACTGACTATTTCATATTTCTACCTTTTTTTGTAACACTGAAAGAATTATGTGGGCCTTTACACTTTATTTCTTTATAAATCATTTACTTGTTAATTGTAGATCTTTTGACAGCAAGTTTGTTTAACAAATGTTATGATAGAGTACTAACACATGTTATAGGTAGTTACAGGAAATGGCCTAACAGAAGGCAGTTCTAGCTTTAGTTGTAAAGACATTGTAGAGACATTACAGAAAACTGTATGTCTAGTTAGGGCCAGCTAAAGGAATTGACCTCTCACTGTATTTTACAGACACTCTAATAAGACTAGTTAGAGGCCACTACAGTAATGTACATACATTGGAGTGAATGCTTACTCATGTACTCAATTGTGTTGTTTTAAATTTATAATTAATATAGACCATTTTGTAGAGATTTTTGTTTACTTTGACATTAAAGTGTGTTTTTCTTTTGATCAGTGTAAAAAAAAAAAGCAAATTAAATCCATTGTGATTCAGTGTTGTCTACTGTATAATAAAACACTACTGTCTGTGTGTCCAGTCCGTCAAAGCAATCTGATCGGTTAGTTTGGTGTGATTGGTCAGTTTGCCTTTGGTGACGCAACAAAAGAGGAAGTACGAGTGTGAGATGCATGAGGAGGAGTAAAGGCATAAGAGGCATGCTGAGAGTCACCCTCAAAGGAGAGGAGGTGAGAAATACTCCTTGAAAATAATGACAGAGTCTGAGAAATAGGTTTTGGAGGAACGTGACTGAGAAATAGAGCGCAGGTGGACAGGCGTTTCCACACACAAATACAGAGGAAAGGGGCTGAAGTATACATAGGGCAAGAGATAGCAAATTTTTTAAATTATTCTATTATCCTCCTTCGACAGGTACTATGGCTAGTATAAACACAAAAAGTGAAAATTTCCAAGGGGATGAATACTTTTTATCTACCCTGTAACAAGACTTGTTAAAGATAGCTAAATCAAACTATCTACCATGTTTAATTTAAGTGAACTATAGGACTCCAGTCATCAGGACATGTTATAGACAACCAAAGGAAAATATCTATCAAGTCTTGAGACTGCTACAGGAACCGGACAATTAGTTTTTCTTATAGAGAACTATGGGCGCAATCTAACAAGCCTAGAGACAATTTGTACACATGTAGCATCATCTATCAAGCTACATAACAATAGTTATCAAGATTGGTTAAGGTCAATAACAAGAAACCAATTAGAAAATCTGTTCAGAGATACAGGAAACTAGTTTTCCAGTTATCAAGACTTTTTAGAGCCCCTTTTCCATCCATAATGTCTTTCGACAACCTGTCTTTATTAAGGGGTTGTCACTGTGATGAAGCCACAAAGGTCCTCCCCTGTATGTAGTAAGAAGTAAGCAGGGGCCTCATGCATAATAGTATGCGTAGAATTCACACTAAAACATGGCGTACGGACAAGAGTGGAAATGTGCGTACACACAAAAAAAATCCAGATACATAAATTTGCACGTATGCCAACTTCCATGTTCTTCCGCTACATAAAAGTGATGCAGAAGCACGCGCCTGCCGCCACTCCCCAACTCCTCCCAGAATTATGCCTCTTTGAATATGCACATCAATATAAATAGACCTTAAGCTCAGCGCTCTGTGAAAAGACAATGGCAAAAGAACAGGAGAAAAATAGAAGAATTTTGGCAAATACCAAGTGGAGGCAAGAAAAAACATACTATTTGTTGGTTTAAACATTGGTATAAACAACAAAAGGAAGTTAATAGAGTGACATAGAGTGTTGGAGAAACTCAAAAGTTCAAGTTCATAAAGTCACACAGTGCCCGAAATAAAAAAGAAGTCGCCAGATATCAAAGTGACCTTGAAAAGGTGAGTCACAGCCCATCGCCTGAGAGTCATATGGAAGCTTATTAGGGTACAGAGAAAAGAAAAAAAAAATAGGCACACAGTGGGAAAAAAGCACGGAACTTTAATCTTGAAAATTCCACTTTAATCATGTATTTTATTTTGTCATTGAAGTAGAATATCACAAACTTCATCTTAAAATCTTTAATTTACTAGTTTCTCAAATACCATCGTAACTAAAGTAGCACATTAAATGCTTTGTATTATATGTGTTTTTCTGTGTGCTCTATGTGTGTGTGAATCAATACATGCTTCTTAAATTCATTTATTATCTACCTATAGTGCTACTGCTCATCTGAAATTCCACTTTTTGCCCATCATACTGTAAATCTATTATTCCCATGCAGTATCTGCCATTCCTAATATCACTCATCTAGTGTTTGCCCTTCCTCATTATGCCCATCTAATATTCACCATCTCTTATTCTAACCATCTAATATCTGTAGTTCCTTATGTTACTTGTCTAGTCTATCTTTCCTCCATCCTTCCATCAAGCACCAGCCATTGTTCATTCTGTTCATTCAGTGCCCACCGTTCCTCTTTCGAGCCCTCCAGTATCAGCTTTTCCTGATTGTTCATCCTATATGCTGTTCCTTACTATACCCGAATGAAACTGCCATGACTTACAAACATGATAAAGGCAGAAACCACTGAACACTGTGTTCCTAGGGTTTTCTCTTGTAAAGAATTAACTTTCACCTTTTTTAATTGGCACAGAACCCTCTAACACTAACCCTGTTCTGCCTGAATCTTTCATGTCTGATAGTACGTATGCAATATTTATTTTTCCTACTTCCATCCTTCCAACATATTAGCCTTTTTACACACAGTCTATTCTGCCATTCCTGCAAAGGTCTCGTGGTTTGATTGCTTTGGATCTGGGAAGGTGCTGAACATAGCAAAATATTTTACAATGATAAAAATAAAGAATGCTGTCATCTACATGAGGCTGTGCCCCTACATAATTGCCCCAGCTAATAAGCACAATTATAATAATTAGCACAGACTTGAAAACCTAGATAAAATATCACTTTAATATATTTCTATTGATTTTTTTTGTTTGTTTATTTGTTTTTTTGGATAATCCACAAAGACACGCCTCTTGCATACAACAGGAGAAAATGTACTTAGCTGAACTTTAACCAAAAGTTTGTTTTTTTTTTCAAAACTATTTTCTGCTGTTAAAAAGTCACAGATTTTCTATGAAAACAACTTTGTCTGTAAATGAATAGTGTCAACTGCAGTCATGGCTTCAGTGGTCTAAGGATTCAAACCTTTGTCACACTTCCTGAAACAGCTACATCTGCAGTAAAGAAACAACATCACCATCAATGCCACCACCGCTGAGATGAGAGCACTGCACACAACTGCTGCCACCGCCATGTCCAGCTGAGGTGCCGTTGTCTGCCCAGATGTCACCTTGTGAGCACCTCCGCCACCTACAAAAGGGCAAAATAGAGTGTTTCAATGGCAGGTCTAAAGCAAACACAACGGCTATAGAATGTTAAAATAGCATTCAAAAATTGATTTCATGTGCTTTTGGAATAATTTTCAAGAAGGTCACAAATCTCAGTTTAGGCTAACTGAGTACAAAGCACAAAGAAGCTTTCATTAAACACTGAATTGTCTCTGGTTTTGCCATTAAGTATTCCCAGAAATGAATTTGTCCTTGTCTTTATTTATTATCTACCAGTACTGACACTTTTGAGGAATTCCATTTGGAATTAAGCATGTGTGAGAAGGTTATGTTATGTTTTAACTCTTTAAAACTTTGTAGACACTTTCTCCCACAGTTCTGATTTAATTCTAACACTGTTCACTCTACTGATCACTTATATTTCCATTTCCTAGAATTGTACTGAATGCCATGGCAGCTAATACTTCTGCCTCACAGCTCTAGATGACTTGGTTTAAAGCCTGGCCTTCTCAATGTCTTTTTGGTGTTGGCACATTCCCTGCATGTTTCCATAACTTTTTTGCAACATCCAAAGTAGTGCAGGTTAAAGTGACAGGAAACTCTGAATTAGCATGATGTGAGGGTGGGATCGTGAGTGTGCTATGTGATGGACATAATGCCTCATGCATTATTTGCATTTGGGAATCCACTTGTCTATTTTTTCTCATTCCAGTCCACATCTAGTCTGTTACTCCCATTCATTTATTATCTGCCTATATTGCCACTGCTCACCTGAAATTCCACTTTTTACCCATCATACTGTAAATCCATTATTCCCAGGCAGTATCTGGCATTCCTAATTTCACCAATCGAGTGTTTGCCCTTCCTCATTATGCCCATCTAATATTCACCATCTCTTATTCTAACCATCTAATATCTGTAGTTCCTTATGTTACTTGTTTAGTCTACCTTTCCTCCCTCCTTCCATCAAGCACCTGCCATTCTTCATTCTGCTCATTCAGTGCACACCGTTCCTCTTTCCAGCCCTCCAGTATCAGCTTTTTCTGATTGTTCATGCTATATGTTGTTCCTTACTATACCCAAATGAAACTGCCAGGGCTTACAAACATGATAAAGGCAGAAAGCACTGAACACTGTGTTCCTAGGGTTTTCTCTTGTAAAGAATTAACTTTCACCTTTTTTAATTGGCACAGAACCCTCTAACACTAACCCTGTTCTGCCTGAATCTTTCATGTCTGATAGTATGTATGCAATATTTATTTTTCCTACTTCCATCCTTCCAACATATTAGCCTTTTTACACACAGTCTATTCTGCCATTCCTGACTATCCAATCCTTATTTACCTCTTGTAAAGTCTGCCATTCTGCAATCTACAAATTAAGTATTCCTCTTCCCTTCTTTCATTCTCGACTCTCTGTTCATTATCTTATTTTCCCACCTTCGTTTCTGTAATTCTTTCTAATGTTATTTTTACCCATCCAGCATCCCTATTCTAGTAAATTCTTTTTCTGTCATTCCTGATGGTCTACTCCCAGCTCTACTCCTTAGTTTTCTGCAATTCCTAGGTTAATTCCTGACTTTGACAATCTGTTCTTGATTGCCTATTCGGTATGTCATGTTTGACTCTATCCATCCAGTCTATATTGCCTATTAAAAAGTATTCACCCCTTAGAAGTTTTCACATTTTATTGTTATACAACATTGAATGACAGTGGATTTAATGTCACTTTTATAACATTGATCAACTCAAAAAGGATGTTATATCTCAAAGTGAAAACTGATCCCTACGAAATGGTCTAAATTACTTAGATATATAAAACAAAAATAATTGATTCACCCCCTTCAAGTTAGGATTCAACAGATGCACCATTGATGGCCATGACAGCCTACAGTCTGTGTACTCAGGTCTCTTATCAGCTTTGCACTTCTGGTCACTGCCATGTTTCCCCTTCATCTTTGCAGAACTGCCCAAGCTCTGTCAGGTTGTATGAGCATCAGGAATGAACAGCCATTATTAACTTCACCAACAAATTCTATATTAGATTGAGATCTGGGGCTTCATCTATAAAACTTGCTCACGCTTGGAAACGTGCATAAGCCATTTCTCATCCAAAAGTCTGGACTTATAAAACACAGACTTGGTGTGTAAATTGGCATAAAGTTACAAGTTTTAACCATCGACAAGTACTATGCAAATTTTTTTGGTATTGGCATTTTAGAGACTCCAGGTGACAGGACAATGAAGTGAACAGAAAATCTCATTTCACTGCACATTTCAGTGATGCATCAGAAACATTCCAAACATGTTCTAATGCTCTTGAACTAATTATATTTCACATTTTATGGACATCTTCTTTCAATACAGCTGTCTTCAATATTGGTAATAATGCCTCACACATTCGCTTAATGTCAATTGCTTTTAGTGTGCAGCCTATCTACTATCTATTTTGTCTATAACATGGGTGTGTTGCTTGTTGAACAACATAACTGGCAATGGCAGCATTAGCTGTTTAGGAAGATCTCGCCAATGACAGGCTAAAGCAAGTTTTCAGAGACTGCAATGATTTCTTGGAAAATGATGATGACTGGGTTATACACCAATTCCTAGAGCTATCCCCTTGGAGTGATGTGCTGATTTGGAGCCTACATCTCAGAGACCATCACCCTGAAATCACACAATCCAATGGATGCTTTTCAGAATAAACTAGCTGACATATCAGGTATCTCACAGCCATCCCTGTGTCACATCATGCCATCCCAGACACATCCAATATCCATGCCATCAGGGTGATCAGGCCAAGATCAAAAGGCAATTTGCAGAAATTGCTAATTTTCCTAATGTAATCTGCAAAATTCATTGTACACATGTTGCAATGAAGGCAACATCACTGAATGAAGTTACCTTTGGTAACAGAAAGCACTTTCAATCAATTAATATACAACTAATATGTGATACTTAAAAGTAATTGTTCAGCTCAACCCAGGATTTATTTATTTTATCAAATAGTAGTATGGAAAGTAGACTTCAACGTCATTCTGTGTATGTCGGTCATTTTCTTCGTAGTTAAACCTAGCTGACATGATTGCAATTAAGTTCAGTACATTACAGACAACTTGTGTAATGTTTCTTTTAGGTGATATTGGGTACACCACATGAGACTAGATATAATGAAAGGCAGGATCAATGATAGAATGGACCATTAGTTCATTAAAAGGTAGATGGCTATGTTTGGACTCGTCAGGAGGCACACTGCTGTACAGTCTCACAAAGGTTTGCCGTCAAACATGGACTGTCTTAGGATATCAACACAATGGCAATTCAAAGATGTTTTAATGTTGTATGTTGAATGTAAAGTAATTTGAATGTACTGCAATATTAATATTTATCTGGCAAAATTATTTTATTTTTTTATAAAGTCAATAAGAATGCTCTTAATATCTCACAGTTCTGCAGATACTGTCTTGGTCAATTCCTGCTGTGCACTGCTGATGCTCTAGGCACATTTCTGTTTCTTTCTTCACTCAGCTACTCCTACTCTTGTTTTTTTTGTGACATACACAGAGAAGCCAACAAAAATAATGTTGTTGTGATTCTTCATTTTAGTTACTAATGCCTCAAGTGTATGTTCACACAACTTTCATTTTCTGTCTTTTTTAAATCTGTTCTAACATGGTTTGTAGTAAAGAAGTCACACAGGAAACATGAACAAATTTATATTATGATTAGATTATAAATATTCAAAAAAGGTGTTTTTATGCCATATACGGTTCTTGACAGAAGTTGATGGAGTGTGGCTAAAAGCGTATGCACGCACGCATAGTTTTAAGTTGAAATTGGTGTGGCACATTGTGTACTTATGGCTGTAAAAATCACTTCAAGACATGCCTACTTAATCAACAAACTAATGAAATGGGCAGGCTTAGGTATGGGATGCACTCCGGACCGCTAGAGGTAGAAGCAAAAGAGAGAGTTAAAACAAATCTGAGTGCCATTATGAGAAATGCTGCATATCCTCTCTCTGACATACTAACACTGAGAACTTTCAGACAACAAACCATTTAGCAGAAGTGTGTCAAGAAACATGACTGGGGGTCCTTTATACCAGCAGCAATACGCCTGTATAATGCTTCACTGCGACTGGGAATGCCAAGCCAAAGGTTTTCTTTTCTTTCTTTTAAAATATTTATTTATCTAAAGAGATTCTGTAAAAAGCCAAATTTTCCCTGGGGACTAGTAAGACTCTGTCTATTTATCTATCTCTATATAAATCCTTTTTTTTGTGTGTGTTCTTCATTTTTGCCTTTCATGCATAAACAAAATGTTAGTATGTATCTAAGAAAAGATTTACACATAAGGCCCTTAGATTCTAAGTAAACCACTCCAAATCATTAGCATTGTTGTTTTGAAGCCATTCCTGTGTAGCTTTATTTTCTCAATGTGCAGGTTTCTAACAGATAGCATCCTATTTTCCTCTAGGATTTCTCTGTAATGTATTGCATTCATTTTACCCTCCACTCTCACAAGGTTTCTCGAGCCTGCTGCTGAGAAGCATCCCCACAGCATGATGCAGCCAGCAACCCTACTTCACAAGATGGTGCCTTATTCTGATGGCCAAAAAGATCAGTTGCGGTGTCACCTTAGAACCTTCAGAATCTAAAAACCTGTCTTCTGGAAAACTTTCTGTAATCCATTTGTATAAACTGAAACCTCTTAACTACAGACAGTTGATCTCCATTTAAGTAACGACATGACTTCTAAAACCAACTGCCTCCACGAGTGATGATTTGTCATACTTATGAATGCTTATGCAATCAATTAGTTTGTGTTTTATATTTGTAATTAGCTTAGACCAATTTGTAGAGACCTGTTTCTTCTTTGACATTAAACAGTCTTTCCTGTTGATTAATGTTAAAACAGACAAATTAAATAAACAACTGTTGTATAACAATAAAATGAGAATACCTCTAAGGAGTGAATACTCTTCATAGACACCATATAAAATACTTTACTGAGTCACTCTCGCTCACTAGGTCACTCATGTGAAGAACATGCACAGTCACTCACTACATTTTACCATCAAGACAAGGACTTTACACTAACGCTTACTAAAATCCAAGCATTACACAGCACAGGGAGTTAAAAGTCAATCACTTAGACCTTATTTTTTGTAAAACTCAGTTACCCATTCTTATAAAACAACTCATGGAACTACAGAGTTGCCAGAAATAAAGCACATGTTTGTTTACTTTTTCCCATGTTTAAACAAAATGGGGGGATGTAAAAGGACATAGAGAGAACGTGCCAACTCTTCACATTTGGCTGAGTCTAAACTTCACCAAAGCAGGAGCTCTGTCCACTGCCCCACAAGTGAAAAACACAAAGGGCTGGCATTGCGGTCAGATAGCCAGAACACAAAGTAGAAAGGAAAACACTGCAAGCGTCCAGACAAGCAAAGAATTTAATTGAGAGATGCAAAAAGGTAATGAAAAGCAGAAGTGGCCCCCGGTGTGCATCTAGGAGAAAAGGCGGTAAGGAACTGGCAGCAGGTCCTCCCTCAGTGGGCAAAATTGGTTTTGAATGTTTTTGGCTGTTCATACCTCCCTGCCTCTTCCAACCCCTCAATCCTCCACTGGGTCGAAATCTACTTTGTCTTGCTGCCCTGTGCCTGCGTCTGCACAATCATCTCTGTCCAGGCTCATAGGCCCAGTAGGCGATGTACAATTCAATTGAATCTTTGACAAGTCCAACAGGGCCAGTGGGCACTGAGACAATGACTTTCTGACCCCCAAGCTGTTAACCTGAATATGAACGGGGCCTGCCTGTCCAAAGTAATTCTATCCTGGTTTAATTTTCACTCAGCAATGCAACACAATCTGGTGGCACAGCGCCAGCAATTTACACACCACTGCCTGCTACTGGACACCTGCCTGGAAGCAAAGATTTAAAAGCAGTTCCTTACATTGCGGTGTGCTGTTGGACAAGGTCATTGCCGTGCAAGGGATGCATTCCAAATCCTGCAGCCCCCCAATCCTGGTTTTGCTGTAAAAGCTGGCAAAACAAAAAAGGGAAAGAACAGAAAGGCAAGCACAACACGTTAACTCTCTGCACACGTTACATTTGCATTGTGACAACCTTCACCTGACCAGCAGCAGTAAGACTCATTGGTGGAATAAAATAATACGAGAAAGGTAGGGCTCAGGAGAGTCACCACTGCAAAACAGATTTGTGTTACCTTTAGCCAGTCTCCTTACATCGGGGCAGGGAGCCGAGGAAGATAAGAAAGACTGCTATAAGAAGAAGAGTGTGTGAGAGACAACCTCTGTGAAATGAACCGCTTCAAGCCAGCAAATGGCACTGCCCATACAACTCATTCACATTTCATTTTTTTTTGTTCTTAAATTAGTAAGCCAGTTAATTTAAGTGATAAGATAAAAAGAAATTGCTAAGCTGAACTACTGCCTGTGCTTCAGGCGTCTCACAATTAGTGCGAAGTAAGTTAACAAGGCGCCTGACACCAATAAACATGTTAGCTGTGATTGATGCTCACTTGCAGTTACTGTACACTGAAAATGCTCAGAGGCAGGGTACCAGATAGACTGTATGGATGGAAAGCTGAAGGGAAAACAGAAAGAACAGTGGAAAAAAGGAGTGGAGTCCATGCTGAGTACTGGTGGTCATTCTAACTAGGCTCGCATCCGCAATTAAACTCCTGACCTAATGGAGTGCGCTGATATTCAGGAAGCCTCCCTCTTCTGATGAATGGACGCAGATATTATTGCAATTTTCTGTGTGAACTCAGCACATTTTTCCAGTGCCTGTGTGGATTTTTTCCCAGGTTCTCTGGTTTATTCCTCACATCACAAAACTATCTACATTAGTTTAAATTGCAATTCTAGATTGGGTTCCTACTTTGTGTCCAATGGCTCTGGCACCCAGTAACACTGAACAAGATTAAGCAAGTTTGATGATGTTGTTTCAATATTTTTATTAAAGACCTTAATTACTTAATGTAATTAATTAATTAGTATTAGTTCTGCAACAGTGGCACAGTGAGTGGCACTGCTGTTTGACGAGACCAGTCTCCTGATTTGGAATCCCACTCCAACAGAAGGAAACAGGCAGTAGTTCTTTATTAGATTGAACTCCTCGGAGGACTTTTAAGCTGATAAAAGAAATTAAGGAGTCTAATAGCTTGATGTGAGGAGGTTATGGTTAAGCTTTATAACACACAAGTGAGGCTTTCACCTGTGTCTGCATTTTTGGTCTCCATATTTCAAAGACGTCATAGCAGCACTAGAGAAACTCAAGAGAAGAGCAACTAAGCTGATTCCAGAACTACAAGGAAATATTGCAGGAGCTGAGATAGGTAGAACCTGCTGTAGAGAATCCATTATAATAATTATATAATATAAAGAAATATTTCCCTATGTTGATAACTTTATTGGGGCAGCACGGTGGCGAAGTGGGTAGCGCTGCTGCCTCGCAGTAAGGAGACCCGGGTTCACTTCCCAGGTCCTACCTGCTTGCAGTTTGCATGTTCTCCCCGTGACTGCGTGGGTTTTCTCCCACAGTCCAAAGACATGCAGGTTAGGTGCATTGGCGATCCTAAATTGTGTGTGTGTGCCCTGCGGTTGGCTGGCGCCCCATCCAGGGTTTGTTTCCTGCCTTACACCCTAGGATTGGCGCCTGTGACCCTGTGTTTAGAATGTGGTGGGTTGGTTAATGGATGGATGGATATCTTTATTGTAAGTGTCATCATCAAAGCCTTGAACGATACTCCATGTTGCCTATTCAGTGTCAATGTTTAATATTTGACCTCTTTCCCAGCACTTTTATCTGAGTTGTGCCATTCTGTAGGAAGCACTGGGTTGTAGCACTATGCAGCACATTTCACATTCACCAGGAAGAGGAAGTAGTGCCTCATTTAGCACTCTGAAGAGAGAAGATGTAACAAGATGGCATTTCTCTGAAGCATTTTTGAAGCTATGCATCAAGTACCATGAGAAAGAAAGAAAGGTGCCAGCAGGAGGCAGTCAAATGCCTAATGTTAATTGGACACATGAAAAACCATAAGACTCACCACATGGCACAGGAGGGGACCCCAGGGAGTCAACTGCTTGAGATATAGAAGGGGTGTTACACTGTGCATATAAAGGGCATTGGCGCATCACAAAAATGGCATTATATAGAGTAAATCTTAATTAAATAAAGAGCAAGGGAAGACTTTAAACATATGCACTTTCACAAATATGGAGGGCAGAGAGCTAGAAGAAGACAACAAGATGAGCTCTGACACTGTATGGTAAAGCCCTAAATGTGACTTGGGGCTTCCTACCTCTACTTTCCGTGCTTCCTTTATTCAATTCATGACTACACAATATTTTAAATGAAGTAAAATTACACATTCCTTCTGTCTATCAACTTTCATCATGCCAGCTAAAGGTCAGCCCCATAGATTAAGTGGCTGCAGTGCAGCATCTGTCCCACCGTCCCCCCTCTGAGAGTAATGTGGCATTGTACAAATAAGAGAGGCAACCCAAACCCAAATATGTTCATGATGCTCTTTGACTGGTGGTACTAGGTTGCTATAACTTCTTTTTCCATGTCCCAACTTACTCTTTCATGGCCAGGTAAACTCTTCCAACACTAGAATTGCTTCCAATTAACAATGAAGTCAAAGAAAGGCACATCATGTAAAATGGGTTGTCTTTCCACCCCATAAGTTAGCACTTACCCTGGCAGGCACTCTCCACAAAGAGCATTGCTTGTGGCACTGCAGTTGCTCCTCTGAACTCGGTTGATAAGCACACAGGACAGGCAAGGTTTACAACCATGATATCCTGAGCCTTCCTTGTAGCGCCTTGGCTGGCAGCTCACACATGTAGCATCACCCCCCATGCCATATCCGCACTCCTGTAGGAAAAAAAGAGCAGACAGAGTAGTGATGGGCATAGAAGGCAAAGGCAGAGAGAGATGAAGAGCACCAAGGAGCTATCATTTCTATGTCTTTATAGATCATTTTTACTTTATATAGTGCTACTCTTACATTGTGCTTACAATATTATAAACATTCTGATGACATTGCAGAAGCCACACAGCTGGCAGAGTGCCCCACCACCGAGGGAGGGCATGGCTAGAAGCTGTAGCACCCCCTGCTGATTCTCTCCAACCCCTCTCCTATCTTCTCACTGCTTTTTTTTTCACACCTGCCTTCATTATATGGTGGGGTTTAAGCTGAGGTGGGGAGAAAAAAAAAAACTGGCAGCGCCCCCTCGAAGCAGGGCTACACTTAATCATTCCAGTTTACTGAAGATTGGCATGTTGCGAGTTTCCTTTCTGTGCAAACCTGCACTTAGTAACCACATTGTGAATTAGAGTAAAAAAGGAAACGAACAATGGATATAATTTCTAATGACAAAATTTGCCTATAGTTGTTGTGCAATGATTTTAATTACAGCTTAGACAAGGTGGAAATGCCTTCATTTCACCCACCCACATACAGGAACCGCAATACTTGGTATGCAGCAGACAATAATGCCATCAATTACTGCTACCGTGCAGGTACTGAGCAACGCCCTCCCGCACCTAGGTGTCAGGACATGGCAGAGAGACGCCCAAAAACACTCACACACACGTCACTCATTCACTCTCACACCAGCTGTGCTGCCATGCCCAGAGTGACAGGAGCTTTCCCTGTGCCCCACCAGACAGCAGGAGCAGCAGAAGCCTTCATTCGGTGCTTTCAGTTTCAGTTTAGGAGCAACGGAGGAAACGACCGTTTTTTGCTCCAGGGGTGGCAATCACTTTCTGATGCCTCGCTGTTTCCAGTCAGGAGGCTGGCAGGCACTGTCCCTGGCACTCAGTAAACGTGTCCACAAAAGTCTTACCAATGGAAACAGTTTAGACATGGTGTCCTATGTTTGTTTGTTTTTTTTTAGCTAAAAAGGTTCACATTGGGTGAAAATGAAGAATTTTACTAAATGAATACATTGCCATGTGTTCAGTAGCTGATAATTTTGTGAGGACGTCTCTTTGTCATTGTCCCTCATTCACTGGAAGGCCTGCTGACGTACACATGCATTTGCACAAAGCACAGCTATACACTTATAGGAGAATATGACTGCTTGGCTGGGAAAAAATTAAAAGGAACACAGGAAGGCTGCATGACAATCCAGAAGTCATCGACCTGGTTGAAGATGGATGGCCTGACTTTGGAGACCTCCCCGCCTACTGCAATGCCCATGAATTTGTCACTATAAATGGCTGAACTCAAAAGATTGGTTCCAACTAAAGACCAGAGAAGGCAACATACTGCTCTTTGACTAAATTGTGCCTCTAATTCTGCCAAACCCCATCAACCTGAATAATAAACAGGGGATGTCATACCTGAGACTCGCTCCAACCATTTCTGCACTTCTCATTTGTGCTTACTTTACAATATAATGTCAATTTAATGTCATTGTTAGTGTATTTATACAGCACATTTAAAACAACATCAGTAATGCTGTAGCCCAAGTGTTTTACATTAAAACATACATTAAGCATAAATAAAACAAAATAAAACACAATACAACCAGCAGTAAATTGAAACAAACAAGTGACTAAGAGGAGGGAGTCACTGAAGGTCACAGAAAGCTAGAGAATAGAAATGGATCCTCAATCTAGTTTTAAACAGATCAATTGAAGGAGACTCCTTCATGTAATTACAGTAAGTAAAGAACTCCACAGACAAGGTACAGCAGCTGTAAAAGCCCTGTCCCCCATAGTTTTACACTTAGTATGAGGAACAACAAGAGACAATTGACCAGTAGATCCAAGCTCTCTGGATGGCTTATGTAAAACACACAATTTGGATAAATAGGCAGGAGCATACCCTTGCACTGATTTAAAAACACAGCAGCAAAATTTTAAAATCAATTCTGAAACTACCAGGCAGCCAGTGTAAAGAGGCTAAACTGGGAGATGCACAACAAAAAAGGAGCAGCAGCATTCTGAACCAACTGCAACTTGTGTATCAGGAATTTGTTATTCCCGTAATACAGGGAGTTACAGTAATCAAACCGAGAAAAGATAAATGCATAAGTAACTTTCTCAAGATCCCTAGGAGATAAAAAAAGGCTTAACTTCAGCTAAAAGATGAAACTGGAAAAAGCAACTCCTGACCACAGAATTAATCTGTTTCTCAAAACAGAGGTTACTGTCAAAAATAACCTCAAAATTATGAACTTATGGTTCGGAAAAATCCATGAGAGAGCCTAGAAGTTCAAAACCGATACGAGCTTTGGCTTTAGGGCCAGCTCTCAGCACTTCTGTTTTATTTTGATTAAGATCTAGAAAATTGTCAGCCATCCATCTTAGTTCTTGCACATTTACCGAAAATCTGCAGAAACATATACACAGACATATACAGAGTACATGTGTATAAAAGGAAAAAAAATCAACCATACCCATATACTAACATGTACACTGTGGCGGATGGCCAGGGTCCTTACTTGGCCGGGATGTCTTAATAATGGAGGGACTGGGGTAGAAAACAGGCAGAAGGCATTACCACCCCTACTCGGTTGCAGCAGTGCCTCGGATTCCTACAGGGCTTCATGTGAGTTGGAATTTGGCACAGCCCTGTTGGGTTCCGTGGATGTCATCAGAGGGTGCTGCAGGGACTGTGGAACCCTACTTGGTCGGGCTTCTGCCTCACCCAGAAGTGATTCTGAACCACCCTAATGGGCCCGTGGAAGTACTCCTTTGCACTGGATAAAAGAAGCCCGCTGCCACTGCTCCAGGAGCTAAAGTTGGGAAGAAGAAGACAATTCTGGCTGGGAGGAGTGGAAGCGGACAAGAGACAGAGAGAAAAAGGAAGAAAACGAGAAAAAGAAAGTCCTTTATTTTAACTGTTGTGCCTGTGTGCTGTGCTGCATTGGTAGGAATAATTTTGGAAGCGTTTCCCACAGAAAAAATAAAATGTGTGTTGCTGAACTTGTGGCTGCATCTGTCTGTGTTGTGTTTGGGAAGCTGGAGTGCCCCCTTGCAGGCCACAACATACATAAAAAAATCACACACATGTATATGACTTAACAGCTCAACAAACTTGTGTTCAATCACATATACACAGAGAAACCAAAGCTTCTCAAATGGACACACACACACTTATATACCCAGAAACATTGCTAATTATATATTTACCAGCTGTGTATAGTACAGGGTGTTCCAGATCTAATTATGCAATTTTCATTACACTATAACTTATTAAGTTTATTACATAGAAAATCACCCGAAAAATCCCGGACCATCGAGAAGTGTGTGAACTGACGGCATGAAGGATCGTCTTTGCGCCGAACTGGAATCGTCCCCGCATAAATCAAAGTCATCCAGACGATCTGAATCTGCATAATTAGATCTGGACCACCCTGTATATACTGTAGACATATAGAATACAGTAATTTGTGATTTTCATTAATTACAATAATGTTCTTCCTTTTACTTTAATATATTCTTGTGTATCATGATGCCAGAGAGTATTGCATTTTGGTTGGACATGCATGTAAGAATTTTAATGTACACTGAACACATGACAATATGACTACTAGGTCTACCACTACTACTACTACTAATTTTACAATAAATGTCAGACTCAAGGTGAAAAATAAAAAATATGTTATAACAGAAGCAAATAACAGAAAGGGCAAGGCAAAAAATAAAACCAAGTAACCAAAAAAACAACAACAAAGATGCTGCCCCTTGGGCCTGACCATACAATGTTTTGTTTCATGGAGCGACAGTGCTGGTCAATTGGCCTACTCCCTCTATGTTGCCCTTCCACAGATGGTGTCACCAAGGTTTTCTTTGCAAAGACCTATGAATGTGTCTTTGTGTCCCAACTTATTCCTCTTCCTGACAACATCTTGCCAGACAAGCATCACATCACTATGTTTATACAAGTAAAGAGCTCTTCTAAAAAAAGTTTATTTACAATATACAGACATATCCAGACAAACAAATCACATGTGTAATACATCCAGTATGTACCAGGGAAACAGCTTCAGAAATAGACACTGAAACCCATGCACACATATACAAGACCACATGTGTAGACCGGACAACAGCCCTTTAAACAGACACTTTTACGTGCTCATACATATACAGCACAACTATGTACACACATGCACAAATCGCATATGTGCCTCATATGCACAAAAAGCTCCTTTTTGTGCTAGCGCACAGGTTCACAGTTCCTTAGATTGACGCTTTCACACACAAATAATCTAAACACACTTTCAACACTAGATAATGTTATTTGAGAAGAACTAAGTGGATAGGAATGGCAAGCTTTGTTGGGCTGAATGGCCTGTTCTCATGTAGATTACTCTAATATTTTAATTTTCTAATGCCAGTTCACCTAACTTGCATGTCTTTAGACTGCAGGAAGACACCGGAACACCTGGAAGAAATTCATACAGAGATAACACATAAACTCCCCACAGGGAGCACTGGGACGTGGATCCTGGTTTCCTTATAGCATTACTACAGTGCCATCCCCACAAGCAAACACTGTACATAAATAGGTATTATAACATTCAACTTGTGCACAGATGTTGACATACACATTTCCTAAGCTCATTATTACACCAATGTTTAGTAATGCACACAAACATTTTCAGACATGTACAATTATTTACATATCCATTCATCCTTTCATTCACTGGACATTATTAATCCAGTTCACTGAATATATATAAGACTGTCTTTAGCACTCGGAGTGTATGAGTTTAGTTTGAAATGAAAACGATTAGTGAGCCTGTTTAATGGGCTTCACTGTCAATAAGTTATTTTTCTGTTAGCCATGATGCATGCCCACACCACAGTTCTTTTCAAATCACCTGTGTCACCTGGCTTCAGTGCCACTTGCTGTGAGAAGGACCAGAAGCTCAATTATGTGGCTGGAGTAGCCCACACCTTCAATTTTTGGGTTTGAGTTACATGTACCATCTCATAAGCTCTCCTTTAAGGCCAAGATAAAGGTTAAAGGCCCAGTCATTCACAGGTGACAGGCAGACAACCCTTAACATTTTATACATAAAGATGATACTGTACTGTCATACCCAAGCCCACACATTTGAAAGAAAGTCTTAGATATGTAGTAAACACCTGCTAAATCTAAAAATATAAACGCACACTCGATATAAAGCGCACACTCAATATACACACTGTAGGGGCCATGGAGTAAGGACAGGCATCCTGGCCGGGATAAAGGATGGATTCTTGCCCAGACAGATGGCCATAATGGATGGACTACTGAACTGGCATACTTGTGGAAGTTCAGTTCCCCACACAACAGGTGGCAGTGTTCCTAATCGGCTGAACCCGATTAGGACACCTCACTTTGTCTTGTGAGTTGGAATCCGGAAACACAGTCCTGTCAGGGTCTCTTGGGTTCTACCAGTGGAGGACTGCACTGGTTTCCTCACAACCCAGAAGTGGTCCAGACAACCTGGGTGTGACACTGGAAGCAGTTTCTGGGTACGATTTAAAAGAGAGCCTCCTATGGGAGGTGGAAGGAGAGCATTTATATTTATGCATTGTGGCTGTTATTTCTGTAAGAAAGGTGTTGGAGGTAAATAAAAACCTTTGTTCTGGAATTGTATTGGGCAATATTGTGTCTGTGGTTTGGAACCCTCTTTTAGTTACAACATAAACACATGCACATATTTACACATGTACCTAAAATTCATAGGAAATAATGTACGCACCTCCATCCATCCATCCATTTTCCAACCCCTACTGCAACTAAATATAAACACGTATAAACATATGCTGTCTTCATCCTCTGATACAAATGCACATCCATGTGCATAAGCATTTAAACTCAATCAATCAAGCATCTCTTTTTTATCTATTTTATTCAGCTATCCTTATTTTATAATGAATGCTATTATTTAGCATTAACAGCATGCAATACTACCTCAAGTGTCATACCATATACTGTTGGTACTCAGAGATAAAAGCACTAATTCAAACACACACACCCACACAATCCCATCTAATCACATGCACTGATAGTAACACTCCACATAACTACAAACACACACTCAAACCAACAGCAGCACCCTCTTATTCGGACACATGACAGCATATATAAATAGGAACCTACAAGAGCACACCCTAATGCAGATCTTCACCTGTGCATTTACCACACCTGTGGAGACTTCAAACTAAATTAAATTAAAAATATTTCTGATTGTAAACTCTGCTCACAGAAACAATAGACTAAACCTGGACTTGAGATTCTTTACCATGTCCATATCCTGTCATTACTTATGGAGTTCATCCATAAATTGGTAGGCAGTATGGCCATTGGTGTTGGTTTTGGACTTAAAAGATGAGGCTTCCAGTTCATTCTCAGCATCTGACTCACTGTGGGACCCTGAGTGAGTCACTTCACTCCAACTGTAAAGCATATGTAAGCAATTGTAAACCTGACCATGTAAGTCATGCTGGATAAACACATCTGCCAGATTAATAATAAAATGTCCTATGATGACAATAGTACACAGTGCCCACTCGCAATAGACAGAGACATTACATTGTGCCAGTACAATACAAAGAACCGCACTACCAGATTCTTTTGTACTTCAGCAGCAATATTTGTCACTTATTTGCTTTTGAACCTCTTTTTAAATCTGCCATTAAGTGTTTTAGTTCTTTTTATCTCTGTTCTAATAATGACATGCTTATAAAATTACTTTTTACAATTTGGCAGTTTGACTCCCTGTCTTTTTATTTATTCACCAAAGTTGCAAATTAAGAGTGTTCCTCATTTCTGTCAAAGCTGCTCATTCTTATTTTTTCAGTGTAGCATTTATCAGTGCAGCTCACACTTAATCCTCCATAACATCACTGTCATCACAGCCTCACATCTATCCATTAGGTTCACATAGAGTATACCCCATACTTACAAGTTACATATCTATTTGAGGAGTTCACACTCATCTCTTTAGTTTTGAATTCATCAGTGTAGCTCACTCCAGTCTTCTCATGGTCTCATTTAGAAGTGTGGTTCACAAAAAGTCATCAGTCTCACTTCTAACAAAGCAGCTCCCACTCATCTTTCGTTATCACAAGACCTCAGTTTATCCCTTTAGTCTCACTTTGATCAGTGGATCTCTCTCTCATCTCCTCAGGGCCCCATTTAAAATTACATCTAATTAGTCTTACTTCTCTTAGATAACTTGACTTCCACCTTTTTCAAGTTCATGCACATCTCACATCTCTTATTTGTCAATGCAAGTCATACTCATCTCATCAGTCTCTTATATGCAGTGCTGCTCACATACATATCCTCCTTTTTTGCTTCAAACCGTGTGGATCAAAATCATCTCCTCAGTCTCATATCTATCTGTGAGGTTCACAAGTATATCTTTAGTAGAACTTCCATCTGTGAAGTTCACGTTGTCTCCTCACTCCATCACAGTTCACATTCACCTTTTCAGTGTTTAATGGTGCACTCACACTAGGCACATTTGTTTCGTACCATGCCCAAGTGCAATTGTCCCTCTCCTTACTTCCTTGTTGGCCTACACTCACACTGCGCTTAACATTCTGTGCCCAGGCACATTTTCGTCATGAGCATGCGACTTTGTGTAAAGCCAAAGTAAGGTCCGAACACACAGCATGCATGTGAAAATGATTTTACTTATTTTGTGGTTGGTTTGGAGTCGTGTAGGACAGGATAACACTCTCCCCTCTTACCTATTTATTGAGTGTGCAGAGCAGTGTTTTGCTGTTAATTGTACTGCATATACAAGAAGATTTTTACTGAGACCAATGATGTTAAGGCAAGAATTTTCAGCTTTTCTTACCAACTACAAGTCCTTGTGTAAGGTGAGAAAAAAAACTGTTTTTAACTCACATGACATTGAATGAAATAAGAATTGCACTGACTTGTTGCATCATTGACGAGATGTCTGTTTTCTGTGCATGTTTAGTGATCACACTATTTCCCAAATGCTACTGAACCATGCTCAGGTCTACCTTTTCCAAGCAAGCCAGGGCACAGTATGGTTGGCCCAGCACCAAATGATCACACTAGTCAAATAAACTGGAATTTGCAGGGTTACATGCAGACAAACGTGCTCTGGCACAGAACACATTGCCAGTGTGAGTACACCCTTACTGTATGTCCTTTAATGCTCACATAATGTCCTTGGTCTCATTGCTTCTCAAACTTACCTCCTCTGTCTCATGACTCTCAGAGAATATCTCATTCATCTTACCAGTCTCTTATGTCCTTCACTGCTCA
This sequence comes from Polypterus bichir lapradei, assembly GCA_026402145.1. Taxonomy (NCBI): domain Eukaryota; kingdom Metazoa; phylum Chordata; class Cladistia; order Polypteriformes; family Polypteridae; genus Polypterus; species Polypterus bichir. Next base: position 8,250,695 of record JANRMT010062790.1, on the reverse strand, counting down.
CATAAATATCCTTCATCTTACTGCTTTTTACATTCCACATTCTCTGTCACATGACTCTCAGCAAAGCTCAAACATACTATTTTTCCTCTTATGTCCCCTACTGCTCAGATATGTCTCACTGCTGCTTGCTCAAATCTGTCAGTACAGCTTATGTATATTTTGTCAGTCTCTTGTGACCTTTATTGCTCACATACTGTATACCTTTAGGGTCTTACGGCTTGTCATACTCATCTTTACCGTTTCATGACTCTCAGTAAAACTCAAACTCATCTTCTCAGTCTTGCACATGCATGTTAATCTTCTTGTTGTCACTACTTCTCAACATTCATCTCCTCTGTCTCATGACTCTCAGTAAAGCTCACACCCATCTGAGTTGTCTCTTATGTCCGGTACTCCTCACATATCTCTGTGGTCTCACTGCTGCCCGGGCTCATCTCTTCAGTCTCATCTCTGTCCCGGCTGATCACTCTGCTGTAACTGGCCTCAGATCTATCACGCTTCTTGCACTCATCTGCTCAGCTGTAGTTCTAACACCATCACCATTTTGTTACCTGCTCTTCTTACGGCAACATCTGAATATTTAAGCCACTTAAACCATCAACCACATTTATGCTGAGTGCAGACATTGCCACCTTTGCCACTCATTGAATACATTAGTTTTACTATGACATACTCAATTTACCGGCAATCTTAGATCATAAAAAGAATTAGAAATCATATAAATCAAAGTCAGAGAAGATGATAAAAAGCCTGAGGCACAAGACAAATTAAAATGGGACTAAGAGTAAGAGAACAAAGTAAAGAGATAAAGCTGGCCTGAAAACACCCAAAATGAACAGTTTTCTAATCGATCATTTAAGTCAGCCACTAGGAAATCTTTATATTCCACTTTCAAACAATAATGGTACATGTCCAATAATTAAATAATGTAGCATCACAAAGGAAAAGACAAACTATCTTGGGCCAACGACTAATAAGGTATGGACCTGACTTAAGGGTTCGGCCTGATACTGTACTGGCATATTATGGATACGGGATAATAAGCAACTGACACAAGGTGATGCCTACTGAGAGTGTGAAAAGAAGTGAAGATACATCTCTAACAGTTAGAATTTCTTAAACTTAAATCTTTAAATGAATGTGCAAATGATTCCGGAAAGGCGACCACAAACAAGAATGTTACTGGTATGCACTGCTCTGGTAGGTAAAGAGCAACTGGAATGCTTACCTTGGACAGCTCTAGTCCAGGTCTACAGATCCTGCATGGGTGACACTGTCCGTTATTGTCCATGTATTCATTTTCTAAGCAGTCCATACTGAGGCACAGATCCCTGAGAAACCTAAGCAAACAAAAGAATATCATGAATGGTGCAATCTGCCATTTTTTGGGTGGCTCCAAGGAGTGAAAGCAGAACACAAGATGAAGACACACTGTGATTCATGAGATAACATAAAAATGCTTTCTAACCACTGCCAGCCCGCCAGCCAACTGTGAATGTTAAAAAAACACTTCTGTCTGCAATAAATAAAGGGAACATTTCATAAACAACCAAATGCTAATTAAAAATAGAAACACAATAATAATGAAATAATTGTACATTAATAGAACAGGGCATCCTGTGCTTTAACCCACTTTCTCTAACTCTTGACCTCTTCGTTAGAAATGGGAGTGGTTGGAAACACCAGCAGGTGCTGTAAGGTTGGGTGCCCTCCTGTAGGTGAAAGGTAATGCGTGCTTAAAGTTAGAGAAACAACAGTGGGCCACGACCAAAGGTTAACACGTCTCCATCTCAACTACCTGCTGGCAGTGGTTATACTATCACTACTGGCTACTGCACTGACCTTGCCCTTGGCTTTTTCATTAACCACCCAATGCTTGATTAGTTCTTCACTTCATCCTCTCACATTTTATGTGGCAATCAGGCACTCACATAGCTGCTGTACTAAAGTGACCTGAGCAATGCTCCATGTGGTATATTATCTTTTAATATTATAAATGTAATTGAATGACTGGCCTCGCTGTATAAAAAGAATGTCCTTAGCAATCCATCTTAGGCAATGGGTGGTAATTCTGAAAAGCACACACGTATGCCACTCCTGACCTGAATGGTCACAGTGTCTTAAACTCTTTACTCCAAGCAGTTCTTGTCTTCATTCTGACTTCTAATTTAATTAAACAAGCTGGAATTTCATAGTTTTACCTGTATTGCACTAATCCCAAAAAAAATTCTAAAATAAAAATATTTTAATAAATTCAGCAGCTTTCCTGACTTTGCCTGTCAAAATTTTACTCTTACATCTTTTCAAATGTCTTGCACTGATCGTGCATGTGGAGATAACACTGAAGTAGTGACTCTTCTTTAGGCCTTGCTGTTTGTGTGCTCTTGTGTCTGGTCCTTGTTGATCGCCACTGTCTGTCACAAGTAATGATCACTGGTCCTAAATAAATTCCTTGTTTAATTTACTTGACTTTCTCATCTTTAACTTAGAACTATTCTGATTGGTTTCGTTTTTATACACCAGTAGTGTGTATGCAATATACTTCTTTATTCGTACTTCACTTATGAATGCAGAGTTTTCTGCATTGATTGTATTTAAATACTGGCAATTAACAAATAACTGAAACAGATGTAAGTGGCAATGAATGTCCCATAGTAGAGGCTATTTCAGTGTCATCTCCACTCCTGTGGCCACTTCATGATCTGCAACAGAGTAAACCAAAACAGCATTTGAAAAGAAAAACAAAAAGCAAAGTCTTAACCATCTTATCCATTTCTAGATCACAGATGGGCAAAGCCCGACACAGTAGCATCCAGTGCAAGGTAAAATGCAGCCCTGTAAGTGCACCAGTCCATCACAGTGTCTATGTGTGTACATTTATATGTATCCTAAAGATGCCAGGTTAAAGATGCCAGTGACTCTAGTACAGCTGGTATAAGTGAGTGTTCCCTGCATTGGAATCACAACACATCAAAGGTTGACACCTTCCTTGCATCCAATTCTGACAGAACAGTCTCTGTCCCATGAGACTAACATGCCATAAGTGGTTTTAGGTTGAGAGACTGCGAGATGTAATCCCTTCAGCATGTCTTGGGTCTACTACCCAGTCTTCCACTTCTGGGTCATATAACTTTGACATCTACCATGGAAGGCACCTCAACTGGCTTCTCTCAGTCCATAGAGGTTGTGGTTCTACTCCAAAGTTGCTCCCATATTGGCGAGCACCTCACCCAATCACAGAGAACAAGTCTAGTAACCTGAGCAGTAAGCACACTCAGCCACCTGTACCTTAAATCTCATTGTTTTAGTTACTTCAAAGAGCTCATAACTGTAGGTGAGGAGAGGATGTGGAGTGACTGGTAAATCAACAGCTTCATCCAAAGCCTTTCAGCACCACAGTACAAGATAGATAGATAGATAGATAGATAGATAGATAGATAGATAGATAGA
>JANRMT010062790.1:8229942-8247235 GCA_026402145.1 Polypterus bichir lapradei | reverse complement strand
AGATAGATAGATAGATAGATAGATAGATAGATAGATAGATAGATAGATAGATAGATACTCATACTGTGGGACTGCATGAGCCTCCTGTCCAGTATTGGTTCATTTTTTGCACCTACTTCTCTTGGAATAAACTTCAGGTCCTTATGCCACTAAATTATATTAAATGTATTCAATTACTGTTGGATAAGCCTATGAAGTGAAGAAGTCAGCTTATTCATGCATTTTTTAGTCAGAATTATCTCAATGCACTTCTTTGAGCAAAACAGCAGGTAAAGGATGTGGACGTGTGCATGTACTTTTAGTATTCTGAAATAAACTTGTGTTTGTTTCATAGGCTTTTTTTCTGTCTTGCACAATATGCTGTCAGAGCGAGTTGGTTTAAACTGAAACGTGGACTAAATCAATACAGAGAAAATGATAATAAGGTACACATTCAATAACTAGCCTCTAGCTACTCCCCTAATTTGGCTACTTACAAACTTTGCGCCTTTATAAAAAGGTCAGCATTTTGTCATATAGAGCCCTGTTATCTAGAAGACCCTACAGAAACATAATGTCAGACAAAAAGAGTGGTGGAAGGTGCATCAATGGTAAATTTGAGAGAAGAATCAAAATTGATGTGTGTTGCTCATTTTGGACAGATTATCAGTCCTGTGGGTTGTTATTATCACAGTCTGTGATTCCAATGTATTTGCATAAGCATTAATACTGTATTTCATTTGGCAGTCGTATAAAGCAACCATTAGTATTTCCAGCTGACATTGTCTGTTTCCTAATTATGAATAACAGTTGCTAAGGGGTTTCTGAAGAAAACTGGCATATGGGAAAGAAAAGCTATGCAGAGTAGTTTGGTGTTTCAGAAAAGAATTATTCAGAATCTCATATTTTTATTATAATCAGTGATTTTCTTTAAACTGTGTCATATGTTTTAATTGAATGGAGTTATTTTACTGTTTATTTTTCCTAAAATAGTATAATTTGCTGCATTTTAACATTTCCTTTATATAGTGTAAATTTTATCTTATAGCAACTTTTTTACATTTTTGATCCCTGTTATCCTGTTATCATTTCTCCCCTTACAAATAATTTACATTTACATATGTGAAGCCTTTAAAATCTACAGCCTTGTCATTTTTACAACGTAACTTTCCAGAACTTTACTATTTCTTCAGTTTTCTTTTTAAGATGTGACTTTTTTTTTTAAAAAAAAAAAAATTCGGATTCGTTTAATGAGACTTTTATACGTTGTTACGTGTGACTTTTTTTTTACTTTTGTAATCAAGTTTTCAAGCAGTGAAATTTGATCGTTTAACTTTCATCAGAGTTATTAAGAGTGTTTTATTGAATGCCTTCAAAATATATCACACTTTTTAAATCAGTTACCTTTTTACAGCACTTTAAAAGCGGTATTATTAATTATTCCCCATGCACGCTTCTGATTTAATGCATTTCATAAACTTCACTGAATTTAATTTCTCTCGTAGTTCCTGTCGACTTTTTCCTCGGTTTACACGGTCAGCGCGGCTTCCGAGTTAGACGATCTCCCAACGCGAGTCGAATCCGGTAATTGTAAGGACAATTGGGCCGGGAAATAAATAAATAAAAAGACAGACAAATAATATAAAACACAATATTTGGAAAATACTTTCGTGATATCAGATTCCTTACCACTGTAACATAATTACAGTTATGTATACGAACGTCAAGGTTGTCAATAGACGCGGCAGACTAAACGCCAAGCGAACCCTAACGTTTTTGTAGTCCGGTAGGGAAGAGCAGGCTGATGGTATTTGGATGATCGTAATTCATCAGGCATTTATTCACCACTCTGTAATCACTGAATGACGCAATTAGTAGATTACAGACATTATAAACGATGCATGAAGAGCTTTTGAATGACAGAACGCCCAACGTTTCACCAGGGACGTGTGATTCCCTTCAATATGTCATTTATTTTTATTATTACTATTACTAGGTTTTTTTCCAATTGCTAACCTCTTTTACAAATGCATTTCAACCTTTTAACGACTTCTCCAAAACTACGCATCAGTCTTTTATCACTTACTTTCTCAAAACAGCGCTCTTATTAATGTGATTTTTGGACTCTTATTCGGTAACTTGTATTGCACGGCTTTCTCGTGCCCTTAACTCTGCCTGGCCGCTGTCCCCACCCCCGATCTGCAAGCTCGTTTTGCACGTCTTGCAGTTGATTTCCCACCTTGTGCGGCAGCCGGCATGCCTCGACATGTCTTTCGCTCCCCACTGCCCCATTTCTAATAGCAGGTCGTTGTCACTCCGACTCAGTTACTTTAACGGGAACACGATTTGGAGAATTCTCACTAAACTCGTTAAACCGTGTAACCTGGTACCCGGTGGCACCTGGCTAACCCAGTGTGACCTGGCACAGTGTATATTTCCACTCTCAACTATTTGATAACTACATTAACAGTTTTCAAAGTGCTGACATTACATTTCCCGAAATTTAACAAGGTCACGTATAATTGAAGCCTACCGTGAAAAATCGGCAAATCTAGAAATTATGCAGAAGCATTCATTTAAAGAGAAAAGAAGTTCTTTTCGTGAGCGGCGAGCTGAGGGACACGCTGAGATCCAGGACAGTGCACTGACAAACTGAATGAAGGGGCAAGGAGCGCGCGTGCACACGTGCGCGCGCGTGCCTGGCTGCCTGTCGGGAGCGATTCTCATCTGCTTCTGCTTACCGCCTCCAGTTACAGCCCCTGCAAAGAGGCGAGCGTGGACAGTGGCGCAGCAGGGTGCCCCGATGGTTTGAGCGATGCTGAAAACCGATCAGTACAAATAAAAAATAAATAATAAAAAAAAAAAACAATCTGCGTCTGCTGAAAGCTAGATTTAGGACTGGGATGCCCCTGTGTATTGGTTTGCTTCTCTCACGGGATTGTATATTCAAGAAGTAAAATGCCAGGTGACAGGCGTACTACGCTATAGTTCCCAGTAAATCTCATGGTGACGATCAGTCAGGGTGGTGATCTCCTTTAGTTGACTGGGCTGGAATGCAAGCACAGGCGTTTATTTATGCGTTCTGTATGCCGGCATTAAACCAAAAGAATGGGCCTCTTTTATTAGGGGGGTCCTGGCGTGGTGCTCCAAAGCCCACAGCGGGAGTTTTGTATTACAGTCCAGTATTAGGCATCTATTACAACTTACATGCTGGAGGCACGCCTGCATGCCAGTCTTTGCCAGACTCTTTTTATTTTGTGCTAATTAATCGTCTTTGTTAATGCCATTCTCCATGCAGAGGTGGGCATGGCAATGTGCTTCCTCAAGAAATGGAATCAGGCACAACATCTTAAACAAATCTTGGCAAACTTCTACTATAGCACCATCAAGAGCATCCTCACCCTTTCCATGCCTCTGTAGTATGCCAGCTGCACAGCCATTGAGCAGAAGGATCTGGATCGTGTGATGAAGGTGACTCAGTTTGACCTTTTAATAGATTTACGTTTTCTTTTATCCTGTATATGGAAAAACAGTTTGATTGGGGATTTAGTGCTCTCCCTTTTAAGGCAGTACATCTATAAGTGGGCATTGGGTGGGTGGATGTCCTCATTCAGCCTTCTTCTTCTTTTTCTTAACCATCCTAGTCATCTGACTATTTTGTGTTTTGTACAACTGATCTGATGATGGTAGCTCTTTGTACAGTGAAACAGGTGGTTGTCACACAGGGTCAGGTCTGGAGAACATGGTGGGTTTATCACCACTTTGAATCTTTAGTTTCACAGAACAGCCCTTGCAACCTGTGCATTGCGAGCAGAAGCATTATCATATGGAGGTATAGTTGGCAGAATTCCTTACAACGTTTCACTGATTGAGTGCCAAAAACACTAAAAGATATCATATTTACTGAACATGTGGTCTTTTTGATGCATGTAAGCAATATGGATTACACTCTCAGTGTTATTAAAAATCATACATTGCCAGTACAGCTTTGAACATCTCAGCTGTTGAAGAAATCCCCTGCTCCCATTGCTTCAAATGTCCTTTGATTCTGGGTCAGACTGATGTATCCAAGTTTCACCCAGTTATTGAACTTTACTTCTTTTTCTCCCAGTTTGAATTTATTAGCTCAGGATGGGCTGCATGATGGCGCAGTGGGTAGTGCTGCTGCCTCGCAGTTAGGAGACCCGGGTTCTCCCTGCATGGAGTCTGCATGTTCTCTCCGTGTCTGCGTGGGTTTCCTCTGGGTGCTCTGGTTTCCTCACATAGTCACAAGACATGCAGGTTAGGTGCATTGGTGATCCTGAATTGTCCCTAGTGTGTGATTGTGTGTGTGTGCTCTGTCCAGGGTTTGTTTCCTGCCTTGCACCCTGTGTTGGCTGGGATTGGCTCCAGCAGACCCCCATGACCCTCTAGTTAGGATATAGTGGGTTGGATAATGGATGGATGGATGGATTTTCATACAAACAATGCAGTTCAAAGTGCTTTACATGATGAAGAAAGAGAAAAAAGACAAAATAAATAAGAATTAAAATAAGCGAATACAAATTAACATAGAATAAAAGTAAGGTCCGATGGCCAGGACAGAAAAAACAAAAAAAAAACACCAGATGGCTGGAGAAAAAAAAAATCTGCAGGGGTTCCAGGCCATTTCATGTGCTACCATTCCAGCCACCCAATGTACCTAAACCTGCTCAAGAACAATGGATTTGACAAAGGATCAGAGCCCTGCAACAATTCTGAGGTAAAAAATAAATTACAAACTTACAAACGTCCTAATGCACACATGTAAGAATTCAGAATTAACCCTTAAATGACACACATCACAATTCATTTGATGGCGTCATTTTATCAATGATATAGGGCAACCAGAACTTAGATCATCTTTGAGAGATGTCCTGCCTTGACAGAATTCTCTTGTCTGTGTTGTATAAAGAGTAGTGATCCTAGTACATGCTGAGTGGGTGACAATGAATCCCCAAAGGTGTATTCTTCTCTAGCATTAGAAATTCAATAATACTTGATGTAGTACTTTTTACCATCTGTGTTGACTTGGTCTTAATGCATGACAGACAGAGGACAAACCACACATGTTAGAAACCTGAACAATGTTAGTACACATAGGCTAACATTTGGCCACTTACAAAATCAGCACCACAGAATAACTTTTTCTGGATCAGGTGAAGAACGTTTTGATTGAACCAGTGTCCCCACCCCGAAATACTACAGCACATTTTCTGAGTGATTCAAAGATTCTCTTATTCTTGTGGTCCACAAGGTAGACTATATTTTCTTGATAGCAGCATATTGTTTGTCTCCTTTTTACTTCCAAATTTTATTCATCCATCCATCCATTATCCATCCATCCATCCATTATCCAACCCGCTGAATCCGAACAGGGTCACGGGGGTCTGCTGGAGCCAATCCCAGCCAACACAGGGCACAAGGCAGGAACCAATCCTGGGCAGGGTGCCAACCCACCGCAGGACCCATCCATTATCCAACCCGCTATATCCTAACTTCAGGGTCACAGGGGTCTGCTGGAGCCAATCCCAGCCAAAACAGGGAGCAAGGCAGGAAACAAACCCCGGGCAGGGTGCCAGCCCACCACAGGGCACGCACACACACACACACCAGGGACAATTTAGAATCGCCAATGCACCTAACCTGCATGTCTTTGGAGTGTAGGAGGAAACCCACGCAGACACGGGAAGAACATGCAAACTCCACGCAGGGAGGACCCGGAAAACGAACCCGGATCTCCTAACTACGAGGCAGCAGCGCTACCCACTGCGCCCCTGCCCTATTGTTATTCATTTTAATAGTTATTTTATTTTAATACTTCATTATATGTCATTTTTTCAAGCTTAAGTCTAAGCTTTTTATTGATAGCTTTATTTTTTATTAGCTGTTACTTTGGCTCACTTTTGTAGATACTTTTCTGGGGCTTACTAGCATCATCAGTTATTCACATGTTTATATTTTTATCTTTCTAATCAACATTAAGATTGTTTTTACTGAATAATATTTTGTCCATTATTAAACCTGATAAATCTAGTGTAATGTTGCAGGCGCCAAACCATTCATCATTCCTGCATGATAGTTGCATGGCACATTTATTGTACACTCACATTTACTACAGTCACAGTCTCCAAATATAATTTCTCACATGACTTTGCAATTTGCACATAAAACCAGCATAACACAAGAAAATCCATGCAGATGTGGGCATGGCAATGTGCTTCCTTGAGAAATGGAAACAGGCTCAACATCTTAAAAAAAATCTTGGTGAACTTCTATAATAGCACCATCAAGACCATCCTCACCCATGCTATGCCAGTGTGGTATGGCAGCTGCACAGCCGTTGAGCAGAAGGATCTGGATTGTGTGATGAAGGTAGCTCAGAAAATCATCTGTATGGCCCTGTCACATCTGGACACTTTCAATGTTAGCTGACTGAAGAAGAAAGCTAGGAGCATCAGTAGAGACAAAACACATCCCAGTTTTTCACTGTTTGATCTGCTACCATCTGGTAAGCACTATAGGGTGATCCAATCCCACACTAACAGCCTGAAAAACAACTTTTGTCCCTGAGCTGTGGCCTCCATCACCCCCCTGTCGGACTGCTGAGAGTTGATTTAAAACCACACCTTCGAAGGTTTATTATACATACATGCAATTCAGCCCCCTAAGGATGAATCTATTTACTATTTACTGCCAGATATTATTTTACTGCTCTGTCTTTTATATTTTGTGAAAAGCTGAAAGGACATGAAAAGAAGGGGTAGGACAGCAGCAGGTGGTCCCCATTTAATATCCGGGTTGTTTGAAGAAAAGAGAAAAAATGATAATGATGTCAAACGTGATATATAGGGTTCAGCTCTTTTACAGACTTCCAATCTCCATGAGCTGTAGGTCCAGACTGAAAAGGTCTCCCTGGGTCAGGTAGTTTATAAGTAGGTGAAGGCAGAAGAGGTGGGGCAACCGTTGATTCAGGAGGAAGTGATATCGCTGGCCCTCATTCTCCTCCATGCTAAAGCAAACAAAAATCATGTTAGTGTTGGAGTTACACCCAGTTTCTTTATTTGATTCCCATATATGTAAGGTTTGTGGTTAGGTGTCTAGCAATATTTGTAAATTTGAGCTACTTCTCTTTGATATATTGCTGCTTTTACAACAGATATCAGGAAGGTGAACCCCAGGATGGCAGCAGGTCTGGATGGCATTCCAGGATGTTTGTTTAAGATATGTGCTTGCCCCAATATTCAGGGTAAGATTTCATTTCTTCTTTAACCTTGGCTGTTGTATCAATATGCTTTAAAATACCCATCATTGTTACTGTACCTAAGACAGCAAGTCCAACCTGTATGAATGACTATGGTCCCAATTGCACTAATGCCCATAGCAATGAAGTGTTTTGAGAGGCCAGTCAAAAATTAAATATGCTCTTCTCTGCCAAAAGAACTAGATCCATTAGAACAGGGGTCCTCAGTCATGGCCCTGGTGGGCCGCAGTGGCTGCAGGGTTTTGCTCCAACCCAATTGCTTAATAAGAAGCACTTATTCCTCAAGTAACACCTCTGCTTCATTTTCGTTGCCTCGCTCATTAAGATTTTGAACCCTTATTGTTTATTTTAGTCTTAAACAGCTGTATTCTTGGTTTTTAATTGCGCCTAATGAGCAATAATATGCAAATGACAAACGAGACCAGCATTTCTCCATTTAGCTTGTTACCATTTACACCTGTGTGCATTTATTGTGCACTATTGGGTTTAATTAAATACTTGGAAGGAGAGGAAAGAGAAAAAAGTGAAGGACTGAGAATTACTCCACCATTTTAGCCTTCAAATCATTTGGATGATATCCTTAGAAAGTGGAAGATAATCTAGGATATGCGAATGACCTGACATAGCAGCAACAAGCGATGAAATTAAATCATTGGGAATAATTGCTTTCTAATTAAACAGCTGGGTTAGATCAAAAACCTGCAGCCACTGTGGCCCTCCAGGACCATGACTGAGGAGCCCTGCATTAGAATTTTCATATGACTCCAGTAAATTCACAAAGAATACCATTACTTTGATTCTAGTACTGGCCCACATGAACAACAAGAGATGGAATTATGTGCAAAAGCTATTTACAGACTATAGTTCTGCATTTGACACAATACAACCATCTAAGCTCAACACCAGATTAGGGACCTGCATCTGAGTCCTTCATTGTGCAGCTACACTTTTAACTTCCTGACACGCAGACCCCAGGTGGTTCAAGTAGGTGGCCACACTTCATCACCCCTCACATACAGTAGGTGCTCCACAGGGCTATGTTCTGAGTCCTCTGCTATACTGTACATCCTATACATGTATGACTGCATGGCTGCACATGACTTTAGCATTATTTTCAAGTTTACTGAATACACAGCTGTGGTGGGCCTGATCTCTTACAACAATGACCAGGCTGACCTGGATGAAGTGGAGAGTCTGTCAGGACAACAGTAAACTCCTGAATGTCAGCAAGAGAAAGAAACTGATTGTGAACTTTGGGAGAAAACAGCACTACTACGCCCTCAGCTTTAACAACACAGTAATCCCTCTCTGTATCGCGCTTCGACTTTCGCGGCTTCACTCTATCGCGGATTTTATATGTAATCATATCTAAATCTATAACGCGGATTTTTCGCTGCTTCGCAAGTTCTGCGGACAATGGGTTTTTTTACTTCCTGTACATGCTCCCTCAGTTGGTTTGCCCAGTTGATTTCATACAAGGGACGCTATTGGCGGATGGCTGAGAAGCTAACCAATCAGAGCACGCAGTTAAGTTCCTGTGTGCTGAATGGCTTAGTGACGGAGCGCCGAATTCAATTCTGCGGCGTTAACCAGGAAGTCTTGTCTGGCTCATTCAGCATCAATGTGTTTCGCTGTGTAAAGAGTTAACTTTTGTGCTCTTTTGTGTTTATCTTTGTGCATAGTCAAGCCTTTCATGATGGCTCCAAAACGATCTGCTCCTGCTACTGCTTCAGGGGCCGTGCCCAAGCGCCAACAGAAGATGTTAACAATTGCCGAAAAGGTAAAAGTAGATATGTTAAAGGAAGGGAAAAGCTACACCGCTGTAGGACGTCATTACGGCATCAATGAGGCTACGATTCTTTTTATTTAAAAAGGAAGAAAAGAATATAAGATCTACGGCCGCAGTGTCCTTTAACCAGGGCGCAAAACGAGTTGTAAGTGGATGTAATAAGGCAGTGGTCTGGATGGAATCTGCTTTAGAGATTTGGATTGAAGACTGCCGGAAGAAGAACAACGGCAGTGCTACACAATCGCCTGAAGAGGCTCCTTTAGAAGAGCTGTAATGCTCTCCTTTGTTGTGCAGTAAAACTAAACTCATCGTTATCAGACAAGTCATGGGGTCATTGTTGGTGAGTAACCTTAATTAATTTTCTACTTACAGAACTTAGTACATGTACATACTTTAGTGTCACTATACACACATTTACTGTATACAATTTTTCTTGCATTGTACGTATTTATTGCTGGTGGCCTGTCTATCGTAATGGCTGTAACATATGTGATATCAGAGACACTCGATATCTTTAAAATAATATTTAGGTTTTACTGTATAAAAACAGTGTGTTTACAGACATAATTTCAATGAGTCTTACCTAATATCTAAGAGAATACAAAGGGCTTATGCTGTATAACTGTGCGGGGAATATTTATAAACAGTGTGGGAGAGTTTATAAGGGCTTAAAATATATAAAAATAACCATACAAATATATGGTTTCTACTTCACGGATTTTCACCTATCGCGGAGGGTTCTGGAACGCAACCCCCGTGATCGAGGAGGGATTACTGCATTCAGGTAGAGAGGGATGACACTTTCAGATACATCGGTGCTCACATCACAGAGGACCTGAACTGGTCCAAATATAACAACACCTCGGTGAAGAAAGCATGGCAACGTCTTTATCATTTCAGATGCCACAGTGATTTCAGGCTGCCTTCCCAATTATGTCCAGATATCCACCATTGAAAGTATCCTGAAAGGAAGTTTTATGACCTGGTTTGGAAACAACAGCGGGGCTACAAGATTCTACAGAGGGTGGTGAATGTATAAGTTTGAGAACACCTTCACCATGCAATATTGGAGCAGGGCAAATAAAATTGTAAGTGATGTCAGTCAACTCAAAAATGGCCACTTCCTTGTGCTGCAGTCAGGTAAACAGCACTGCTGCCTAAAGTCCAATTCAGAGAGAATGAGGAGGAGCGTGTCCAGGACTACATGATACCCGATTTTTAACTCTCTTATATTAAGCTATCAAGTGTGTAGCCCGGGCGCATACAGCCACCCTAAACTGACGCAGACAGGCAGAGACACGAGTTCCAGCACAACACACTTTTTTCCTCTATGGGGAAGTGCTTTTCTATTTGCTCCCTACTTCTTAGCACAATCCAACTAATGCCAACAGTTACAGCACAGTTCTTTTCACCTTCAATTCTCCACATAGTCTTTGTCCTTCTTCCTCTCGACTCTTGCCGTTGAGCGGTGGTGACTAGCCCCCTTTTATAGGACACCCGGATGAACTCCAGGTGTCCAACAACCTTCTTCCTGGTGTGGTGGAAGTGCGGCAAAACAGGGCCCACCAAACGTCCAGGCACCCCCAGGAGGTGGACACGGGCCCCAGCAGGGTTGAGCTTCCATGCTCCAAACCTGTAGCCCCAGTGCAAGCCAAGGGAGCGGCCCGCTAATGGTCTGGGGGAGAAAATGTCCTGAAAAAAGCACTCTCCCCAGGTCCTTCCATTGTTGGGGCATCCTGGCTAGGTATTCATTCAGTTAATACATATTATTTATCACATATTTTATCTATTAACAATTTTTATTGATATTTACAAAGTCATGTATTATTGTTATTGTAAGTTTAGTATTCTTATATGCCCAGTCATTGGAGTTTAGCATTTGTATGTGACAAACCAAATAATTTGATTTGATTTCATTCCAAATTTTGTTGTACACAAACATAATGACAAATAAAGATTTTGATCATTCTGTTCTAATTAATTCTAATATATGTAAAATTGTATTGTTTTTAATTGGTTTTGAATCTTTATATAATCATTCACTTCTTCAGATTTGATAGTTTTACTTCTCTTGCTGTTTAGCATGTCCAGCTTTACTATTTATTACTTAGTTTTGTAAAGTAGCCTTTATTTCAATCAATTTGTTGTGATGACCTGGCCTCTCATCCTTGGTCAGTTTCTACTTTTGCATCCTGTACCTCTAGGGGAGACTCTGAGTGCCTGTGGATATAAACATGGGCCAAGCGAGTTGACAAAATCGACATATGGACCTGTTAATTGGCATTTGGTTTTATTCATCATTCATTTGCTTATTTCTTCACTTCTAATGCTTGCTATAGCGTGTCTTTGTTTTCATTTTTTTGCATTGTCAATTTGAATTTGGACTCAGTTGTTAGACAGTTTTGATTGTTTTAATGTTTATGTGCTTTCACTGACCAGTAACATTTATCATATCTGAATAACGTTATAGTTCAGTTTTAGCAGCTGTATATTGCATCAAACTTGTACTACTTTTAGATTAGATTAGATTACATAAACTAAATTAATCCCAAGGGAAAATTCACATGCATATAGCAGCAGAAACATAAAACAGGGATACAGACTGACAGGAGAAATTTTACAGCCAATCAGTCAGTCACTCTCCAATGAGCTACAGTGGTGTGAAAAACTATTTGCCCCCTTCCTGATTTCTTATTCTTTTGCATGTTTGTCACACAAAATGTTTCTGATCATCAAACACATGTAAGCATTAGTCAAATATAACACAAGTAAACACAAAATGCAGTTTTTAAATGATGGTTTTTATTATTTAGGGAGAAAAAAAAATCAAAACCTACATGGCCCTGTGTGAAAAAGTAATTGCCCCCTGAACCTAATAACTGGTTGGGCCACCCTTAGCAGCAATAACTGCAATCAAGCGTTTGCGATAACTTGCAATGAGTCTTTTACAGCGCTCTGGAGGAATTTCGGCCCACTCATCTTTGCAGAATTGTTGTAATTCAGCTTTATTTGAGGGTTTATTAGCATGAACCGCCTTTTTAAGGTCATGCCATAGCATATCAATTGGATTCAGGTCAGGACTTTGACTAGGCCACTCCAAAGTCTTCATTTTGTTTTTCTTCAGCCATTCAGAGGTGGATTTGCTGGTGTGTTTTGGGTCATTGTCCTGTTGCAGCACCCAAGATCGCTTCAGCTTGAGTTGACGAACAGATGGCCGGACATTCTCCTTCAGGATTTTTTGGTAGACAGTACAATTCATGGTTCCATCTATCACAGCAATCCTTCCAGGTCCTGAAGCAGCAAAACAACCCCAGACCATCACACTACCACCACCATATTTTACTGTTGGTATGATCTTCTTTTTCTGAAATGCTGTGTTCCCTTTACACCAGATGTAACGGGACATTTGCCTTCCAAAAAGTTCAACTTTTGTCTCATCAGTTCACAAAGTATTTTCCCAAAAGTCTTGGCAATCATTGAGATGTTTCTTAGCAAAATTGAGACGAGCCCTAATGTTCTTTTTGCTTAACAGTGGTTTGCGTCTTGGAAATCTGCCATGCAGGCCGTTTTTGCCCAGTCTCTTTCTTATGGTGGAGTCGTGAACACTGACCTTAATTGAGGCAAGTGAGGCCTGCAGTTCTTTAGACGTTGTCCTGGGGTCTTTTGTGACCTCTCAGATGAGTCGTCTCTGCGGTCTTGGGGTAATTTTGGTCGGCCGGCCACTCCTGGGAAGGTTCACCAGTGTTCCATGTTTTTGCCATTTGTGGATAATGGCTCTCACTGTGGTTCGCTGGAGTCTCAAAGCTTTAGAAATGGCTTTATAACCTTTACCAGGCTGACAGATCTCAATTACTTCTGTTCTCATTTGTTCCTGAATTTCTTTGGATCTTGGCATGATGTCTAGCTTTTGAGGTGCTTTTGGTCTACTTCTCTGTGTCAGGCAGCTCCTATTTAAGTGATTTCTTGATTGAAACAGGTGTGGCAGTAATCAGGCCTGGGGGTGGCTACGGAAATTGAACTCAGGTGTGATACACCACAGTTAGGTTATTTTTTAACAAGGGGGCAATTACTTTCACACAGGGCCATGTAGGTTTGGATTTTTTTTCTCCCTAAATAATAAAAACCATCATTTAAAAACTGCATTTTGTGTTTACTTGTGTTATATTTGACTAATGGTTACATGTGTTTGATGATCAGAAACATTTTGTGTGACAAACATGCAAAAGAATAAGAAATCAGGAAGGGGGCAAATAGTTTTTCAAACCACTGTATATCCTAACACAGGGTCACAGGGGTCTGCTGGAGCCAATCCCAGCCAACACAGGGTGCAAGGCAGGAACAAATCCTGGGCAGGGCACCATCCCACTGCAGGACACACACACACATACACCAAGCACACACTAAGGGCAATTTAAGATCGCCAATACACCTAACCTGCATTTCTTTGGACTGCGGGAGGAAACCGGAGTACCCGGAGGAAGCCCACACAGACATGGAAAGAACATGCAAACTCCATGCAGGGAGGACCCAGTAAGCACACCCTGGTCTCATTACTCATTACTGATTTGTCCTCTGTCTGTCATGCATTAAGACCAAGTCAACACAGATGCTAAAAAGTACTACATCAAGTATTATTGAATTTCTAATGCTAGAGAAGAATACACCTTTGGGGATTCATTGTCACCCACTCAGCATGTACTAGGATCACTACTCTTTATACAACACAGACAAGAGAATTCTGTCAAGGCAGGACATCTCTCAAAGATGATCTAAAGTCTGGTTGCCCTATGTCATTGATAAAATGACGCCATCAAATGAATTGTGATGTGTGTCGTTTAAGGGTTAATTCTGAATTTTTACGTGTGCATTAGGAAGTCTGTAAGTTTGTAATTTATTTTTTACCTCAGAATTGTTGCAGGGCTCTGATCCTGCACTCAGTGAAGATCACCATACCAAAATAAACTGAATTGAAAGCATCAAAGAGCGGCAGAGCACAAGACAGCAGATTCTCTGCAGAGTCAAATCCATTGCTCGTGTGCAGGTTTAGGTACATTGGGTGGCTGGAATGGTAGCACTTGAAATGGCCTGGAACCCCTGCAGATTTTTTTTCTCCAGCCGTCTGGAGTTTTTTTGTTTTTTTTTGTCCTGGCCATCGGATCTTACTTTTATTCTATGTTAATTAGTTCCCTCATTTTAATTCTTATTTATTTTGTCTTTTTTCTCTTTCTTCATCATGTAAAGCACTTTGAACTGCATTATTTGTATGAAACTCCATCTATCCATCCATTATTCAACCCGCTGTATCCTAACTAGAGGGTCATGGGGGTTTGCTGGAGCCAATCCCAGCCAACACAGGGCACAAGGCAGGAAACAAACCCTGGGCAGCACAATTTAGAATCGCCAATCTCACCTAACCTGCATGTCTTTGGACTGTGGGAGGAAACCAGAGCACCCGGAGGAAACCCATGCAGACACGGGGAGAACATGCAAACTCCACGCAGGGAGAACCCATAAAGCGAACCTGGGTCTCATTACTGCAAGGCAGCAGCACTACCACTGCGCCACCGTGCTGCCCAGTTACAGCCAATCAATATTTAAAAATAAATAAATATTGTTCAGATGTTTCAAAATGGTATTTAAGAATAAACTTAACAAGTTCCCTGGAAGGAAGCATTGAAATGCCTGATAGCAGTGGACAGAAAAAAAACCCCAGTGACGCTTCTTAGCACACCATGGTGGAATGAGCCTGTCCCTAAAAGTGCTCTAAGAGAGTGCCTCCTGGAGGGGATAGAGGGTATTTTTCATGATGGCATCCAATTTTGCCCACATCCCCTTTTCTACAACAGCTTCCAGTGTGTGCAGGGTTCACCCCATGATGGAGAAGGCTTTCCTGATTTTTGGCTTATTATTAATGTATACAGTAGTTTGTGCCATGGACCGAGTTTTTATTACCTTATGGCTAACTTTAGTGTCATGGGCACTCTTTAGACTCTGGGCTAATGTGCCTCTTGTGTGAAGTGTGCCCGTTCTCCCCATATTGTAAATGAGCTTTCTTGAGAGAAATTGGTTTGCTCAGCTTCTACTTAGCAGAACAGTGTGTAGCACTGACCAGGGGCACCTTAAGCATGTCAGGACACAGAGCCGTGCTAATGGACCCCTCTGCGTCCTCAGCCTTACAATCTGTTACCCAATACCATTACTAAGAGAACATTATCAACCTGTATTTTATAACACTAAAAATCAAATGCTAAACATATGTAACATTTCATCCCAAATGCAAAACATTACCAGAGTGTATTTATTTATATTTCAAGCCAAATCCAAAAGATTTGTAACACTGCAAAACAAATTCAACAAAATAAATAATAACAATTACTGTACTGTACTTACATTTATATAGCACTTTTCTAACTACTCAAAGCACTTCATGTAGATGGCGAGGAACAACTTCAGCCACCCGGCTGCAACAACTGAAAAAGGTGAGCTGAGGAGAAGAGTAAGAAAGACAAACTGGGATGTTGCAGAAAGAAGGGACAGGCAAACGACTGGGAGGCATGGCAGGATCATGGCAGGCCAGAGGATGTCTGCTGCTGCGGAGAAGACCATGAGGACAGCAGCAGACGTGAATATGGATTGAAAAGCATGTACTGAGGCTTGTGGGTTTAATGAATGTGATTTTTAACCTCAGATGTTTAACTTATTTATTGGAGTTTTTATTGATTTTAACCTTCACCTTAAATACTGAATTTTATTTGGATTGTTTTGTTATGAAGCACTGCACTGTTTGTACCCTGGGATTTTGTGGCCTGGATTGATTAATAAAAGCATTACTTGTATTTTTGCGCCTCCCCTTACTTGTCCTCATTGCCCTGGCTCATCTTGGTTTATCACGAGTAACGACAGTCCCAAGCTCCGGAGCCAACCCAAACCATCACAGTGCATCACAGAGCCAACAAATACAGTGCTGTTTCTATCAAAACGGTCAGCCAGTTTTCAACCTTCATATCCTGGTCAGGAGCCGGCACTTGTCCTATCAGCCTTAGATGAAAAGGTGGAAAAGTAAAACTGGGCAGAACTCACAAA
Organism: Polypterus bichir lapradei; assembly: GCA_026402145.1. NCBI lineage: Eukaryota > Metazoa > Chordata > Cladistia > Polypteriformes > Polypteridae > Polypterus > Polypterus bichir. Next base: position 8,231,102 of record JANRMT010062790.1, on the reverse strand, counting down.
GAAAATCCATAATGAACAAGGAGCACTGGCTCAAAAAGTAATAAATGTGAAGATCCTGTTTACGTTTGACTCTCCAAAAAGGTTTGCCCACAAATTGGGGGGACATGTAGTGCCACTCTGCTGAAAGCTGACACACTATCATCACCATCATCATTCTTTGTTTGCTCAAGTGCGGCATAACCAGGTGATTACTTTGTTCAGCTAAGAGTTTCAGGCAGGACTGCCTAAAAAGAAAGAAAAGTCTGTCACGGTTCCCTGATCACCTGCTAACTCTGCTGTGATGAGCCAACATATTTTATTCTGTATTGAATTTTAAATAAAATGTAAATTGGGGATCTATGCCAAAAGAAAAAAAAAATATTTATGCAGCTACAGAACACTGAAAAAATACAGTAGAAACCTTTTTTTTTTATTTTGAATTAGAAACCTGCATTGTTGATCTAAACTCTTACAACTTTGTAATAAAAATAAAGTCCCAAGATTTAAACCATAACTGAAAAATCTTCTTCAAGGAAACACCATAAAGAAATGGCAGGGATCACCAAGTTACTTTCCATTGCTATGTTAGCAGATTCTCAGAAAGTGTCAGCTTCCAGGATCAGACCCTGTACTCATCATTGCTGCTGTTTTTATTATTCCCTCTCCTTGCCACAATTCTTGACTAATATTTCCGACACAGGTTGTGAATTTTATTAAGCAAACCGGCTGCCAGTGTCTCAGCAGGATGGTAGATTTGTAATGCTGTGTTCAGTCTTACTCTCATGTGCGGCAGCAGGCAATGAATTTCTCCTGAGATAAGCCGCTGCATCATAACTCAGATTATGTTAACTTTATTAGGTTAAGACAGCTTAATATTTACAGGAGCCAATGCCACCAACAGAGCCTGGGCAATCGGCATCACAGCAGTCCTGATGAGTCCAAAACCGCACAGTAGTACAGCGAGCAGCATTGAGATTTGCGCCAGCGCAGTTCTCACAGTTTAGTGCCTATTAGGATAAGGGAGGAAAACTTTAACTCACTTTCTTTCAAGTCTCCTGCCCCCTAGTGGAGTGGTTTATAACAAGTAGAGTGGCAGTGATCTAATAATTTAGTTTTTGCTCTCCCTAGGTGTTTGATAGATAGATAGATAGATAGATAGATAGATAGATAGATAGATAGAT
>JANRMT010062790.1:8214900-8225276 GCA_026402145.1 Polypterus bichir lapradei | reverse complement strand
TTATTATTATTATTATTATTATTATTATTATTATTATTATTATTATTATTATTATCTTCTTAGAAAGTGCATTGAGCTGCATCATTTCTGTAAAAATGTGTTAAATAAATGTTGTTATTGCTGTTGTTGCAAAAGTAAGTTGAGATTGGTGTTGTGGTATAGCTGGCAGAAGCGGGAGGGAAATGTAGAAAGCGGGTAGTAGAGGTGGGCTGTTAACAAATGCTCCAGAGTGGCACTCTAACTTCAGGTTCAAGTGTATGTGGAATCGGTACACATCAATAGCGCTGCTGGCGGTGCTTAAAGCTGTAAGTGCAAGTGAAATGAAACCATTAGGAAGCAGATGGGAGTGATACTGGAGGTCAGCCCAGGGAAGCCCTCTTTTCTGACCTTATACTGCAGGGGCAGCCTGCATGTGTGTGTATTTTGGAGCTTCAACTGTTCTCTCTGTATATTTACGTGGCAGTTGGCCTTTATACACTTTAATCTTTAGTCATAAGGTCTGACTGGGGGACAGGTAACCTCTTGTGCTGCATTGTTACTCTCCTGTATGGATGCAGAAGTCTGACAAATCCAGACCATGGTGCTCAATTGGGAAAAGCAAAACTCAATCAAAATGGCAACATATTAAGCGAGAAAGTGGAAAGAATGCCTTATTATACATACACATTCAGTTTTGAGGAAAAGCTTAGCTCTGTTTAAGATTTTTCAAATAAGGAAGACAAAGGTTTCAGGTTAAGATAATTGTCACTGATCATAGCATAGGAGAGTGGGGATTAGCATGCAACACGTGTACACATGATAATGATGACCCTCTAAATCTGTTATTATTTGGACAGGGGAATATTAAGGGAACAAGCAGATGGCCGCTTAAAAGAATGTAAGTACAAACACATTCTACTACCGCTTTTATAACAACTGGATTTGTTTTGCTTTTCCATTAGAAGCGAGAACCGTTATGTCGGCGTTATCTGCATATTAATAAACATCGGAGATTTAGGCAGGGGCGCCATATTGGGGGTTCGAGGAAGACCTGAATTTTAATTCTGTCTATGATCAATCAGTGGAAATGGTCATATTTCGATCTCAAACCTGAAATCCTCAGTGCCGCGGCACTGCACATTAAAGATAACGAGGGATGCTAATGAATGTGTTTTGCTTCTCTTCTTTTAAGTTTTATCATTTCTTTGCAATGACTTTGTCCGCTTCACACCGCCGTTTCTCGCAAGTACCTTCATTTTCATTCATATGCTCTTAAGTCTCGACGAATGTCAGTATGCTCGTTCCTTGTCTGCGATCCATTACACTCGCTGCCCCGTTGTTCTTAAACAGCAGGTGTTACGCATAACAAAACAGATCCAAACTAAACTGGTAATAAAATCACTGGCTTGTAAGTAACCATAATGAACTCGTGATTGAGGCACCATCAGGGGTTACTAGGCTGGCACTGATTCCACATTCGGAGCAAGAACCACAAGTCTCGACTGTCCATAAAACTTTGAAAGACGAAACTTCGTTCCACCTGGTCCTATAGCGGAAAAGCGGCAATTAGTGGCGCAAGATCTCTGAGGGTTAAAAAAGAAATCGACCTCATAGTCAAAGACTTTGACAATCAAACGTTATGACTTTCTGGTCTGTTTCTTCTCTAATCCTCCTGTTTTGTCACAAAGCAGAGCAATACCGCCACACATCTAGTTATGATTTCCGATAACTGGTCGAATGGTTTCTTCTTTGCTATTACAGTTTTTGTGTTTTCACGTGCTGTCTTCTGGCACTCAAATAGACATTTTGTCACCTAAATGGTCTTGCTGTTTGGTCTCAATTTGTAATCGCCGTGCACTTCATTTGCTGAGAATGATGGTGGATGCAAAACATTTTCAGCCAGATATAACACTGTGACTTAACACGCCATTCTCATACCTGTTTAATCCAGTTCGTGGTCGCGGGAGGCCGGATCCTATCCTGCAAGTATAAGCCTAACGGTAGGAAACAGTCCTGGACAGGATGTCAGACCTGCAGTTTTCAGTCACGGATGTAAATTTAAACAGCACGGTTTTGGATGGGAAACTTCACATATGCACAGGATAGTTCGTGCGAACTCCATACTGAAAAATGCCGGGTCGTAACTAGAGCGCAGGACTCTCAGTCAACGAGTCAGCAACGCTAACCACTGGGCATCAGTGTGGCCTCGTGAAATATCGTGCGGGGATACTGCTGGTACCGTCTATGGTGCCATTCTTCATTCGTTCGTTCATTCATTAATTCAGACTGGCTACAGCAGAGTGATTCACTCAGACTTTCTGCAGCAGGGTGCTTTTTAAGAGCAGGAACACCAGAATTATCGATGCTCTTGGTCCATCAGGAACAATACATGGCAGAGACTAATAAAATGAACAATGCTGCTCACTGAACGAGTGACCTGTTTGACACAAATGGTACAGTCCAGCTGTCATAAGCAAGAGGCCATCAGAGTCATGAGGATCCATATCATAATTATTAGTCTCAGCCTGCACAAGGTGGCCCGAATTGTTGAGGACAGGTGGTGGGGTGAATGTAACCTACAATTTATGACTGGTGTTCTGGATAGAGTACAGACTGCTTTGGTGGTCCCTCGCCAGCCTTCCCCTGTGCCCAACTGCTGGGATGCGTCTCCATCTGCTGCTTCTTCTCTAAGTTTCTTAACTATAGTCGGTGGAACATGTGTTTGGATTCCAGGATGTGTAAAGTGTATGCTTATTTATCAAGGGTGGCAGATGTTGGCAGGGGAGCTGCCTTGGGATGTCTCCTTATCTCCACACAGAAGGGACTCTCTTTAATCACACAAAATTGGCTTATTAAGAGAGGATCGAGTTGACATGTTTCAAATCGGGCTGCCAGCGGCAGAATGAACGACGGCTCTGTTTCGGGCTCCACGTGATGCCGGCTTCCTGGACAGCAGTTTCCTGGGCAGTGGCGCCGGGGACAAATTTAAAGATTGATTTTATTTATTTATTTATTTAACCGATACCGTAAAAAGCGGGACAGCAGGTTCGGAGGGATTAATGCATTTTAGCGTGCAGCCACTAGGTGGAGGAAGCGGATGTGGCACCTGCAGGCATCACGCAAAGTTTCGATGTCAGTTTGTTAATGCGGCTAGACAATGTCTGATTATACTCACGGACATCACATGCTTGTACCATAAACACGGTGGTGCGGCTGCTAGCGCTGCCTTCTTGCATCTCGAGGTTGAATCTCAGCCAGCATCTGTATGCGTGAGCTCGTCTGCTGTTTTCCTACCACACCCAAAAGACGGACCTGTTTGGGAGTCAGTTGTCAACTCCCAACTGGTCTTGTATGACTAAATATCGTAGATGTGTGCTAATGTAGAATGTGATGGACGGGCGCCCCGTCTACAGTTGGTGCCTGCTCTGCGTCTGTCAGTTACTGATGAATGTAGCCACAACAACAGAATCAGAGCCATTGGTTCCAGTCTGTACAGTCAGGAGGACTCACGAACCACAAGAGTTCACAGCTACTCTACTTCTCCGCACAAAGCAAAGAAGTGTCGAATGATTTTTTCCCGGCAAGCAGAGGCTGACCAAGTGTGTCCTACAATTATCTCGTGTTCTGACCAGGATCGCTGCAGCCATCCTGCTTTCTGCACAGCCTGTGTTCTTATCGAACGACTACATTTCTATAAAGCACAGACTTTGCTCATTACGCACAAATTTTTAATTAATTCATTCTTCCCCAAGCCACAAAGTTAAAACAGTAAGCACACGGGTGCGTCACACCAAAAGACACCATACGTTTTTGGCGTGTACTGTACATTGCTGCCTTGCCTACAGGGAAGGGTGGTTGTGGCCGCAGGTGGGTTCCAAAAAACCCAACCACGTGAAGGATCCAGAAATAACCTTCATTTATTTAGATCCAAAACGAGATCCATACAGACTAGATATAGTGTCAAATGTGAAAGTACCAACAGCTCATTATTTTTAAAGAATTCTAGTTGCATACAACAACGCAAGTAGATTTTCTTATAGTGTCCCGCTAGATAAACCCCTTAACATTAAAGATTTCAGGTTTTTCAACATATTAGAAAGTTTTTCAACGCACAAAGAACCGACTTCATATGTAAAGAACCTTTCCATGAATGAAATGGTGCTTTGTCAAGCAATGTAGTTATGAGGAACAACACAACCTAGTAAGAAGAAAAGAGAAAAAAAAAAAAAAGAATAGAAAGAACCTATCCAGTAATAGTAAAAGCTTTACGTTTGAAGGTAATAAAATGGAAATGTGTAATTGGTATTTACTCTTTACCATTGTACCTTTTCAGTTTCTCATCCATGCAAAGCCTAGTAACTCAGTTACTACAGTAAATATTGTGTTAGGTTCACTTCGCTGAATCTCTTGATTTGATTTATTTGTCTCATGATGGATTTGAGCAGGGGACAGATAGAACTTTTCTTGTCCCCAGATGGAATTTTGGCGCTTTACAGAAACTCTTTAAATAAATAAATACATTAGTTGATAAACAGATACATATATAAATTCTGACTTGGCAGTCCCAGTCCCAGTGAGTTATTATAAAGATATACGGCTAAGGAGCCCCAGTAGTGTTTTTGGACACACTTCTGCTGAATAATTTGTTGGCTGAAAGTCCTGATTGTTGGTGTGTCAGAGAGGGGATGTGCAGCATTGTTCATAATGGCACTCAGTTTTGTTTTACAGCCCCAAATAATCTTGCTGCTTTGGACCATGCTGGAGAGCAAGGCTGGAGTTTTGTCGATAAATTATAGCATTAGAGAAATACTGAATGATTATAATTTGCAGATAATGCAGTTGTGAGGTTGTTACTTTAACATAAATATTGAGTACATATTTTTAATTTTATGCCTACATGCAACACTTACATAGTTCCTATCCACTTCCACTAATTTCAGGATAAATTACTTTTTGGTTTTTTTACTGTTTTGGTTAACTTTTCCCAAGCAGCAGAAGAAGTGAAAGGTTGGCCATTCTTGGGGCCTCATGTATAACACCGTGTGTAGAATTCACACTAAAACATGGTGTACGGACAAAAATAGAAATTTGTGTATGCACAAAAAAATTCAGTTGGATAAAACTGTACGTAAGCAAAGTTCTATACACTTTCCCTTTATAAATACCAATCAATGTGAAATTTAATGCACATGCGCTTGCCTACAGCCCCACTCCTACTCCTCCAAGAATTATGCCTTTTTAAACATGCAAATCAATATAACTAGCCCGTTGTGTTCAGTGTTTTGTTAAGAGACAATGGCAAAAGCACATGCAAAAAAAAAGAATTTCAGTGAATACAAAATGGAGGTCCTGCTCAGTAAAATGGAGGCAAGGAAAAGGTACTATTTGGTGGCTTAAGCATTGGTATAAGTAACAAAAAGAAATTGATGGAGTGGTGCAATGTGGCGGAAACACTCAAAAGTTCAAGTTCAGAAAGTTGCGCAGTGTCTGAAATTTAAAAGAAATGATCGGATATCAAAGTCGATGTGAAAAGCACAGTTGCTGCCCACCGTCTGAAAAGAAAAGGTCTATGTTGAGATTAAAATCGAAATGTAAACTTTAATCTCGAAATTTCTACTTTAATCAAATAGTCTGTTTTCTCATTAAAGTAGAACATCATAAACTACATCTTAAAATCGATGCTTAATTTACTAGAGTTCCTGAAACCCCATCGTAATAAAAATAGCATGCTAAATGCTTCATATTCTAAATGCTCCCCAACCCAGTCATTACGTGCTTCTTAAATGGGCTTTCTTTTACGCTGACAGGAGTGTGCAGGCAGTGATTGCCACACAGAATACTTTACGTTCATGATAATACAGCTCTTTGAACATTTTACAATACTAAGATGTATACTTGATATCATTTTCATCATGAAATGCATTAACAAATATATTAAGCATATGGGGGCACGGTGGCGCAGCAGTAACGATAATATGGTGCTTTGTTCAGGGATTATTCCTGCCTCACGCAAGATGCTTGCTGGGATGGGCACGACCCTGAATGGAATAATTTATTGCAGCAGTATTGTGTCTATCAAACATACCAACACCCAATTCCTGTCCTTCCGTTTCTTACTTAATGTAACCAATTGCCACACAATAAGTGTCTCTAATAAATGTAAAACCAGCTGTAAGATTAGAATGCAGATTCTTCAAAACTTTTAAAGGAATATTGAAAAATCTTCATTGTACAATTTAATTATTCCATCCATCCATCCATCCATGGTCATGCCAGTCCAAGCAAGCATCAAGCGCAAGGCAGGATCAATCCCAAGATGGGGTGCCAGCTCATCGCAGGGTAAATATGAGCGCACACATATGCACTAGTAGCATCAGTTTAAGCATCACCAAATCCCCTAACCTGCAATGCTTTGGAAGGAAACTGAAGCACGTAGCCGAAACCCACCAGGAAAACACGCAAACTCCGGTTTTTGACAGATCTCAACGTTTTAGGATCCCCTGATACCGGAAACATCAACATCTCGATGATGGGTGTGTTTCTGTCTGCGTGTGTGTGGATTTGTGTGTCACAGCTTCTTAAGGATAGTCTAGAAATAAAAAGGCTGGACAGAAAAATACCAAACTTGAAACTTACACCTGTTATGAGATGATTATGTGCTGATTAGTTTTTGAGCAAAATCATGCAAGAAGAAGAGACACTCTGGAGGAACCCTCAAATACTGCAATTAATTAGGAAATCTTCTCATCAGTTGCTATTGTAATGACCTATTTTATGATCAGAAAAATCAGCATCAGAGCAGTAAATAATTACTAAAATAGTTCAAGTAACTTGGTTCCTAGGGCACAAAGCCTACTGACACTCATGTCCGAATTTTTTTTAACAATAGCTATGGCCAAATAACAAAGCAGGAGAGGGCGCTTCACCCATGACTAACTGCTAATGGATTTCTTCACTTGTCAATCTATTTTATGAACTCACTTTTTTTAGGCACAAGGTAACAGGAAGAAATAAACTATTTTGATAACATCTATTTGGGGCTAAAGTTTGGGATCTTTCCTGTATGATACAGCCATCAATGGTACAGCCATAGCAGCTACTCCACAGAGTCCAAATTAACATCTGTGAGATGTCAGATTAAACCTGACTACCTGTGTGAAATCCATGTGAACCTGCTGAGAGTGTGCCAGCTGCACTCAGGCAGGTCACTGAATATAGGAGGCATCAGCTTTGACACCCTGTGCCACCACAATGATCCAATTGCTTTGTTCAGATGTTTTCTGTTTGGCCGCAGGGCATGGATCAGCTATATTTAGCCTCTGAATTTGACAGAGGAGGAGTATCATTGTGTAGCATTGTGTCTTTTCAAATTTGAACCACAAAGAATAGTACTGGTTAACTGTTTGTACCCCCATTTCCATATCAAGAGGCTGTTGAGCTACATTTTTTGTTTCTTCGTCTATAATTACACATAAGGGGAAACAGAGAAGAAAAACATTTCTGTGAGTGGGTATCCCACACCCTCACCCCCTCTACTCTCCACACCTTCCAACATTTCTTTGTAAAAAGTTTCTTTGCCAAAAACCTTCTTTTTAATTCCATCTGATCTATAGGGCTGTTAAATTTCTTCCAAACAGGTAAATAATGTCTGAATTTATCAGTTCACTCTCTGCCCAAATGGAATAAGCCTTTCCATCTTAGTCCCTTTGTATGCTCCTCTGGAGGTCTGTGGTGTACCTCCTTGGCCTGCCCTGCTTTGCCAGTTCAGCCACATGCCACTTGGGGTTTTTCCATCTCTTTTCTGTTTCCAGCTGTGATTTACAATATAGAAGCAGCTGTAGCCCACAACGGCATAATGTGGTAAAGATTAAAAAATTGCAAGTCCTTGCCGAATGGAGCTTCAATGAACGTTGGCCACAGAATACACTGAAACACCACATGAGAAATCAGTAAAACATAATATGAACTTTAACTAACCTGGTAAAATCATGGATTTGGAATTCCTTCTACCTGTTGGTTAAACTGGTGTATTTGTTCCGTAAAAAGTAGGCAGAAGTTGGAAAACAATGAAAAATACTCATCTTGGGAGACTGTTGCCAAGTAATCTTCTGAATGTTTTCCATAACATGTTCTCATTTGGTGTGGCCTAAAAACGGGAATGTGCTCTTTGATCTTCTCACACAAATCAGCACTTTTATCCTGAGGCCTTTACTATTGTGACTAAAGGAGAATAAGTACATAGACAAAGAGGGTGTCACCTGAAGATTGCTCTAGAAGGAGTGCTGTAAAGCCCAGATTCACTATGCTAATAAACTATATGCCCTAAAATATGTATCCTGAGTGTTCACAATATTGTCACTGCCTGCTATTTGTGTCTAACACATCACATAAATGCCAGTTAGAATGGGTAAGAGAATGCCCAGCTGCTATAGAAGCAGGATAGTGCCGTTCAAACTAGCTCATATACTGCATAAACAGAGAGTGTAATAAGGCAAAACAGACACAAAAAAGGTTTGTGGATTGTTCCAGTATATTGTCATGTGTTGCGTAACTTTAAAAGACTGAAACCAGACTTTGAAAACTGTAAAACAACAAAAGACAAAAAATTAGTTAATGGTAGGTTCTTATATTATGGCGGCAGGAAGTAGGAAGTGAGGTTGTTGGGACAGGACAGAAGTGACATCATCAGGATGGGCTGGAAGTGAGGTCATCAGGGCGGGACGGAAGCATTGGATAGAACAAGTTATTCCTCTGTAGGTCTGTAGGAAGAAGAGAAAGAAATTAATACTCATCACCAACCCATTTCTACTGTCTGACTGCCCTGAATTGGACCTTTTGGCTGACTCCTAAATGCAAATGTGTGACAAGAGACAGGTCTTGTAAATGCCAGTGTGGAGATAAACACTCTACACCAGTGGTCTCCAAGTCTGCTCCTGCAGGGCCGGTGTGGCTGTAGGTTTTCATTCTAACACTTTTCTTAATTGGTAACCAGTTTTTGCTGCTAATTAATTCTTTTTCCTTTCATTTTAATCGACTTGTTTTTTTAATATTCGTTTTCCTGAATTTCTTCATCGTTTCTATAAATTGCTTCATTTCTTTCCTTAAATGGCACCCAAACAGAAATGAAATGTAAAGTGATTGAGCCAAAAGAAGACCAACTAAGTCAGGGCCTCAAACTTCAACCATTTTCACTCCAACCAGTTGCTTAATTAGGTTCTGATTCTTGTTGTTAATTAAACCCGTTGTGAGACTTGCCCGGACACCACCAGTCGGAAACCACATCTTTATCAAAAGTCACACATTTATTCACCACAAATAATCACAGGAATAAAGTCTCAAACACCACACAATGCACACATCAAGTAAATCTCCCCAATAAACCTTCTTTCTCAGTCTTTTAGCCACCAATCTCCTCCTGGGAGCTTCGTCCTGCTCCCGCTCCCGACTCTAGCTCTCTGACTGTTAGGACGCGGCGCCTTTTATTCCTGCCCGGATGTGCTACAGGTGGCTGGTGACGATCTTCCGGCAGCACTTCCTGGTGTTGCACTGGGAGCACTCTGGGGATCCCTGGCAGGTTCCTCCTCCATCTTGCCAAGTGTGGCGGAAGTAAAGGTTTCCCGGGTTCTAGGAGGCTTAAGGCACCCCCTGGCGGTGGCTATGGATCCCAATGAGTTGGAAAGTCTCTCCTCCTCTCCCGTGGTCCTCTCCTGCTCCAGGGCGGTTGCCCGATCATGACCTGGAAGCTCTTAAAGATTCTTTCCGGTCCCTCCAGGCATCCCAGCCAGGTAAGAACCTCAGCCATCTGTGACACTGTTCATTAATTCCATGGTTTGTTGCTGCTCTCATTGTGCAATAGCATACGTTTCTGAAATTGTTGATTTTCTCTTTTTTAAGAGCACTGTTAAAATGTTTTTGGGCACTGAGCAGATCATCATTCCTGAGACATTCATCTTTCTTTATTTTCCGATATTGTATGGACACAGCTTGCTTTTCATGTGTTGGCTCATTTTGTATTTCATTATTGTTTGGCTGCTAATTAAGGAAAAGAAACAATTAAAGGGTCTGAGTCTTCAAGAGCAAGTCAATTAAAATTAATTCAAAAGAAGTTCATTAGCAGGACTGGAGTTGGGGACCCCTGCTCCAGCATGTGTACAAAATATGGGCGGGGGGAGGGGGAATGAGGTGTGGAGCTGTGCCAATCTGTAGCAGGGCCCTTCATGAGAAGAGAAAACAGTGAAGCCTTGGAGGAAAAGTCCTAAGTGACAAAACCTCCTGGCAGCTACATTTACAGTATAACTTCATCACTTTATAATCTGCGTTAACCACTACATCAATGAGATGCTGTTCACAATTATTATTATTATTATTATTATTATTATTATTATTATTATTATTAT
>JANRMT010062790.1:8185174-8210305 GCA_026402145.1 Polypterus bichir lapradei | reverse complement strand
AGATAGATAGATAGATAGATAGATAGATAGATAGATAGATAGATAGAAGGAGCCTCTATATCATTTCTTGACACAATTCTGCTAAATGGTTTGTTGTTTGAAAGTCCTCAGTGTTAGTGTTTCAGAGCTAGGATGTGCAGCATTGTTCAAAATGGCACTCGGTTTTGTTTTAATTCTCGCCCTGCTACGACCGCCAGAGTGTGTCTTATAAATGAGCTTGCTGTTATTTAAGGCTGCACATCAACCTACCCTGAACATGTTTATGATGTTGGAGAAAACCGGAATCTACAGAAAAAGAACAAATGTAAACACAGCGAGAACAGGTAGTCTACACACAGAAAATGACCCAGGAATCATGATCTTTGAGATAGCAGCATTAATCTGCATCATCATAAACTGAATATGTATAAACAATCGCATAAATAGTAACATCCTGGCAAAGATATACTTAGCACTACTGCCTAACAGCTACAATACTTTGGGCCTGATTCTCAGCCTGGTCCATTTCTGTGTGGAAATAGCATGTTCTTCTCTACTGTGGGATTTTCCCAGCTCAGGAGTCTCTAAGGGTGCTCATCTACCATCCTGTTGTTCACTGCGTATGCACATACAGGTATTAGCCTAAATTACAAATGTAACTTAAAGGTATTGTATTTACTGTGCATTTTCAAATGTGTCCTTGGCACTATGTGAAGAATCTTGTGATGCTGTACTGTATGAATGCTACAATATAAAATAAAGATTGATTGATTGATTGATTGATTGATTGATTGATTGATTGATTGATTGATTGATTTTTAATTGTCCTGGTGTAAGTGAGTGTGATAAAACAACATTGCATCTGCAATTGAGGCTTTCCTGTTGTTGATGCCATTAGGATGGTCACTAGCTTCCTTCAACCCTGTAATATATTGTTGTATGTTTCAAATGATTTGAGTCTATTCAGTCCATCATCTTCATTGGGGGGCCAACATATGATAGCTGAGTTATTGCAGCATCTCATCCACCAGCTTTTTAAAATAAAAGTTGACACCTCAATCCGTCGCCTAGTGGGACAGATTGGTTTATACTGTCATCTAGTGTTGCGTCAGGAGGTCTTTCCTGGATTTTGCCTTGAATTCACTTTATCACTGATTGAGGATCAACTGTGGATGTCACTGTACAAGAATTCTGCTGGATCTATTTTGTTGTTGCTTTGAGAATTTTGAAAAGTAATGTCACAGTGGTTAGGTTTACTGTCTCACAGAGCCTAAAGACTTGGTTCAGATCCTGGCCTTGTGTGTAAACTCCATATTTTAGCTTAGCTGGAGTTAGGGTCTTCTATTGGTCTGGCTACCAACTGACTTTGGATAGGAAACAGACATGTGGCTCTCTCTGAATACACAACTATTGTACTCCTGAGTTCCCCTTTAATCTGATCACCTGTAGATGAGGGAGAATGGACAAATATTGGATAATGTATATATATTATTATGACTTTATGTTTATTTACTGTATATCTTAATATAACATATATACAGGTGCATAAAATATCAAACTCATTGAATCCAAGTGATAGTGACAGGGGGCTACAGCCTATTCTGATAGCACTGGTCATAAAGCAGTAATCACACACACTCTGATCTACTCATGATCACGCCAACTTAGAGTCACCTCACACACACCCTGAGGAAAACCAGTTCAGAAACTCAGAAAATGTGTAAACTGCACTTGTGCAATGACCAGACACCGTGAAGCAGTGCAATTGTTCTTCCCAGTTTTGTATGTCCAAGTTAGTGTGGATGTGAGTGTCCTGTCTATATTATGCCTGGGATTCAGGATTCAGACTGGAGTATGCCCATATTTTTATACAGACAGGATTTTGAAATTTAGTCAAGTAATACTACATGTACACCTAATCCACAAATCCATCCATTTTTAAACCCATGAAAGTAGAGTGACAGAACCTATTCTGGTAAGTATGAGGAGTCTTCAAATAAAAAATCACACACAAACTGGGACAACGTTCCAGTTCCACACAGCTATGGACTGAGCTAGGATTCCAAATCAGTTTTCTCAAGGTGTGAGGCAACAGTGCAGATCACTGTACCTCCACAACATGCCACTCTATAAGTGTGTGTGTTGTTATAGATACAGTATACTAGTTGTGTATAAAAGCATGGGTCCTAGAAACTATTGAAATCGTCAGAAAAAAAAATGAAATGTAGAGATGTCAGCTAATTGAAAGGAACTACTCTGGGTGTCTCTCTCCTAAGAAGTTTCATTTTGCAGATGTGCTCACCTCGCTTGCGTATTAGCGACTAAGCGACTGTCTTTCTTTGGAGGTTTCGTTTTGCCGATGTGTTCGCCACATTTCTGTAATAGTGGATAAGCGAGTGTCTCTCTTTTTGGATATTTTGTTTTGCCGACATGCTGGCTTCGCTTGCGTATCCTCGGAGGTGGAGCCCTTAGCCCAACTCCACCTCTCACTTCCGGGCTCGACAGACACACACACTTCCATTCATAGACGTTTATATATAAGATGCTGTATTTATACAATTCTGCAGCACATCTGTGGCACTATTCTTAAGAAATACCATCCACTAAATCTTACTCCACTGGTGAAACTGCTGTTTCACGAGTCACTGTAAAACCTGATATAAGTAATTTATTCTACTCCGCCATCAATGTCAATAGTAACCATTAATGTCGATTCACACTTTCATCCAAAAAATGTTGCCATCAGTTGATTTTTACTTCTTTAGATATCCACATTGAGGTAAGATGGGTACGCCACGGTCCAGAAGGCTTTTCCTTCACTCACTTTTGTCTTTTTCAGCTAATGTTCTTCATTCTGAAGATACTGTCCTCACCTCAGACACCGTGTTTTGTGAAACATCAACAAGCTTCAACAGTCAAACACTCTGCCCTCTTTCAATGTCATTGACATCTCATCTCCCAGCAAAGGTAGGCATAATTATAAACAGTAAAGCTTACTGTGTATTTTTATACCAAACCTGATGTGACTTGGGGAATGTGTCTGCTTTCAATATACACAGTGTTCCTCATTTCCCTGTCTTACCATCTTTTCCTGTATTTATGCATTTCCCCACCATCTGTCTCCTAATGGATAACACTCATCTGTTTAAGCGACGTCTTCTGTCTCCTGTACATAATCATCTTCATTATCAGCACCACTTGAGCTCTAACTACCAACAAGGCTCTCCCTCTGTGAAACTTTGGAGTAAATGCAAATGCGGATTGTCTCGGCGCCATCCCGTGATCCTCTTTATTGACTGTTTGATCAGTTATTTCAGTGCATAATTGTTAGCGGCCACCCATAGATCACCTTACTTGGACCAGAGCTTTTCTTCTAAAATGGCTTTGAAAATTAGGAAACATTAGGCTGCAATCAATGGCAGTTATAAATAATTTAGAATCAAACACTGTATCATTTGTTTCCAAAATCCATCTCACACTCATTGATTTTGAATATTTCACTTATAATAAAAACAAAGGCCGACAAAGAGGGAGCATTTAGGAGGAGAAAGATAGACCAGTCCTTAAGTTGTTCTAGCTGCTGTCCTTTTCAGCATCTCTCCATCAGCTACATCATGTTGTCTTTGAAAAGGCTAAGGCACTGTACTTTAAAGCATGAGGCAGGCAGGATTTGTGCTCAGCTCTGGTTTGCTGTGAGACTGTGAGGATATCATTTAACATATCTAAGCACCAACTGTGGAAAATGAATAGTATCTGAACAACTGTAATAAATGTCAATCTTATGTTGCCCTGAATAAAGATGTCAGCATTATCTTTTATATAAATGTCTATGCGTGGAAGTGCATGTGTCGGTCTGTCGGTAAGGGCTCCACCTCTGGGGAAACAAACTCGCTTAGCCACTAATAAACAAGCGAGACGAGCATATTGGCAAAATGAAACCTCCGAAGAAAGACAAAATCGCTTAGCCTTAATGCACAAGCAATGCGAGCAAGTCGGCAAAACAAATCCTCCTAGGAAAGAGATGCCCAGAGTCGTTCCTTTAAATTATCTGACATCTCTACATTTTTATTTTTTTTCTGATGATTTCAATAGATTTCTAGGACCCTGGGCTTTTAACAGCATAGGCTTACACAGCTAGTATACTATAATACCAGGAAGTCAGAGTGAGCTGTCCATAGGCCGAACTCTGAGGCATTTTACAACATCCAGGTAATACATGTGAGAAGCAATGATAGACATTGAGAAACATCGAAAGGTGAAAGACCACGGATGGAGGGTATAGCTTCACCCCTCTGCAGATCAGAGGAGCTTACAGTCTTTTAAATTAGTCCATCACTGCCATAATCACAGAGCATGTAGTAGCTTCAAAGTGACAAGGTCATCAAGTTATAATTAATGCTCCTGTGTTGTGGATTATGGTCTATTTAACAAGAGTCAGGCCTGGAAACCCCCAAGAGGCAGCTTACTGTTCTAAGATGTGTTTGCCCACCTTTTTCTTACGTTAGAGCAGGTCAATCTCTTAAGTAGGAAGGCAATAAAAGCGCAATTCTTGTACACATGTGGCGCCTTTCCCCCTGGAGAAGTTCGGCCGCACCAGCGGATGCTCTGTAGGCACAAACGTTGTTTCTCCAATTGAGTCATTTCAGCTCTGTGAACTCTGCGTACATTTCTTAATGACTCCATAATGAATTCATTTCACTCCCTTTCCAAAGATCTCATAAAAGCTCCAGATTGCCATCAATTTGCTCGTTAGAAGAAATTCCAGCGGAGTGGGGTAATGTACTGCGGAGGTGAGCGGGTCACCCTCCTCTCGTCTGCTCGCTTGCTTTGCTGTCTCCCCTCCCTCTTTTTCTCTAATTTTCTCTCTTTCACTGTCTCAGGAGGGCCGGTGGAAGTCTGACTGTTGAGCGTCAGGTTTCAAAGCGTCTTGGGCAATTCAGCTAATCCAAGCCTTCACCTAGTGCACCACACTGAAGACATGTCTTTTCTCACTGTCAACAGTCCTTAGGGTGAATGCTGGGCCTGAGACGCGTATTGTAGGGAAGCCTGTCATTGTCTTCGGGTTTTGAATAGTCCAGCAGATGTTGCGGTGTGCAGAAACTGATCCAAACTGTATTCTATATATTTTGTAAACACCATAAAAGCTGATATTGTACCACGCACAAAAGCAAAGTGAAATTGAAGAATGCTCTCCGGCGTGGAATAATTGAAGGTGTGTCTGCTGTGTGTAGCCATGCTCGGCACCCCTGCCTTAACACAGCCTTACCTGGTGCCAGGGCAATCAGGATCGGGAGGAAGCAACTCAGCTTGCTGCTATCCACAGCCTGGCAGTTACACATGGTGGGTCTTGTTTTATGTTATTGTTTTTCTTTTTAATTCACTTGTAAAATGTACTCAACTGTCTGATAACTTGACGGCTTTTTCCATTTATTAAAGGGAACATGCTGCTCTGCCGGTTTCTGTGCCTCACTCTCCCTTTCTCTATTTTGTTAATAAATCCTCCCAGTTTGCGGTTGTTACCGCAGACCCTAAAAACACAGCCATGTCATTTGAACCGCTTCCACACTGTATAAGCAGCCATTCAAGACAAAGGAGGAACATGAAAGCTGCAGCTTCTCACCCGCTGGGTCTCAATTAGGCCGTTCTTCCTGACGATTTCAACAGATGGTTTCTCAAACTTGGAATAACCTCTGCTGCTGCTGGCACGTGGGTTCTGCAGGCAGCCCTTCTTGTGTGTGCATGGGCTTGACCCTGCCACCCAGAGAGCTGGACAAGAATGCAGGTGGGCAGGCCAGTGCTTTGGTGGGATACATGAAGGACTTTCACCCAGTGCATTGCTCTCCAAGGCTCCATTCCAGCTTGGGTGGGAGCTGCCCGAAGGCCGTGAAAGGCTGCCAGACAGACAGAGATAAGGCCAGCACTGAAAAATGTAACACCTGCAGCCAAAGAAACATCACAGTCTTGCACCGCTTCAAACTATATATGGGGAGAAATCCAGAGATAGGAAGAGGCAGTTTCATTGCCTCCTTTATTTTCATGTTCTAGTGGGAATTGGCAAAGACTTCCCACGTCGAGAAGAAATGTTCCATGGAGCACAGGCCCCTTAGGTGAAAGAAGGTGTGTCATATCCTCCTTCACGACACCTAGCTTGGCGGCTGGACATGAACTGCTTTATTAAAAAGGAAAAAGCTTTTGTCTTTTTTCTATATGGATCCTGGGTAGCGTGCTTTTTTAAAATTGTTTGCATCAGGCATTTTGAACATTTTGAAGGTCTTTTCTTATATGTTAGTCAAAACAGAGCCATCAGAAAGGAGATAACAACCCTGTAAAACAGTCACTGAGATGGATGTCACATTGACCTTGATGGTTTGACACTGACGGCACTTGAAAGCTGTGATTTCTGATCTAAAGAAACTTTAGCCACAGTGTTCTTTCTGGCAATGAGGATTCAGCTCTTTCAGATAATATAATCTAGGGGCCGCGTCTCTCTCTTAACTAAAATTACTTGGGAAGCTCCTGATTTCTTAAAGGTAGCATCCATGAAAATAAGGAGGAGAAAGGGTGAATGTAAAAGATCCTGCTATAACCATCAACAGAAAGCGATAACACTTACACTTTGGCCCCTGCACTCTCCTAGAATTCAATTTAATGAACCCCAAAACATTCTGTGGTCCACTGCTGAAAACACAGGGATCTTTTAGAAGATAAAAGCTTCCTCAACTCTAAATTGGCCAATGTTACCTCACAGGCTTCTTAAATATTAGACCAGTCCCTCAACGTGTTCCCCCATTTCATGTGAAGCCTGTGTCTTAAGTTTCAGTGATCAACAGAAAATAGCTGCTTTCTGTTGGCTTAATTCTCAAATTCCTGTTATTGCCACCAAACATCCATTAGAAGTTCGCTTTCTCTTCCCAATGTCAACCGGAGGGCCCTCTGCTCTCTTAGACCTTGGCTTATGGACCTGGTACATCTCACCCCACCTTTCAAGCTGAGGGTCAGTCATGACATGATGTTTTCCTTATTCCGTTCAGGTATAGGATCATTTCAGATGTCATCCAAGGTCACCTATGTTGTGTTACAGCCAGAGTTTTAATTTTTGTTAAATTTGAGTTAGTATTTTTCCTGTGTTTTTGTTATTTCTTTTAGATTAATTTATTATTTGTTATTTGTATTTTGTCTTTTTAATTGTGCTGCTATTTTCCTTGTTTTGTGGATGGAGCCCCAGGAGGCAGGGCCACCACATTACTGTTGCTAGATGTTCCTTCTAACTTTAAATTTAGTCCAAAAGAGAAGACCCTGCAGTGGAACATTAACATAGTAATGAAACTTGCAAGAATTGTTTTCTTTCTTTTTGAAATTGTTCTACTTTTGTTCTTGGATTAGGTGGCACAGTGGGTAGCGCTACTGCCTCACAGTTAGGAGACCCGAGTTCGCTTCCCAGGTCCTCCCTGCGTGGAGTTTGCATGTTCTCCCCGTGTCTGCGTGGGTTTCCTCCAGGTACTCGAGTTTCTTCCCACAATCCAAAGACAAGCTGGTTAGGTGCATTGGCGATCCTAAATTGTCCCTGGTGTGTGTGTATGCCCTGCGGTGGGCTTTGTTTCCTGCCTTGCACCCTGTGTTGGCTGGGATTGGCTCCAGCAGACCCCGTCACTCTGTAGTTAGGATATAGCAGGTTGGATAATGGATGGATGTTCTTGGATTACATCTTTTGGGTTGTTGATTGGGTGTGTTTGCCTTGGTTTGCCTCTTTAGGGACATCATTTTTACTCCTTTGACCATTTTTGCAATATCTCCTTAGGTATGTTAACAAACTCTTAATTTATAAAGATTCATTATTTACCTTTAGTTTAAAAGCCAGTGTTTTTAACAGTTCCTTTCTCTTGTTTGGCATTTTGAGACATTTGTAATATTTTGAAGCTCTATATTTTTAGGTCTGGGAAGGCTGAATCCTGCTGGAAAGATTTGGGAGATGGCTGCATTGGTGTGAGGCTTTTCTTGGCAGGCCAGTGAAAGTATTGGCCTGCTTTTGTGACTTATGTTGGAGGTCTCATACCCTTTTGTCATGTCTGGAACTCTATCTCATAACAACCTGCTTGTTTTAAAATTTCTAATGACAACGAACCCACAATTCCTTTTAGATCTTAATCCAAGTTACCATTTCCTGTACATGAACATTGCTACTCTAGGTGACTCTTTCTTTTAAGATTAAGCTAATTCCTTTTTATTTGAAAAAAAGGGCAATCATAGCCTCATATCCTCTTAGGTGTCAGACATATGTCAGATGGGGTTCATGCTTGTTCATAAACTCATTTGTCAAACTCTAAGAGCAACAGCTCTGCTCCTAAGTCCTCTTCAGGTCTCGGTCAGAGTGACAATTTCTTGATCATAAACTTGTTCTAGTTTCCTGATAAAGCTCATCCTCCATTATCTCCCTTCATTGTTTAAAAACAATGGTAGCTAAAATCCCACCCCTTGTTCCATCTCCCATGTCAAACTGTCAGATTCTGTCCTACATCTGTCAGACAGAGTCCCCCTTTGTTTTAAGGGTAGTACACCATATTATCATTTGTCTCACTATAATAGTAGGTATAGCCTCACCTCTTGTTCTTCTTACAGGTGAAGGTAGTTGTGAAATGACACCTTTTATTGGCTAACTAAATAGATTACAAATGCAAACTTTCGAGGCAGCTAAGGCCCCTTCATCAGATGTCAGACATAGAGACTGCATCACAGAGTTGTTAGATGGGGTCTCCACTTTCCCTTAATTGTAGACCCTGTCCACTACCATCGTTTTTCTAAAGCCCAGCCGTATCCACCGCATTCTACTTTTCTTTATCTCAGGGTGTCTCTCTGAGCCCCTCACCTCTGGTGTAAAAGAGAAATCCCTTCTCCCACAGGATCTAAGGGTCTCCTTCTTTCACTTTCATTTACAATTAATTAAAATCAGTTTGGTTTATTGTTATGAAGTATGGAGTGTTGGCAAAGCATCTTAAACATGTAAAGACATACAGTCAGAATTATCGTTAAGATTAAACTTACACACAGATATTGATTAAGATAATCATACTAAGCTTGTCAGTCAGTGTGCTGCTCAGCTTTGATGTTCAAGTATCTCAGGCGTGTGAACAGAGGTTCCCACCTATATTCATACTTTCGAGATGGCACTAGAGACATGAAGGGCTTTATTATTATTTTTTATAAGTGCAGCTTCTTCATGTTTACAAGGAATCTGTATTTTATTTTACGAGCTTTCGCAAATAAATCAAACAGGTACTTAAGCCATGATGGCTCCTTTGTTGTGGAGAGAAAGCTCCTGCGGGGAGTCAGCTTTGTGTAAGTCAGAATAAGACATTAAAGTTAATTAACCGCGAGCACATGCCTCAGCTGCATTCCACTGACACGTTTTCAATGCTCGTTCGGCCACTCTGCCAATCAGACGGGTCAGGTGTGACCCACCATTTGCCTCAAAGGACCCGCATCCAGCTAACATTACAAGGGTATAAAGTGAACGAGTCAATACACTCATTCTATCATGGATTTTACACTGAAGTTTAAGTTTGTGAACAAGGTGCAGGGAAAAAATTACACCGTCTGCACAATGGCTGGACACAAGTGGGCATAGAGATTGGATCACTTCTCTGACAGAAGGACAACCCCACCTCTCAATTTTTAGGGGTTGAATTGAGATGGCAAGATACGAGTGCATTTGTGAGACATAACTGGATTTAATGGGACCAGTCATGATTCTGCATTTGGGAACTGGTGTTGCACCATACCAGCTCCACTTTGGACTAAACTGTCTATTCATTCCAGTGTTGTTTGTGTGGTCCACTTTCCACATAGTTGTGTATTTGGGCTTTGTAAGGTGTTGAAGATCAGAATCCCGTCATTTTGGAATAGAATATACTTTCACAATCATGCTAAAAATGTGTCTTTTGCAGTTTTGATCAGACATTAGATCCTCAGATGTTAACTTTACAACAACTTAAAGATTGGCTAATAGTTGGTTAATGTATTGGATGAGATAATACATTCGTTCTTGTGAGAATCAGGGCTCTGGATGGTCTTTGATCACACTCGGATTGGATAGCTTCTTAATTCATGAGTGAAAGGTGACTTGCTAGTTCAAGTGTCTGAAATGTACCAACGATAGTATTAAAGCAGGGTGAGGAGGATGGCTATGTCCGGGCCCAATCTGCCTTTGAGCATAAGCTTTGTAAAGGCCGTATTTTCCTTTTTCCCACCTGAGAAATATCCATGATAGGATGCAGGTGGTCTGTAATGTATGGGCGGCATCCATGTCTATCAGGATGTGCGCAGAATGCCATGAGCCTCTTGAAAGTCATACGAGATACAGCACAGGCCAAAAGTTTGGACACACCTCCTCATTCAATGTGTTTTCTTTATTTTCATGACTGAAGGCATCAAAACTATGAATGAACACATGTGGAGTTATGTACTTAACAAAAAAAGGTGAAATAACTGAAAACATGTTTTATATTCTAGTTTCTTCAAAATAGCCACCCTTTGCTCTGATTACTGCTTTGCACACTCTTGGCATTCTCTCGATGAGCTTCAACAGGTAGTCACCTGAAATGGTTTTCACTTCACAGGTGTGCCTTATCAGGGTTATTTAGTGGAATTTCTTGCTTTATCAATGGGGTTGGGACCAGCAGTTGTGTTGTGCAGAAGTCAGGTTAGTTGGACGATCATTTATTTTTCAACAGGACAATGACCCAAAACACACCTCCAGGCTGTGTAAGGGCTATTTGACCAAGAAGGAGAGTGATGGAGTGCTGTAAATGGTCATGAAAATAAAGAAAACACATTGAATGAGGAGGTGTGTCCAAACTTTTGGCCTGTATTGTATGGTATATGACATAGTTGTCCCTGCAGTGTCATAGAGTTACCCAAGTGGGATACTTTATTTGGGTGTTAGAGCATCTGGTCTTTAGAATAGCATCCAGATTGAACGTACACATTGGGCAAAAGGATTACATGTTTTTGCCAAGGGTTTTTAGAACAATGTCATGATCATGTTGCATTAGAACTGAACCTCATATGTCATCGGAGAGTCCAGAAGATTATAAACCTTTAACATCCAAAGCTCCATGTTATTCAAGTGGAAACTCTTTAGTATTTTGGCTGTCAGAAAAGTGGTGCACTCTTTGGGCTGGTAGTCTGCAAATGTATTTGCACTGATATGGTGCAGTAAGATAAGAGTAGATGCCATCAGGCTCCAGAAGGATACATACCTTGGATATCAACAGTGCCCATGTATGAACTGGGAGTCATTAATGGGGCCAGATGGCTATACTCTGGATGTCAAAACTCTTCATGTGTGAAAATTTCAAAATGTCATTCAAAGCGAATATCCTAAGTCCTTGAAGTATCAGAACAGTGTTCTACATTAGGTATTCAAGATGGGATGTAGGCAATGTGCACTCTTTGGGGAGTAGGGTGACATTTGGCTTTTATATATATCCTGGGCAGTAGGCCTATAGTGTAATGTATGTGGATGGTGTAAGAAAGGAAACAACACAGAAAAAGGTCTGAGGCACATCCATGACCCTATATAATGAAAACAAATTAAAAACATTAAAGGCTTCATTTTCCAAAGATGCTAGTGGCATCTTTTCAGACATGAGTCTAGTGCAGAACTGAATAAATATGGCTGAACTTCCAGTCATATGGGTTCCAGGCAGGAAGGGTCCAGGAGGGCAGGCAATGGAAGTGACATCAGCAGTGGAATGGCTGTCAATCTTCTGTTCTGCAGAGAGAGGAAGAGTAAAAGCATTAAAACACAGTGCCAACCTCTGGTTAAGTGAGAAACCACCATCACCAGAGCCCTTAAACTGCCTCTCATACGTGTGACAATGGGTAAGAAAGTGATATGTAGACACTGACTGTTAGGATAACACCTGGATGTTAAGGCAGTTCCCTGGAGATATGGGACCTTATAGTGGTGTCAAGGTGTCATGGTTTGAGTTTTGATTTTGTCATATATAACTCTAAAGAAAGCACCATCTTGGATTGCATAGGCCGAGCAGGGTGACTTTAATGACACTTTATAGGAACACATACCACCATGAATTTGCATTAAAACAGGGCCCAAGAAGTTTCTCCTCTTGAAAAATCCCTTCTCCTGTGAACAAGACACTTCTTCACATGTTCTCCTTTTTATCAATTTAATTTAATTTTCCCAGAATTGTTGTGAGTGATTAAGATGCACCTACTTTTTCCCTCGCCTCTGGCATGGCTTCTAATGATCCACAATCACAGCATCTCTGTGGACGTCAGTCGTAAAGCTCTTTAATGTGGTTCAGGCAGATAGAAGCCCCATTATGTCACCTGCGCCTGCAATAATAATAAAGAAGAAAAGGGGCCGAATTTCAGGAGGCTAATAGATTAGCATCAGCTCCACTTGCCAGTTCTCTCCCTGATGTTTTTTTTTTTTTTTTTTTGCCTCTTGGCAAAATGTGTCCCAGGTTTTTGGGTAGAAACGAAACGCACCTTGAGTTGCAAAATCAGTGGTTGGATCCTGGGAAACATGAAACAGAAGTAATGAGTTTCATAAATATATTTTATGACCCTTCTGCCTCTTTCACATGCAGCTGTATTCATGCTGCTGTATTTTAGGAAGCAGGTGGTGAGCACTTCAGTAGAAGAAGAAGGAATCAGGGGTCACTTAGAATGATCGAATAATCATTTATATGGGGGGACTTATACAGCCCAGCAAATGAGGACTGTTAGTGTATGAAGTGGATTTGAATAAAAGAGCCAAATGGCCCTTTATGGAGGGGAGTTCAAATGGTCCATTTGAACCAAAAGGATAACAGCATCTCCACTGAAACTGGTGGTGGCTTCTGAAACCTAGGCTGGAGGTTGGATGTTGGAGCAACAGTATATGATAGCTCGATGCAAAATCTCACCTGAAGATAAGAAATGGATTTTCAAGGTGAAAGGCTGAAGCTCATATATAAAAACACAAACTGCAACCCCTGCCCCCATCTTGTATCTGCAGTGAGGTTGAAGGCCGCATAGTAACCTCTTAAGAGACAGTTAGTTCTTCCAAACAAAACATTAGGTGAAGAGCTCGTGATTTTAAAGTTATTGTTAATGGTTTACACTGTACTGAGTCAGAATGGGATATCTTTTTAGCTTCTAACGCCAACAGCTATAAGCCTGTGTGCATATAAATGAAGCAGAAACAGTATGCCTGTCTCCCTGCTAAAGAGGTGGGCATCTAATTGAGACAACTATGAAGCATAATAAAGGCTGAAGCTTTACAAGGGAAGCTTCAATGCGAATGGAAAAATGAAGAAGACATGCTGCAGTTGCTTATGTCAAAAAGTTATTGTCAGAGGGTAACCGCTCATGACCTGCTAAATCACACTTCAGTCCTGTTGTCTAACACACAGCTCTCTGATGAAAGGAGAGTGTTAATTTAAAAGAGAGAGAGAGAGAGAGACCATATTCCTATTTTTGCATGCACTCAAAATCATATTTTTTCTGTCACAATCCAGCACATTTCCCCCTACACATACAGCACAATATGACACCAGTGGCAAATGAGGAAAGTCTCGATAATTTGGTTTCCAGAATACAAGCAAGCAAGCATGCTGGGGGGGGTTGGCTACAAACACATTGTGATAATCTCAGAAGATAAAGCCTTACAAATGCCATCTAATTTACACAGCCAGATCACACAGGGCAAAAGAAATAATATAAGAAACAATTCTTAGCTTAGAATGGCTCGTCAGATCTAGAAGATTTAGTGTACATACTGCCACTCATTCATCCAATATTCAAAATGTTTAATGCTGGAGCTTACCTTGGCAGCATACAGTAGCCAACACCATGCAGGCCAGACTTTAATGTGGCACTTACTGTATGCGTGACAACGTAAATAAGCATGTTAATTTACAGTTCAATAACCATATCGACAGTGAGAAAAAAAACACTAAATATAACCAAATCTATATTTTTGTGGTCACTAAATATAAAATGCCCATTTTGATTAATGCACTTTTGCTGCCATTTTATAGCTGGAAGGTTCCCTTAAGGTAGAACTCCATTCCTCTCATGCATTAACGGCTGGCTCATATTGCACTTTATTCCTGACTCCATTGCAGTTTCTCAGATTGTCGCACATTGATTCTCACAGATGGCTCTTTAAAACCTGAGAAACTCAGCTTTGTGCCTTTAAGGACTTTTATCAGTACTACAAACCTCTTAATTAACAAGAATTCATATGAATTTATTAAATACAAAATTAATCAAATGAACCAACTAGAACAAAAAGAACATAAGCAAACATTATTTGTACAAAATTAACACAGAAATCTACAAAGACAACAGTACTAAATAACCATAATAGGAAGAAGAACCAAACCACAAATACTCTAAAGAAGAAAGAAAATACTGAAAGAGAAAAGAAGAACCTAAACTCTTAATCAGAAAAAGCAAAGTCACAGTCACGTTTAGAACTCCTGAAGCTCAATTGTAATTCCGCACTGCCACAAACTAGAGAGTTCCTAAGCACCAAGTTCTAAAAACTGAAGGAAAAAGCTTCACATGTGGAAGGATCCATCAAACTTTGCCTTATAAAACATAAAGGACAGATGAAGAAACTTTATCAAATAAAAGCTTTATTTTCAAAAAAGATCTGCAGCACAAGAAGCTCCAAAGATCACAAAGGGCCTAGGATGAGTTACCTTTAAAAAACAACAAAGGCAATCCAAATTAAATTAAGTCCAAAAGCCGCACCGCTTTATAAAACCAAGTCAAAGCAGAGTATAAAGTTCTAAAAGTCCAATAATTCCACAATAGCACAAGAGAAACTCTTGAACAATAGCACATTCAATGAACCGCAAGAGACTTTGTGCTTCCCCAGCTTTTATAGGGCTGAGGGCAGTTCCTTGATGGACAGGTGGCCCAGCCTCTTGACAGAACCATCTGGTAACCAATGGTAACATAAATTAATCAAACATGAGTTAAAATGATGCAACAAAATGTGAACACCATCCAAAAGAAGAACCCCAGCTGAAACATAACACAAACAAGATCGTAATTTGAAAAACCTGAATCAAACTATCTAAATCCCAAAACTTCTCCAAAAGTGTCTCTTTAGAATTGAGTGACCTCCAGATAACTAAAAGAGTCTGATGCCTCTCACTGACCCACAATATTGGCCTACTGCTAGGCCTCACCACAGGCACCCTGACCCCAAGGTCTACAAGCCAGCTTCCGGTTTCACAGGCTCAAAATAGGGAGCAGGCTTTAAAAGACAAAAATGCACAAAAATGCCTTACAAAAGAGAGGAAGCATAAAACCTTTAGCTTGATGAGACAAGACCCACAAGACCCGCCCTCATTATAAATCAATAATTTGGTTAAATAAAAGTGAGGAAATCACAACAAGTATCTAAAATAAATTATGGACAACTAGAATTTGCTTGAAAAAGCATTTCATGGCAATCAAAAGCAGTCCAAATACAAAATCCAAGAAATGAAATTCCAAAAACAGGATCAAAAATATTAAGCAAAGAGGAAAATAAAAAGAAAGCAAATTCTCTAAACAACATTCAAAGTCAACATCAGCTATCTACTGCTGTGATCCTCTCTCTCACCTTACTATAAAGGTAATGGGTGGTCCTAGCAGCTGTGACATCAAGGTGAAACTGGCTTTTGGGGCTCCGCCCACAGACGCCAAGAAATGAAAGATACAGTACATAAATATTATAAATAAATAAATATAACATTATTTGCAAAAAATACATAAAACATGAATAATACCTCAAGCACAACAATAAAAGGGAAAATAAACACAAGTTAGGGAATAAACAATATACTGTATAGGAAGTAAAAAAATCCTTCATATAAACATTGTTACGATGTAGCTAAGGATTTATCTTCTGCTTAAGTTCTTTGTCATTTTGTTTATTTCATTATCCTTAATGCATTTTGTTGAATGTTTTTGTTTTTGTTTCATGAGTGTTTTAATGTGTTTTAATTAATATCATTTTATTGTATCCTGATTTTGTTAGTTTTTTTTCCTGCATTTTCCGTACCTTGTTATCTTTATGCTGAACCCAAGGGGGTGGGCACACCTTGTGCTGCAGTTGGAGGACCGCCCCTCAGCATTATTTACAGGCCAGCAGCACCTGATAAAACATCGCTCAAGCACTGAATTTACCCTTTGTCTTTCGGTTATCAGCATTGGCAATAGTTATTTGCATTTACTGGCTTTTAACTTCTGGTATTTGTAAAATATGCCGTTTTTGGATTTTGTCTTGGCTTTTGGTTTGCCTCTTAGACAAATATATTTGACCCTTCTTTTGTCTTTCTGAGATTTCGTATTCTTCTAAAAATCACTAAATATTGAAGGAAATGTGTTTTTTTTTTCTTGGGCCAGATGTGTTATGAGTTTTCCTTTTTCTATTTGAGGATATTTTGAGACTATAATGCCTTTGCCTTAGTACTGGTCCTGTGTAGGCTGTCAGGCTTCACATTGAGTTTGGGGGCTAGGCTGCTTGAAGTAGTGAGACCTACTCTTTGCAGGAATGTGGTGGAGCACAGGCCTGACCCCCTTTTTGAGGCATGAATCATAACAAACATCACAAGAATTCAGAAAAGGAAAACTAAGAAATGAAAAAGCAGATTGCAAATAAAAACTTAGCTTAAAAGGGCACAAAGCAATATCTGAGTGCTTCTCTCTTTCATTTACTCTAACTCTGCACAAGTAACATATTTCTATAGTTCTCAGCACCTAGGAAATAAGCACTAATAATTGTTATGATTTTCTTTGATGGTTATTTTTGTACACTTAATTAAGTCTTTTTTTCTTACTGATTATGTCTCAGTATGGGCTTAATTGGATCCTGATTATAATTTTTGCAATTATTCTCATAATGGACACTGATTTCAGCTATTAGAAATTTTGTTTGCCATTTTCTTCCCCATTTTGTTTCTTCCAGGGTGCCACGATTTTCTGATGCTATCATTATAATACAACGACGGATACTTTCAAAAATGTACTCCAGTAGAACAATCAATGAAGCACTAAAGGAGCAGCATCCCAGCTGCTGGGAGTGACAGCAGTGACATCAGGGTGACATCAGGCCTATTGGGGTACCATTCACAAAACACAAGGAATAAACAAGAACAAATAACATGTACATTGTAAATAAACAGAATAATAGCATCAGTAGTCCATAAATACAGTAAACGTCAGAAAAAAAAACCTTACAATTAAAAAAAGAAAGCACACAAAAAGAAAATAAATATAAGACAGGGAACACATCCTGGCTGAAACATGACTGATTCTCCTTTGCTTCGGTTTCTTGATTAGCCATTTTGTTTAGCTGAAAGATAAAACTACAGTTTGGTTTCAAAGCTCTACTCATCTTGGTCATCTCTTTAGACTTGGTAGCCTTCCTTGTAAGGCATAAAAATATGGGGCCATGTCACCTAGGCAATGTCTTCAGCAACATAACTTGAAAATATTAAGCAGCATTTTCCAATAGATGAGACCAAATGTTATGATTTTGAATGACTGAAACAATATAAGACACTTAAAAATTTAATAATTAATGTATTTGGTTAAGAATTTCAAAATATAACAAATATACTAAATATCATTTTAGAATTCAAAAGGCCAAATGATTCAAACTAAAAAAGCACAAACTTCTGAAGTCAACGAACGTCCCCATGCATGAGGATTCAAATTAGAATATGTGTGTTCTGGAGCATTAGGGCAGGACTCAGAGAGCCCAGAAGGTTATTCACCTTGGATATCAGCAGTGTCCAAATGTGGGTCGTGTGGAATGTCCTACTGCCATCTAAGTGAGGCTAATGCTTTTGGATACCAGAGTGTCTGTTTTGAGCTCAGTACTTTGTTCTCTTTGTCATTTTTTAATTTGTCCTGTTTATTTTTCTATGTGGGCTTTGACTTGAGTTTCACTTTAATCATTTCCTTTAGTTCTGTTTCTGGACTTTTTCTTTCACTCCCAGTGGTCCTGGGCATTCTTTTCTGTGAGGCCCATCTCTTAATATGATCTGCTGTCAGCTCCAACTGTGTCTTCTTTGGCCTCTCTGAAATGACCCAATTACTTACAAAGAAGGCAAAGAACAAAGGGATCTGGTGAGCCAGCCCTGTTAAGAGAGCTAAAGCCAAAGTGACTTGAATAAGTCAGTGGGTGCTGTAAAGAGGGTCTCAGGTACTCCTTAACTTGACATCTCAGAGCCACAGACATGCAACTCTGAGGAAATAGATGAGAGCAAAAGTACAAATACCAAAAGAAACATAGGCGGAGGATTAACAAGGGAGCGAAGAGTAAATTAGAAAAAGAACTAAAATCAAAAAAAAAGATTTAATAACAAAAACACAGTCTTAATAGCTAATTACAAAGTAAAAATGAAAAGCACCAAAAAAGGGAAACAGGTGGCATCATGGGGGTATTTCAGGTGGACTTATGACAATTTGGTCAACACCAATGGAATGTCAACAGTTTTGCTAATGGAGGCAGTTTGCCAAGAGAGGGCCAGTCTTGAAGATACTCCTCGTCTAACTTCATATTACTAGCTCCCATTACACCAACATTCTCATTCATTAATTCATTCAAGGATGAGTGGGGGGCAATTCCCAGTCAGGTGGCAGGGCATCAGTTTCACTGCATATAAAATGCTAAAGAATGTTTGTCCGTCACACAAAAACTCACAAACCCGTGTGCCTTGAACCTTGACTTTGGTTTTAATCAAGAACTTGTGCAGTGATATACACGACATGACACACAAATTTGGCATATGAGCTACCTCAGCCACGTAATTGGGCTTTGGGTCATTCTCTCAGCAAGTGAGAAGTGGCTTTTGGGATCTTCTCACGAAGCAATGCTCAAGACCCTTGCAGAAGAAAAACAGCCATGCGTGCATGCGCCATGACTCACAGAAAAAGAACATTGGTGACATCTGCTGACAGTGACACACATTGCACACGTCATTCAAAACAACACGATCCATAAGCACAGCTCATCATCTAGCCAA
This sequence comes from Polypterus bichir lapradei, assembly GCA_026402145.1. NCBI lineage: Eukaryota > Metazoa > Chordata > Cladistia > Polypteriformes > Polypteridae > Polypterus > Polypterus bichir. Next base: position 8,191,283 of record JANRMT010062790.1, on the reverse strand, counting down.
AAGCGGGAGCTACTTCACTGACAAACGAACGAGAAATAATGAGATGGCGGGATACGGCCACACGTACCAAAGTGAGAGATCAGCTTAAATAGAGAGCTACTGAGCCACTGTAAGGACTGAAGAACAAGAAGAAAAGCAACGTTATCTGCTCAGCATCAAGTGCAACATACAATGCAAAGGCTGATGAAGAACTACAAACAACACATTAGAACTTCTTCAGGACGTGCAACAATAAAATATTTATAAAACTTGCTTGGTGTCAACAGCTGTGAGCATCCAGGCATAGCAGAAGGCTTTCATACTGGATACAGAAAGCAAGAACAAGAAAAGGAAAGATGCAAGACAACAAACAAGCAGTAATTTGGACATTTCATGAGCAGTTCATAGAACTGCAGGAGACAATCATACATGATGAAAGAACTGGAAGTGTTGGCCACCTCCACCATGTAGTTGGGCTTTGGGTCCTTCACAAGGTATTGTATATACTTTGAGTGCAAAACACAGTCATAAACACCATTTGGGCATGGAAAAGGTAGTGGCACCCTCACTGCAGTGTTTTGGAATTGGACAACATAAGAACATAAGAAATTTGACAAACGAGAGGCGACTATTCAGTCTATCCAGCTCATTTGTTTAGTTAATAGCTCAGTTCCCCCAGTATCTCCTCCAGATACTTCCTTAAGAGTTGTTAAGGTTTCTGATTTACTTTGAAGACTGCAGGACCGAGTGTTTCCTAGAAACTACAGAAAAGGAGATCTTTCATGGACATGAAGGCTGCTCATTAAAGAAGGTAAAGTCCATTATGATTTCTCCTAGGACTGCCATCACACATAATTCATTGACATGCCTCCTAAACAACAATAAAGACATCCAAGTTGGTTTTTACTTTTTTTCTTTTTTAATCCTTGCCCTTTTGAAAAAAATAAGATTGATGCCTCCATTCAAAAGCTGTCATCATCCTTGTATTCACAGTGCTTCATGGGTTTTGGCCACTGTTCCAGCTAAACTGTGAATAAAATACACTCTCTACTTATTGATGGATGCTGGACTGTTAAAGTTTGAGCTGTGTGAATATTGGACCAGTGCTCGACGGGTCATAAATTTGGTAGGATCTGGGAGAGGGAGGGCTGTCACGAGACACTGCACTGAAACACTGCTGGAGCACCATGCCAAAGTTTGAGGCTAGTCCAATGTAAGGCACTCCTTAATTTCAATCAAGAGAAATTTTTAATCTTAAGAACGCCTTTGCTGCGTTTTCATGCAAAGCATTCGGTGTGACCTTGGCTGGCAAGCTGCATACTTCAGGAACAATGCCTCACATCTTTGATAAGTTCAGTCATAGTGTTAGGCAAATAAGATGAACAGACCTCAATGCATCCCACCCCTTAGCCCCCCACTAATCAGTGTGTTAAGGTAACAGTGAATGCTCATGGACTTGACGCTATACAGTGGATTTAAAAAGGCCAAGATAAATCCTGTCAGAACTTATTCCACCTTAATTGCAAAATTGCAATCTATATGAAAAAGTTGAAAACAAATCAGAAACTGTTTAGTGAAAAAATAAAAGAAAAAGTCATACAAAAACCTGGTTGCATTAGTGTGCACACGCCATAAACTAATATTTAGTTAAAGCACCTTTTGATTTTATTTAGAGCACTTTGTTTTTGGGGGTAAGATTCCATCCATTTGGCACATTTGGACTCAGTGATTTTTGCACACTCCTCCTTGCAAAACATTTCCAGATCTGTCAAATTACAAGGGCATCTCATGAGCACAGCTCTCTTCAGGCCACCCCACAGATTTTCAATTGGATTAAGCTCTGGGCTCTGGCTGGGCCATTCTAGAACATTGATCCTCCTTTGATGAAGCGATTGCTTTGTTGGTTTTGATGAATGCTTTTGTCATTGTCATGCTGAAAGGCAAAGTATCTCTTCATCTTCAACTTCCTAGCAGATGCTTGAAGGTTTTGTGCTAAAATAGACTGTGATACTTGGAGCTACTCATGATTCATTCCACCCCAGTTCCAGCTAAAGAAAAGCAGCCTCAAAGCATGATGCTGTTTCCACCGTGCTTCACTGTGGGTATGGTGTGCTTTTGATGATGTGCAGTGTTATTTTTACACTTTTGGAATTATGGCCAAATAGTTCAACCTTGGTCTCATCAGACCATAATACATTTTTCCACATGGTTGCGGGAGACAGTATACCTTTTTGTAGAGTTTGGTCAGGCTTGGATGTTGTTCTCTGTGAGAAAATACTTTTGTCTTGCTGCCTTACCCCTCAACCTAGGCATATGAAGAATATGACTGATTGTTGTAACATGTAGGGAACAACCAGTACTTGCCAGGAAATCCTGCAGCTCCTTAAATGTTGCTGTAGGACTCTTGGTGGCCTCCCTGACCAGTTTTCTCCTTGTCTTCCCATCAGTCTTGGAGGGAAGTCCTGATCTTGGTAGAGTCACTGTTGAGCCATATTTCCTCCACTTGTTAATCAGTGTCTTCACTGCTCCATTGGATGATGGCTAATAATAATTAATAAATAATTATTTTTGTCCTGATTGATACCTTTCAATGATGATCCTGCTCATGTTTTAAAAGCTCTTTGCATGCTATGGCTCACAACTAAGAGAATAATCCCACAGGAAGAAGCTAAACTTTATCTGAGCTCACTCAGAGGCACTTTAATTGATGTCAGGTGTATACTGACTACTATTTGAGTTGAGACTTACTGTGATTGGTTGATTCGGAGCGCAGCCACATCCTTGATTACTGAAGGGTGTACACACTAATGTAACCAGGTTTTTGTATGATTTTATATTCTTTCCTTTTTTCACTAAACAGTTTCTGATTTGCTTTCATCTTCTTTGTATAGATTGCAGTTTTGAAGTAAAGGTGGAATACATTCTGACAGGATTTATCTTGGTTTCATTTTCTTATTACACAAAATCTGAGATTTTGGCAGGGGGTTGTAGACTTTTATATCAAATACCACCACCCGCTTTCCCTACCTAAAATGCTATACATCTCAGTTTCTTTTTGTCTGGAGCTGATCTTATGTTAGCACTGGGTATCGCATATGGTTGCCATTAAAACCCATGCTGTTGGCCAGAAGATACATTTTATGGTGCCCAGATTTTTCAAAATTCTCCTTTTGTGGTTTTTAATATACGTCAGGTTAGAAAGCAGAGCACATCTATAACATAGTTAAGTTAATGGACACTTTATGACAAGAAAAACAAGTCTTGCATACAACAAGAGGCCTGTTAAAGAAACTGCAGCTCCCAGCCAAGCGGTCTAGTCCCTGTCTGCCCATTCATCAGCAGGGCCCTCCTTGGCTTTAAGTACCAGAAGGGGGGGGGGGGGGCCGGAGCAGGAGATTAGATTGTCTAGTGAAGAGCCTGTCTAAGTGGCCTAAGTGGTCAGCTAGTGAGATCTGACAACGTTCTTTGTATATACATTAAAGATCAACAAGCAATTTGTGACAAAGTTTCTTAAAGATTTACAATGGTGGGGAGCTCAGCTGGCAAGAGGGTGCCAGGGTTAAAGAAACCACAAGGCAGCAGGGAGTCTGACAGAATCAGGAAAGATCCTGCATATACTATAGGGGAGGCAAGGGCCCCTCAGAGGCAGTATGGCTTGTTCCTGCATAACTGAAAGGAAATCCTGGCCTAAATGTGTGTAATGCCTCCATGTGTCACGATCAGTTTTTGTTTTTGAATTTTTAGAACTTCTCTCTAATCTCAAGAAATTATTGAGACATTGTTAACTGAGTTTTACAGGCCACTTTTGTTTTTAACAATGTTGAAAAAAATGAACGATCTTCTGTTATGCCATGTTGTTTTTTTTACAAAGCCACCATTTTGAGGGTCATTTGTTGACAGTTGCTATGCCAACCATCAGTATTAGGTAATGTCAGTTGAAAGTGGGCTATGCATGATATCACTCACATGCAGTTTCATGTAGGAAAGTGGAAAGTGCAACCTATGGGCAAAAAGTACGTCAGTTATAAATATAAGATGGGCGGCACTATCCTACAGGAAGCAGCCTCTGGAAAGGATTTACAGGTTTATGTTGGCACAACATTTTCATCATCTAAGCAATGCACAAAAGAAATTAAAAAGGCAAAGAACAGGTTAGGTTACATCATGAAAACTGTGGAATATAAATCAAGGGACGCTTTGCTCAAACTATATTAATGCACTAGTAGCAAACATGACAGCACGTGAAGTTGTACAGAGGAGTGCAACCAAGTGCATCCCAGGACTTAAGGACACATCCTACTCTGACAGACTCAGAGAATAAAACCTGTGTAGTCTCAAGCAGAAGAGACTATGTTCTTCAAAATTCTCAGAGGGATTGGTAAAGTTGATCTGGCAGAATTTTTTCAACTTAACGGAGAGCCATGCACTTGAGGACACCAGTTGAAATGAGGAGGAAGAGCATTTAGAGCTGAAGCCAAGAGGCACATCTTTATGTAAAGATTTGTTGGAATCTGGAACAAACTACCAAGACACGCAGTTGAAGTAGAAACCTTGACAACCTTTAAGAAGAATATGGATGAGATACTGGGACAGCTTGGCTATGAGCTAAACAAACAAGCCTGATGGACTGAATGGTCTCCTCTCGTCTGTCAAATTTCTCATGGTTTTTAGTCTTGTAAAAGTTAGCATCATGAACTTTCTGGTTGTCCAAGATTGGATTCTCCCCAAAATCCTTTGTGTTCATTCTCTTTTTTCATTGTAAACATTTGTGCCCTGCTTTTTGACTCTGATTTATGATTTAGCTCTGGTTATGTGTTCCTTTTTTATTTTTGAATATCAAACCTTCACACACTTTTTCCTGTCTAGTATTATGTTTTAGCCAGTGTTTATTCCCTGGTTTAAGTGTAATTTTGCTTTTTATTGCTGCTTTTATTCATTTTGAATTATTATTATTTTTTATGTTGTTATTTTGTATGTGTTGTTAATATTATATGAGCCTGAAGGCTACATTGCTGTGTTTGGTGGATAGAGACAGGACCACAATGACAAAGCTGCTGAGGGACCACCCACTGCCTTTATATTCTGGAAGAGGAGATGAGTACCTCAGAGGTTCCTGGATTGTTGAAGGTTTAGCATTGATTGTGAGAATTGTTTTTGATTCTTGGTTTACTGGAGTTTTAATTATTGTTTTGGATTCTGATTACTGGTTTGTGAATTTGGATTTGTTAGCCTTGAATTGCCTTTTAGGTATGCCCGTTTTGCCCTATTTTTGCTGCTTTCCTGTTTAGTGATTTTTTGTTTCCTTTTGTTAATATAAATAAACCAGAGAAACAGGGAGCCCTCCAGTCCTAACATAAGAGAAAAGTGAAAATGTATGCACCTTGTCCAAGGTGATTATCAATAGAGGCTCCTAGCGATACAAAAGATAAGGAGCTATTCATACTTTTTATGTGATCTTTATAATTTCCTCTTTCAGCCATGATGTCTTTTACTAGTTCTGGTGGTTCATGTAGAGCAAGCAAAGCATTTCCATTTTGGCAGCATCTTCATTTTTTTTCAGTATGAAAAATGCCACCCAATCGTGAGCGCATCGCTAATCTAACTTTTGTAAGTAGTGTTCTTCATATATTGCTGTAAAGATATTATTGCATATGAGCAGAAGTTGTGAGCTTTTGATGATCTCCTTGGTAGTCTGCATAGATTTCTCTTTCATTCTTGTCAATCTTGTACTCTGCATCGTGGAGTATTTGTGGCATGTCAATGAGCCATAGTATTAGCAAGCTGTTTAATAGCTTTATATTCTGGCATGCCTCTTACTTTGCTATGTGCTTCATTATATTTTCATCTTATTTTTTCTCATTCTTCATCATTGAAGCAAATCCTGTGTTTTGCTTGCTGCTACGAAGATGTTGCTGCTGCAGTCTGGTTTGCTCCATCACAGTGTGTAGCTCTGTATTTTGGGATCATTTTTGGGATCACTTAGTTGTGAGGATAAGAATTCAAGTTAATTTTAGCAGTCATTTTCTGTTTGTTACCAGTGCATTCTGTATCTGATACTTCATGCTTTGCAGATAGGGGGGCTGTTCTTCTTCTTCTTCTTCTTCTTCTTCTTCTTCTTCTTCTTCTTCTT
>JANRMT010062790.1:8117554-8185164 GCA_026402145.1 Polypterus bichir lapradei | reverse complement strand
CTTCTTCTTCTTCTTCTTCTTCTTCTTCTTCTTCTTCTTCTTCTTCTCTCTATGAGCAGCCTCAGCAATGTGCTTTATGCTCAGCGGGTGATGCTGCTGTTCTTCTTTCTGATATGTCACTCTCTTCAGCAGTTTGCTGTAAAAAAGACGTAAACCCTAATAGCTTCATGTTGGTCTCCGCAAGTCCAATTTTTTGTTTCACCAGCCATATCATGCCATTATGACCAAAATCAATGTTCTAGCTTCAGTGGTTTTCATGTAATCATGTGTAAGGCATACACAGCACTTATATATGGGTGCATATAGATAGATAGATAGATAGATAGATAGATAGATAGATAGATAGATAGATAGATAGATAGATAGATAGATAGATAGATAGATAGATAGATAGATAGGGCGGCACGGTAGCACAGTGGTAGTCCTGCTGCCTCGCAGTTAGGAGATCCGGGTTCGCTTCCCAGGTCCTCCCTGCGTGGAGTTTGCATGTTCTCCCCGTGTCTGCGTGGGTTTCCTCGGGGCACTCCGGTTTCCTCCCACAGTCCAAAGACATGCAGGTTAGGTGGATTGGCGATTCTAAATTGGCCCTACTGTGTGCTTGGTGTGTGGGTGTGTTTGTGTGTTTCCTGTGGTGGGTTGGCACCCTGCCCAGGATTAGTTCCTGCCCTGTGTTGGCTGGGATTGGCTCTAGCAGACCCCCGTGACCCTGTGTTCGGATTCAGTGGGATAGATAGATGGATAGATAGATAGATAGATAGATAGATAGATAGATAGATAGATGGTGGGGTAGTCGAGATGAGGAGCACCTGCACATGAGGGTGTTGTCTGTATTGCTTGCTTCATTGACTTCCTGCTGTTTGAATGTGAAGCACTGTGCCTAAGGAAGCATATAAGGGAAGAGAAGCCAAACAGAAAGGAAAGTGGAGAAAGAAAGAAAGAAAGAAAGAAAGAAAGAAAGAAAGAAAGAAAGAAAGAAAGAAAGAAAGAAAGGCAGTTTAGAAGTTTTGAGTCAGCCAGTACACAGGGGGAGAGGTAGGTGGTCTGGGCTTAGGGAAGGAACAAGCGATCAATGTTCCAGGGGTGGATTGGTTCCCCACTTAATGATCAGGAGGTAGTGGGGAGCAATGCAGATCTTCTTTGGGATCCAGAAGGAACCAGTTTTGGGCATGAGGAAGACAGGAGAGCCATCTTGTAGCAGCATTGCAGACGTTTCCTTTCGCCTCCCGGGTCCTCCCTACATGAAGAGTGCTTTGAGTAGTGAGAAAAGCGCCATATAAATGTAAAGAAATATTATTATTGTTGTTGTTTTCTTCATTCTGCTTTAGTATGTAAAATACAAAACATCAGAAATATGAGCCTGTCTTCTGTTTGTGAGGTTCAAAACACCCGTATTTCCTTATTCCTCATCACTGCCTTCTATGCATTGAACTTTTGGGTGAGTGTTCATTGGTTGACAGCTGTTCTTTACACCCAGCTGGGCTCTAAAACTAAAGACAAATTCAAACCATCGAATATCCTTATATTTTTCAATCTTGTCTTTTGTTTCCATATATATATATATGTGTGCGTGTGTGTGTGTGTGTTTTTGTGTCATGCATTCATGTCTGGGAGTCCCCAGACAAGCTTGACTGAGGTAAGTAATAAGTAAGGGGGCACTGTCAATTATTGTATCCTCTCCTTTCTCAACAGCCCAGAGAAAATGCACCCCCACCGCAACATCCAGAACAATTCCTGCCTCTTCTGGCTGGTCCACCATAAAAACTGACATCCTGGAAAGGTGGCCCCTTTATATTGACCTGGACCTAGTTTTTTATATTTAATGTATACCTTTTTACTGCCTCAGATAAATTCCCGAATCATCAGAAATCACTACCCCTGCTCATCAGCCTAAAAATGAAATATAAGCCAATCAGTGGTATACAGTATATTCAATAGTACATTACAGTACTAACCTGATGCTGTTACAAGATCTATGAAACATAAAAGAACAGGATTCACTCAACACAAAGTGCAGACAGATCAACCTTGTGATAACATTGCTACCATTTGCTTTCCTACCTACTTTCATAGTGTTAACGTGAAACAAATATTCACCTCACATTTCACAGTTCAAATAAACAAGCTTAAGCAGCCATTGTGTTCTGATTCCACAGCCAGCAAATGGAGTTAAATAATCAGTAGATGAACACTCAGAGTGGTAAACGGTTAAACCTCAAGATTATAGGGTGACGTGACATCTATACAATACACAAAGAGAGCAGAAGGCTGTGCAGTAATGTGTGCTGGCCAAAGAAGCCTTTACGCCGGTCATCCCTTCTGTGTTTACTGAATGTGAGTGTGGCATCAGACTGAAATGAGAAGGAAGGGGAGATAACTTAATAATTACATATTTGAATGAAGGCATATAAGAAGAATGGGTAGAGGTGTCCTAAAAGTTGTCTTGAAGAAAACAAAATATGAAAAGGAAAGGGTGAGGTAGATTTAAAGTTTCTGTATTTATGAGACTGAATGCTGCAAGAAAGAAGAGAGAGAAAGAGAGATAGCCCTGGGGAGAAGTAGCGTAACAGTCAATTTGAAAGATGACATATGAAAAGGAAGGGCCAGATGGCTTAGCAGTTCCCCTGAAAAAAGGACATATGGCAAAAAGATGGCAAGGTGGCCTAATAATTACCTAGATTAATGGGCATATGAAAAGAAAAAGATGACTTAGCAACACATCTCATGGTTTAGCCCTTTAAACAAGGAGTATATGAGAAGAAGGAAGAGGGTGGCTGAATTATCTTCCAGAACAAAGGACTTACAAAAAGAAATGGGGAATGAGCCTAATGGACATCTGGGACAAGTTGCATACAAGAATGAAGAGGTGACTTAGTGGTAACCATGAAGAAAAGGTGTAAATGAAAAAAAGAAAGGATGAAGTGACTTAATAAGCACCTTGATTAAAGGACATAAAACCAATGAAATAGATATGGCCTAATATTCAGCTTGAATAAAGGGGCATATGACCAAAAATACTTAATATTCACCTTGAACAAAGGGGCTTCTGAGAAAGTAGTGAAAGAAAAAACGAAGTCAGAGTGGGTTTATCAGTCACTTATAAGAGTGTATGAGAAGTCCACCTTCAGAACAAGACCTTCCAAGATATATGATAGCCATGCACCTTGCTACTTTAGGTTGTTGTAGAGCTGCCCTTTAGATGAGTGGATGTTTCAAATTCCAAATAAATGTAGTTATGATTGATTCTAATTCTGTAAAGAATGATTTGTTAATGTATATGGGGGTGCTCTGAAATAGAATTAGAAGGTTGGGAAGGATGTTCATCTGTACTAACCCCTACTTTCTCTTCTGTTCATTTTCTGGGGTGGCGACCTGCGCCACCACCACCTGATCAAAGCACCGTGATATCCCTACATTGATGGATTAAAGGCCAGAAGTCCACATGACTGTCATCATCAAGTTCTTCCATGAGAACCCTGAATATCATGAGGACTGATTGAGGTCATTTATGTTAGGTAGAATGCCCAGTGGGGGCTGGGTGGTCTCGTGGCCTGGAACCCCTGCAGATTTTATTTTTTTCTCCCGGCATCTGGAGTTTTTTTTTTGTTTGTTTTGTTTTGTTTTGTTTTGTTTGTCCTCCCTGGCCATCAGACCTTACTTTTATTCTATGTTAATCAGTGTTCCCTTATTCTAATTATTATTTATTTTGTCTTTTTTCTCTTTCTTCATCATGTAAAGCACTTTGAGCTGCAAAATTTGTATGAAAATGTGCTATATAAATAAATGTTGTTGATGTTGTTGAGTGTTGATTCCCCCTGCTAACGTGAGATGGATGATATACCATATGTTCATGTCTTGTTTATTTTATTTCCATGCAGATAGCAACATTGTGTTGAAAAAGATATTTATATTTAATTGTCATGTTTACCCCTAGGTATTCAAACTGATCTTCTAAAATAAGGTGTCCAGTCAAATATTGTGCACTAGGGAGTTCAAAGGAAAAGGCACACTTTTACTCGAATTAATTTTGAGCCCAGATATCTTTTGAAATTCTGTTTTCTGCATTGTGAACTGCTGGTATGGAAGTTTGTGGGTCTGATATATACAGTACCATATTATGTGCATATAGTGACATTTTCTGGTTAAGTCCTTCTCTTATAATCCCTTTCATCTCTAATACATTTCAAAAGAGAATGAAAAATAACTAAATGACAAGAGTATTGGTGATAGGGGGCATCCTTGTTGAGTACCACATTCTAATTTGCAGTATTTTGAAATAATGTTGTTAATACAAATTGAGATTTCTGGACTGTTGTAGAGTAGTTTGATCCATGCAAATATGTTTTGGCCAAACCCAGATTTATGCAATATGGTGAACATGTGAATGTCAAATGCATTTTCTGCATCCAAAGATAATAAGATCTCTGGTGTGTTAAATTTTTTGGTTGAGTATATTACATTAAACAAATGTAAAAAATTAGCAGCTAAGTGTCTTCCTTTAATAAATCTGGCTTGGTCTTGTGATATTACAGAGGGAAGCACTTTCTCAGTCCTTCTTACTAGATCTTTGACGAGTATCTTAAAATCATTATTCAGTAGTGAAATCAGTCTGTATGATGCACATTATTATAAGTCCTTATTTTTCTTTGGAAAGACAGTTATTAATACTTGGTGAAAGGATTGAGGTAGATGTTTGTTGTCTCTAGCTTCTATAAATGTTGCTAATAATTGTGGAGCTACTTATTTGAAATATATTTTATAAAATTCCACTAGGTATTCATTACGGCCTGCTGCTTTTCCACTTTGGAGTGAGTTTATAGCATCTAGTAATTCTGAGAGTGTCAGAAAGACAGAATTATCATCGTCAGTGTATTATATATAAATTTGCCTTGTGTTCAAACACTTTAAGCTCAAAATGTTTAAACAGTACAAAATGGGACTTCTTCTCATTTCTGCCACAAGATCAAATTCCACTTTGCTCCATGGTTGAACTGGTTTGAGCTCATAACCCTGGTTTGATACATTTGAACTTGGTTATTTCTATTAAGTTCTGGAATCCTGTAATGTACTGCACATTGAAGGGAATGTGACAAATGTGCTGGTCCAGTTGCTGCTCTTACATTCCTTAGAAAGCAGTATGAGCCTTTCTCCAACTCTTTAAAATAAATCAGAAGACATTTGGGACTAGAAGTGCATGCATACATCCATTATCAGACTTGTTGAGGTTATGGAGGGCCAGGGTATTGGACATAAGGCAAGACCAACCCTGGGCATATTCACTACACACAAAGTCATAAACTAATCTTAAAAACATGTATTTAGGATGAAGATGGAAGTCAGAGTATCCATTTGCTAAAACGCACACAGTCACAGGAAGAACACACAAACTCCACATTGACTGTGACAATACTGAGAATTGAACCCAGAACTTTAGATCCTTAAGTCAGCAGTACCAACCACTACCAGGACACTAGTGGTTACGATCTGAATAATGATTGACTAATTGATACATTCATTGTGGAATTGACTTGATTAAAGAGTAACTTGCCAGCAGGTGAAAATCTCCAAAAGGGACATGTCACTGATGCCCAGTATAAAGTATCCTGTGCCACATGGTGGTTGAGTGTTGCCATGTCCAGAGGGCACACATGTAGTTAACAGCCCAGTGGAAGCCTGGTAAGCATTTCAGAAGTAGCATCTCTGTGCTGGAAGCTGCTATGGTGATAGCAATTCCAGGGGTTACCATTAGTTGTCTACAAGGATTTGGCCAGGGTGATGTATCCATTTACTGAGCCATGTGCACAGTCTGGAGGTTTACTTTTCATTTAGGAAAAAAAACACACACAAAAGAAAAAAAAACACATTAAGTTGAGAGAGTTTGGGAACCATAGCCTCATAAAATCTCCCTTGGACAGAAGTAGGCAGTTTTATGAGGAAAGATTTTCTGCAGGCTCTGGGCCACGTCAAGACATTTGGAAAGGTATACTGTCTTGGCTCTGGTGAGATTCACTTATTGTTGTGCTGAGACTGGGTCTGAACCAATATACTAAAAGCATTAGCGAACGAAGGATGACATAAAACAAATAAATACTGAGAGAAACTGGGAATTGTGATCTGAGAGAAAAACAGGACTGAGTGGTCACATAAAATCAGGAATTCCCCAAATGTACGGCTCACAGGAAGCAGCTAGAAGTAGATGATGAGCCAGCCAGGACCTGTCTGTCCACCCTATCACATCTAAAGTGGATATTATGTGTGATTTCCGACAAATCCCATTTGCCAGTCAGACTGTGCCAATGAGATTCCTGCTTAAGTTCTCACATACCAGTCTAATAAAGTTAAATGTGAAAAGTCCAGTCTGACTTAGCAGCAGAATTCTCAGGAAGACTCAGCTCACTTACTGCTATGGTGACACACTCATAAACCCTGCACGGCTAGCATTCAAATTTAAAATGAGCCCAACCTCTAAGAGCTAAGCACTGTTTTATCTGAGCCCATGCCTCCAAAACCGTCTGTGTCCTTTTGGAATATTTCATTAAAATGGCCACTTGTCCCTAGTATTCTAAGAACACAACCATTACCGCTTAATGGCAGGTAATTAAAAATGAGCAAAAGCACATCAGCTCGAAGGGAGTCGCACTGGGCCCGGTGCATTGCTAGGCGGCCAGTGTGTGGCTAATTAAGACATGCTGCTCTGCACTCACAATCCCATCAGACACGGCTTTTAAGCAGCAATTTCCGCCATGAAAACAACGGCGGGAAGCAGCCGGCTGGCCGGCACATGTGAATGACACGACCCTGTCAAAGCCACGAAAGTAAAGTCATCAGGTGAATCGAAGCGCAAGAAAACGGCGCGAGGCACTCCAGGAGGCACGTGAGCCAGGAGCCTGTCTCCACAAACACGCTTTAATGAACAGCAAGAGAAGCAAACAGTGACGCATCTCTCCATTGAGCCCTTTACTTTGACTTCTGTTTTGTAAACTGCACTCTTTGAACTGACAAATACAGAGTGTGCCAGACATGGGATCTGGTAATGTGGCTGGGTGTTGCATGTAATTAGAAGTCCACCACTGTGCACTATGAATGAGCACATGTATGTTTTTCTGAGTATTTATGACTGTGCTTATTTTTACAACAAGCAAACACGATAAAGGTAGGGGGCCAATATAATGAAAATAAATTAAAAGACATTGAGTTTTTTACAAAGATGAAAATTACATCTTTTCAGACATGAGTCCCAAAAAGAATAGATTCAAAAATGGACAAAGGTCTGGTCGTATGAATCCCAGGCAGGATGGGGCAGCTCCAGGAGGTTAGACAATGGAAGTGACATGAGTGTTGGACTGGCTGCCAATCTTCCATTCTACAGGGGGAAGAAGACAGAAGGCATTAGTACACAGCGCCAACCCCTGGTTTGGCAGGTAACTACCATTACCAGATCCCTTAATCTGCCTTCCAAGTGCACAATATAAATGAACATTTGTAACCCCAGCCCCCATTTTTGTGTGCTTTGCATTCTTTTACTATATATAAACCACAAAGAAATAAGGGTTGGGGTCCCACAGGATGCTCTGTTTAATAGCAGCGTCCTGAAGATGAAAATAGGGTTAGATCTAAAACAACTGGAGGTTTCCTTTATTAATAAAAGAAACTTTGAAGGTGAAGAGTTCTGCTCTCTTAAGAAGATGGTGTATTTGTGAACATTGACTTCCAGTGGGCTTTGGGTTATATACCTCAGAGACCAGAATGTACTGGTCGTAACCTCAGAGGTCCTCGGGCTTTTTCTCTTCCTCATTCTAAGGAGCTCCACTTAATGTTCACATCAAAAAACAGAATAGGGAATAAATGTGATCTCAGTGAGTTTGAGTGTGGTATGATTGTTGTTGGTGCCAGATGAACTGGTTTGAGTATTTCTGTAACTGCTGATCTCCTGCAGCTTTCATATAGAGACAACAGTCTCTGGAGCTTACTTAGCATGATGTGAAAAACAAAAAAAGCATCCAGTAAGTGGCAGTACTCAGGATTGAAACACCTTGTTGACGAGATATGTCAGAGGAGAATGGCCAAACTAGTTTGAGTCGACAGAAAGGCTACAATGACTCAGACAACCTGCATATCTTTGATACACAGAAAAGCATTTTAGAATACACAAGACATTGATTCTTGAGTTGGAAGTGCTGCAACAGCAAAACACCATGTCAGATTCCAGTTCTATCAGTCAAGAACAGAAAGCTGTGGCTATAGTGGGCACATACCCTTCAAAACTGGTCAGCTGAAGACTTAAAAAATGGAGCCTGGTCTGCTGAAACACACAGATGGTACGGTCAGAATTTGTCAACCAGCTTTGTGTTACCAGTCCAAGCCAACAGTGGTTAGGAATGTTTTCTTGGCACACTTTGGGCTCATTAATACCAATCAGTCATTGTTTGAATGCCACAGCCTATTTGAGCATTGTGACTCACAAAGTGCATCCTTTCATTTCTACAATGTACTCGTCTTCTAATGGCTACTTCCAGCATGATAATGCACCACGTCAGAAAGTAAAAGTCATCTCAAATTGGTCTCATGAACATGACAATGAGTTCAGCGGATGTGAATTCAATAGAACATCTTTGGGACGTGGTAATATGGGAGGTTTATAGCATGAATGTGAAGCTGATAAATCTGCAGAAATTGCAAGAAGGATCACAATGTCAAAGGAATGTTTCCAGCATCTTATGGAATCCACGTTATGAAGACCTGAGGCTGTTGTGAGAGCAAAGCAAGGGTCTATCCATCTTACTTGCATCATGTCCCAGTTAAACGTGTTTCTGGTTGAATTAGTATATGCATATGACAGAGACCTTGGGACCATACTTCTGACAGCATTGTACTTTTCTTGTATAAGTGCTGTGAGTGTTTTAGATGTTTGTCCCTCATATACAGCAGGGTAAGTAAGATTCAGGTCAAATACTAAAAGTGCCAGAGGGCTGGACGTCAAATGAAAAGCTATTAACAGACTCTTGGACTTGAACTCAACATATGCAAGGCATGAAAGGAAGAACACTCAAATAATAAAAAAGCCTTTATCACCAACACCCTCCAAACCCCACCTTATTAATAAAGCCCCTGTGATAAAGTGGGTCCAGAGCTCAGAATAGAAGGCCAGTTTTTAAATAAATAATAGCTGCACTCGCAGCTTAAAGAGGGAGCGTGGTAGTGTGGCCTGAGCGGTTCCTGGATGCTACGTGAGGCGGACGTTTCCTTGCTTATGTGCACAGTTGAGGAATCGTCCTCATCTGTAATTAAAGCCGGGAGCTGCTAATCACCACACCTAAGCCATGTCCTCAGGATAAATAGCAGAAGCACAAGGTGGAAAGGGGAATCGTAAAAGAAAGGAAGAAGCAGAGAGAGAGAGAGAGCGTGAGTGAGCAGCATTTGGGGAAAATTGAGAGTGGATGAGCCAGCCAGCTGAGAAAGAAAAAGGTCAGTGTGGTCAGGGGTCCCAGATGGAGTGAGTGATCAGCGCTCTTGGGACAGGATTTTGCCCACTGAGTTAATAGAAGAGTGGGTACGATCTGGGACAAGTCCGCCATAGGGATCCGAGGGACAACTTTGAGTGTGAGAAGGAAGACGAGAGGGCAACTGAACCCGGGCAGTCAGGATGTGGGTCGGTAATGTGAGGACCGCGGTGGCTGAAGTCTCTCCCGCTGAGCATAACTTGAAAGAGCTGGAGAGACAAGGAAGAAGCTGAGCTTGACTGGTGTGGCCCCAATGTTGTTAGAAGGATTTTAATCTCGTTTTAGCTTTGTTTTAACGCCTGGGATTTTTACCTTTTTATTGGATTATTTATTTATTTAATAATATTTGGTTTGCACTGCACTATTTATTTGGACACTGTTTTGTTGGATTGTTGGATTGTTTTAATAAAAGCACTTTGCACCATTTTATACCATTCCTTGCCTCGTTGTGTCCTCACTGATCAGCTCATCCTGTGACATTACCAACTGTGTCAGTTCAAGTGCTCCCAAAACGGTGATGGGAGGATGAAGTGGAACCTGCATCATCACAGCCCCCCTTACAACCCTTCCCCCAATTTTCTATATATTGCCTTTGATTCCTGTATGTCTAGCCATTTTCCACTGATGATGACACCTGGTAGGGGTTGAAAGCTTAGGAATAAAAAACTAATTAAAGATATGTGATGATTTTTTTCTCCCTTTGTTGATTTTTAGCTATAAATATGCAAATCGTATTACAGACCTTCACTTCAGAAGTTGAGACTGTCCGGTTTGTTGTAAAGGTCCTTTGGAGATGGACAAATGGATGAGAAATGCTGCTCAAGACAACATAATCAATGGGAGATTGGCCCAGCAGAGAAGTAGACTTCATAAACACATGAGTAAAATAGAATATTAGAACAATTGTGATGAGAACAGGTCATTCAGCCCAACAAGTTCATCCATCTTACTCTCCTAGATTGTCAAAGTGTGAATGATATCCACATGATATCCAATATGGTGTTCCACAAGGCTCTATCCTGGGTCCGTTACTCTTCTCAATCTACATGCTTCCGTTAGGTCAGATTATCTCAGGGCACAACGTGAGCTACCACAGCTATGCTGATGACACACAGCTGTATTTATCAATAGCACCTGATGACCTCGATTCTATTGATTCACCAACAAAATGTCTGACTTGTATCTCAGAATGGATGAATAGTAACTTTCTCAAGTTAAATAAAGAGAAAACTGAAATCTTAGTGATTAGCAATAATGGATACAATGAGGCTATTAGAAATAAACTGGATACATTAGGATTAAAAGTCAAAAAGGAGGTAAAAAGCTTAGGGGTAATTGTTGACTGTAATCTGAATTTTAAATCGCATATTAATCAGATCACTAGGACAGCATTTTTTCACTTAAGAAACATAAGTAAAGTTAGACCTCTTATATCACTGAAAGATGCTGAGAAATTAGTTCACACGTTTGTTTTCAGTCGACTAGATTACTGTAACGCACTCCTCTCAGGACTACCCAAGAAAGACATAAATCGTTTGCAACTAGTGCAGAATGCAGCTGCTAGAATCCTAACTAGGAAAAGAAAATCCGAACACATTTCTCCAGTTCTGATGTCACTACACTGGTTACCTGTGTCATTCAGGATTGACTTTAAAATTCTGCTTCTGGTTTATAAAGCCTTAAATAATCTCGCCCCATCTTATATATCGGAATGTCTGACACCTTATATTCCAAATCGTAACCTCAGATCCTCAAATGAGTATCTCCTTAGAATTCCAAGAACAAAACTTAAAAGAAGTGTTGAGGCGGCCTTCTGCTGCTATGCACCTAAAATCTGGAATAGCCTGCCAATAGGAATTCGTCAGGCTAATACAGTAGAGCACTTTAAAACACTGCTGAAAACATATTACTTTAACATGGCCTTTCTATAACTTCAATTTAACTTAATTTAACTTAATCCTGATACTCTATATGTTCAATTTCCTCATAATAACTATTCATGGTGGATCTAAAATCCGTACTGACCCCTACTCTCTTTTCTGTTTCTTTTTCCGGTTTCTTTGTGGTGGTGGCCTGCGCCACCTCCACCTACTCAAAGCATCATGATGCTCCAACAATGATGGATGGATTAAAAGGCAGAATTCTACGTGACCATTATCATCAAGCCTTTCCGTGAGAACCCAAAATCCAAAGAGGACTGTTTCATTTATGTTAGGTAGAATGCCCAGAGGGGACTGGGCGGTCTCATGGTCTGGAATCCCTACAGATTTTATTTTTTCTACAGCCGTCTGGAGTTTTTTTTTTGTTTTTTCTGTCCCCCCTGGCCATTGGACCTTACTCTTATTCGATGTTAATTAATGTTGATTTATTTTGTTTTCTTATTGTGTCTTTTATTTTTCTATTCTTTATTATGTAAAGCACTTTGAGCTACTGTTTGTATGAAAATGTGCTATATAAATAAATGTTGTTGTTATTGTTGTTGAAGGTCCCTACTCTCCAGCACCCTACTTGATAGTTTATTCCTTTTGTCTACAGTTCTTTGCATAAAGAAAAATTTTCTAAAATCTGTGAGAAATCTCCCCTTAACTAGCTGCCAACTGTGTCTGAGTTTTTTTTTAAATGTTCATTTAAAACCCCAGTAATTCTGAAATGTGAGCTTCCCCCAGACCCAACATTATGAATCTGTTCTTATGTTTTCAAAAATTCAATTCAATTTACTTTTGTATAGCATTCTTCACAAGCACAAATTTACAGCTGCTATTACACAGTAACAGTAAACTGCTAAACGCTACAAGATTAACAACAATGAGTGCTCAGACTAAGTTAAACAGAGTAAAACTGAGCCAAGATCAGCTTTATTAAAATAACCAAATCATGGCAATGGCCATTATGATCAAGATGTGGCCTGTTCACAATGGAAAACGTGTATTGGTGGAATGTCCATGAGAATGACAACATTTATTCCTCTAGGTCCTGTTCAGCCTATATACATCGGACTTCCAGTACAACTTGGAGTCCTGCCACGTGCAAAAGTTCGCTGATGACACTGCTATCATGGGGTGCATCAGGAGTGGGCAGGAGGAGGAGTATAGGAACCTAATCAAGGACTTTGTTAAATGGTGCGACTCAAACCGCCTACAACTAACTGAACACCAGCAAAGCCAAAGAGCTGGTGGTGGATTTTAGGAGGCCCAGGCCCCTCATGGACCCCGTGATCATCAGAGGTGACTGTGTGCAGAGAGTCCAGACCTATAAATACTTGGGAGTGCAGCTGGATGATAAATTGGACTGGATTGCCAAAACTGATGCTCTGTGCAAGAAAGGACAGAGCCGACTATACTTCCTTAAAAGACTGGCGTCCTTCATCATCTGCAAAAAGATGCTGCAGATGTTCTATCAGATGGTTGTGGTGAGTGTCCTCTTCTATGCGACGGGCGCTGAGCAGGCTCCTGTCATTCATGGAGAAGCCACTGCATCCACAGAACAGGATCTTCTCCAGACAGAGGAGCAGCTTCAGCGACAGACTGCTGTCACTGTCCTGCTCCACTGACAGACTGAGGAGATCGTTCCTCCCCCACACTATACGACTCTTCAATTCCACTCTTTGGTAAACGTTAACATTATACAAAGTTATTGTCTGATATAGCTGCATTTTTATCACTCTTTAATTAATAATGTTTTTTATCGGTATGCTGCTGCTGAAATATGTGAATTTCCCCTTGGGATTAATACTGTAAAGTATCTATCTATCTATCTATCTATCTATCTATCTATCTATCTATCTATCTATCTATCTATCTATCTTTTCATACAAAGGATGTAGCTCAAAGTGCTTTACAAGATGTCAAAGAAGTAATTATATGCAAAGAAAAACAAATTAAAATTGGATAAGAAAAATAATGCAGAAGTAGTATACAAAAAAATAAGATACATGTACAGGTAGACATATTTAATTAAGAGAAACAGAGTCCTTAAATATAGAATTGTTGTATTAGTAAGCATTTTCACTTATAACATGCACTTCTGATGCCTTAGGTCATCTGGGTGTGTGACTTTTTGCATACATAAACAGAATTTGCATACATATACACTCCGTATAGGCAGTATAAGTGTTGCACATGTACTTGTGTTCATTCTTACACTTTCACGAACATTTGCATCATGTTTTCTATGTATGTGCAAAAGCATCTACGTATCTGACTATGCACTTGGTCATATTTTTATTCATATGTGTGCGTGTGTAGGTAGATGTGCTTGAGAAGGTTTTAACAGTCCTTGCCAATAATTTTCAGTCATAGCCTTCATTTATATAATCTTGGCAAGTTAGAGAGAGTCAGCAGTGCACTCCCATGAAGCCGGTTGTGTAAAGTGACGTGCCCAGTGACTGACTCCAACTAGTCTATTATTCTCCCCGACAAAATCTTTAGTCGTATGGCCTGTGCAGTCATTCAGAAGTACAATGCATATAGTGCAGTGACAACGAATAAGGAACGCAAGGGTGCTGGACCTTACAAACAGAAGAGGATCTTATCTGTCTGATGTTTCATGTTATACATACCATGAAAAAAATGTAAAAGAAAAAAGGGACAAGATTGCTTCTGAACTTGGTAGAGCTGTTAACATAACATAGAATGCCAGTATAGAGTCAGCACCTTCAGGCAGCACACTATTAGCTGTCATTCATGGCCATTAACTGTGCTGGGAGGTCAGCACTCAGTCGATAAAGTAGACATGGGAAGTGATTTTCAGTCATGTCAACTGACTTGGTCTAGCAACAAGACCAATGAGGGCATTCTGCAAATCTGACATATCCCATGACTTGAATTTGCATAATGTGACATCAGCTTCACATATCCTGGTACCATCATACACACATAAGTAGGGGGTATCTTCAAGGCTTCTACATTAATTGTGATTCCACCTCGTGCCACACAGTCATTTACTCCTTTCCTTCTTTTGCCCTGAGATCTGATGACAGATACTTGGAGGAATAATGTCGTCACTTCCAATTCACCTGGAAAGCCCCACTTCTTACAGACCTGGGACATATAAGGCCTGATCCTACCAGAAGTTAGCAGTCATGACTCAAGTGTGTCGAATGATCAGTTGCTCATGGAGTCCCGAATAAGGCACATTACCTGCATAGTGAAAGAGCGTCAGTTACGGCACTACGGCCATGTGGTGCAAGTGATTGGACTCACAGAATCCTCATTACTGTGCACCTGAGTTGCTGGACAGGCCAAGGGGATGCCCATGTAACATGTGGCTGCGGCAGATAGATGATAATTTCTGGAGGATGAGACTCGACCACGTATCTGCCTGGGAGGTTGCCAACCAGGATTCCAAGCTGTTTCGTCATGTGGTGGGTACAGCAACACGCTATACCAGTGCATGCTCCCCAACCTGACCTGACCTGAACCTGACAATAAATCTTTAGCTTTGTCATGTGCATTTCTTACACCATGTATGTCTTATTGTGCACATGTGCTTGAATTTGAACATTAATATTGTAGTTCCGTGTTTTCCGCATCCCCAAAGGGTTGCCAATTCGATTAAGTGGCAATTGTAAATTGTCCCCCCACCACCCCCATCAGTAAATATATTAGTGGACCCTGTTCCACCCCAGGTTGGGTCCTGCCTTAGAACTGATGCTACTGGGTTAGGCTCTGACTTCCCCCCAGCCATGCTGAATTAGAGGAAATTAGGTTTGAGAATGTTTGTGTTTATTCTTCATGAAATGTTGGAGTGAATTTTAAAAATTAAACCCATTTGTTCTTTTGTATATGTTCAAGTATTTCCATAAATTTATTCTTAATGGCACATAGATACAGGGGCTTCGCAGTGAGAGAGTCTTCTTGAAGCTGCACACAGCTCTGCATGAGTGTACAAGTGTGGACATATGTGTATGGTATGCAGGAAAACACATTATATAGGGGCATGGGTGTCTGCTTTTGTGCAACATGGTGTGCACTTACAGGTCACTTGCTGTACTATAAGGTGTCAACCTAAAGCCAGCATACCAGCCAGACAGCGGCGGCTGAACTTTTGTGCATTGGCAGGGAAACACTTGATAATATGAAGCAAAGCAGGAAGCCTTGAATGCAGCCAGGGAGTCTTTGTCTCTAACCGGCCGAGTCATGAGATTCTGGCTGGAAGTCTGAGCTCGGCAATAAAAACACAGTAACAGAAAGTAACACTGTATGCGCACAAAGCAGCGCCCTCTCCAGTGACCCACTTGGAAGGCCTCCTCTTTCTCTTCTTATTAAATCTCTTCTTTTAGTTGTAGATGGGAACTGAAGATAAAATAATGTGAGCCTGTGGGTGGTAGTATTAATGGTGTTTTTGTGTGTGAGTGTGAAGCTGGATCGACAGACCTGGAAAGAAATTATCCCTAGTATATGCTTGGGGATATAGGATACCATTATCTCTTCTGTGACCTCCGTAGTGTCTCCCTCAACCCTAGAAAAGAAACAAAATGACAAAGAACAAGTTAAGCCAAGACCAAAAATACGAAATTATAGGAAACAATATGCAGTGTGGGACCCTGCAAAGTACTGGCACTTTGCCTTGTACCCACATGTTACAAGAATAGACACTGACCCCTGCGACTCTGCATTGGATTAAGCAGGTTTAACAATGAATGAATGAATAACCAATGAGCCGGTCTGCTCTTCTTGGGTCATAATACAGTGGGCTTCACTTCAGCTCTAGCTGCTTTAATTTTCTGCTCCCTATGTTTCTCCTTCTCTGTTTTTAAGGGTGAATCTTTTGCCTGTACATACCACTGTTGGTGAAAGACATTTATAACCAGTGGCTTTCCACTTGAGGTTTGTTTAAACTAATACACTTCCCTCCGTAGTTTAACTTATGATTAAAAACTTTATAACAGTCCTCAAGTTTGTTTTCTTAACCATATATTTTTTTTCCATCATATTCTTTTATTTAGTGAAATCTGCCTTTTATAGAAATTGAAATTGTCTTCATGCCAGGTGCTTCAAGCCTGTTTCCAGCTCTACTGGCCCTGCAGTGTTCTCATCTACCTTTGGGTTTGTGTGTGTGTGAGTGTGTATCTGGAACTTTCTTGTTTAGTATTGGTTTCAATGCTTCAGACCCTTATTCTTGCCATTAAAATGAGAACCATTTTCCTTTTAATTGCACATTTACACTTCCACTTTGAGCTTTCCTCAGCCAACAAACATGTACAAGCCATTCAGTACCATTTATTAACTTAAAGGTAACAATAATAATTTGGAAAAAAGGAAGAAGATCAGTATCAGGCATGCATCAAGCACAAGATTTTTAAACTGACCAGAGTGGGGCCGAGTGACATCTTGAACTTCACCCAATGCCGATGAGGGGTGAGCTAAATTTGAAAAAGCCACCAAGGAAGCATCATGTATGCTCCTTCTACTTCATGGAAAAGAAGACAGCAGTATGTCCATGTGTGAAGGAAGTGTACAGGCCTAGAAATACAGAAATTCAAAAGGCGAACAGAAACAAAGAAATATGAACAATAACAATGTTGAAGCAGCCCTTACAGGGACTGCTTCTCCTTAGATACTAGCTTACACATAAAAAGAGAAACAATACAAACATAGAACAATAACTTAAAATTTTCATTAAGAAAATAACAATATTTATAAAACATGTAAAAAGCAACAAAAGGGTTCAATTAAATGAAAACAAACTTGAGTCCGGCATAAAACCCTGGTTGTATCGTAAGAGTTAGTGCTGCTAGTCAAATGACCCCATAGTTTTCTGCTGTTGTGTTGTTTCACATTTAAATATGTATTTCTGCATTGTATTAGATGATGATAGTGTCAAAGAGTATCACAATGATCCAGTGCCAATCAAGGCAGACCAGACACCACCCTCCGAATGACCGATTAACTTTTGATGATGTGAACAATTTGGCAATTTGCATGTCTTGCTGGTCATTAGCAAAAAAATGAATATATTATTGGTGAGGCAGGTTAAGATTAACTTTAGAGAAGTCTGTATACATAAAAGAAAAACCTATTGTGACCCCACCAGACTTTTCCTGCCAAAAAATGTCACTGTTTATGACTCTTCTAGGAATTATGTTACAGTCATTTACTTTCAAGGTTAGAATTTATTGTTAAACTCCAGTGGTCACATTACCTCAGATCAACCACTGTGTCCTTGATCTCCAAATGTTCTCAAATAGCTCACATCCTGGATCACACAATGTTCTACCACCCTGTCTCACTCTGACATAAGATAGTGCAAGACCACATCGTTCATGGCCGTCATCTGTGGAGCTCTCTTCGTTCTTTGAATCTCAGCATTACAACAATGTGTAATAGCTACATAACTACTGCACTGACCACCCAACTCCACCATTTGTTAACTGAAGATTTCATATCAACATAGACCAGAATCAGAAAACCCTGACTGAACAAACCATGAATCCTTCAGTCTGTGACTGAACAGGAGGTCCTCTTGGCTCATGTTTGAATTGTTTAGCTGCTCTGCATGGATAGTTAGTAAATGTGATGATATGCTCATGCCTTTGAGGGGTAAGAGCCATTGCCTGATTACGCCGTGCTCACGGTTCTTGGCTGTTGAACACACCCCCAAAATGTTCCAGCTTTATCATACATCTTTTCTGTGCAACATGACTGATGAAGTTCATCCTAAATGGCATTGTGTCACTTAGACATGGTTTCCTCCTAGATAATCTGATGTAAGTGTGCCAGAATTCACAGTGACTGGCATAGAGGGGTAAGTGTTGGGTGGTCATCTCGAATGACAGTTTTGAATAGCAAAATGCAGTGTTCATCCTGATAGGCACCATGGCACTATACATTCAAGGGGAGCGGCAATGATTGACTGAGCAGCATAGCAATACCAGTATTAGTTAGGGAGTAACCTGAAGATATTCATTTCAACTGGCAGAGCAGCAATCCACAAAGCAACTGCCAGTGCTGGTACTCACTGGCCAGGGTTTGTCTAGAATGAGGTCATACTTCAGAAGAATGACACCCGTGCACTTTAGACTTTTACTGATTGCAGCACAGAAAAAGCAATGGCTGAAAGTGTGCTATTCATGTTTGATGGCCCAGTACCACTTCCAACTGAGGCTAGTGAGATACGCCCAACTGTCATAGCAGCAATCTACTGTATAATATACCAGGTGTAAAGAGGAGACAAGACAAAGTTAGAGTCAGAAGCACCACCATGGGTGAACCCCATATATTAAATGGCAACATGCAACAAATTGTGGAGACATCTTTTCAGACTCTAGTTCAAGACAGAACTGAAGATGGCTGGTGGCCATCTTGATTATATAGGTCTTGGACAGGAGGGGGAGGGCCGACAGGTCATGAACGTGAGAAAGTGCATTGGCGTTGATATGGAGGGAATCCTTACTGTGAAGGACTTTGAACTGAAAAGTGCAAGAAAAAGACAAGAACCATTTTGTTTTGTATGAGTTCAACTCCTTGTTCACCAACAACCACTGGAGTGGTTCATGATCAGTGACAATAGTGAAGTTTCAATCCAGTAGGTAATATCTCAGCATGTTAACAGCCCATTTGATCTCCAGGGCTTACCTTTCCACTGCAGCATACCTGGTTTCCCAATCCAACAGTTTCCAGCTAATGAGCATGAGGGGATGTTCAACACCATCGACGCTCTGGCAAAGGGCAGCACCAAGACCTGTGTCTGAAGCATCTATCTTCAGAATGAAACGCAAAGAAACGTTAGGTGCCCTCAAGACTGGTGCTGACGTAAAGGGCTGTTTCAAGTCATAAAATTCATTGTCTGTTTCTTCATCCCATACCCCTGTGTTAGGTGCCCGCTTTTTTGTCAAATTAGTCAAGGCATCACTGTCTCAGAGAAACAGGGAATGAACTGCCGGTAGTACCCCGTTAAGCCTAGGATAGTCTAGACCTGCCACTGGATTTTCGGATGGGGGCCATCTCTCAGTGGCATCAACCTTGGAAAGCCGTGGTCAAACTTGTATCCCTGCCCACCAAGTAGCCCAAATATTTAATCTTGGGGTTTATCTCGAATCTGGCATTACTTAGTGTCGGGAACACGGCTCGAACCTGCAGTATGTGTTTCTTCAATGTGTCAAAACAGATGACAGTGTCATCCAAGTAAGTGGCACTATGGGTGTTGTGGAGCCGTAGTATTTTGTCCATCAGACGCTGGAATGTTGCTGGTACCCCGTGTAAACTGAATGGGAGGACACGATACTGCCTGTGTCATAAAGGGGTGCTAAACGTGGTCTATTCCTTTGCAGAGTCCATTAAAGAAACTTCCCAGTACCCTTTTCTCAGGTCAAGGGTGGTCAGATACTGAGATTTACCTAGCCGCTCAAGGAGTTCCACTTGCGGCATTGCTTAAGCACTGAATCAAGAGATTTGATTAAGCTGACTGAAGTCACTGCAAAAGTGCCAATTCCTGTTGGGCTTAGGGATCAACATGATGGGGCTAGACCAGAGACTAAAATGTTCCTCTATAACATCTAGATCTAGCACTTGCTTGATCTCAAGATCGACTTCTGTGCATCTTTCCTCCGGGATAACCCCAGGCTCCATTATGATGTCATGCACAATCAGGGAGGTCCTACCAGGTCATTCATTCGCCAACCTCAGAGATGGACAAGATAGCTGCTTCAAGCTCTTGTCATTGCTTGGCCATCAAATTAGGGCCGAAATAAAGAGATGTTCCCTGAGAAAAGAAAGAACGGGACTGAGTGGAGTAGGGTTCAAGTTCCCTTGCCTTCCACAGGTCTTCAGCAGGTTTATGAGATACACCCATTCTGCTGGATGGGGATTTCACCAAATAATCGACCAGCCTTTTTTTCCCCTTAGTTCAAAAGGGCCTTGCTAATGTGCCAAAAGTTTTGAATGTGAGGTGGGAATTAGAGCCATGACTTGATCTCCAGGCTGAAACTCACAAAGGCTCGTGCTGCAGTTGTAATAGCAGGCCTCAACTGTTGCCGCCTGCTCCAAATTCTTTTTTAGTATACATTTAATTTTATCAAATCTATCACGTAACTGTGCAATATATTCCAAAATATTAGTGGCTGAGAGGGCCTTTTCAATGTCAATTAGTCCCCAGGGATGCCACACATACAGCAATTCAAAGGTAAGGATGCCCATAGACGCTTGGGGGACTTCCCGATATGCAAATAAGATGAAGAGAAATAAACAATCCTAGTTCCTTCCGTCCTCACTGGCCACATTGCATAGCATTAGCTTGAGCGTTTGGTTGAACCATTTTACTAATCCATCAGTTTGAGGATGGTACACTGAGGTTTTTAGGTGCTTAATACAGAGTAACTTGGCAACTTCCCTGAACGTCTCCATGGTAAAGTGTGTCCCTTGGTCTGTTAAGACTTCTTTAGGGATGCTGCCACGTGCCAAGATCCCTACCAGTTCCTGTGCGATATTCTTGGAATTGGCTAGTCTCAAGGGAATAGCCTCCGGATATCAAGTAGCTGAATCTATGATGACTAAAATAAATTTGTGTCCTCTAGCTGAGGGTTCAAGGGTACTTACAATATCAACCCATATGCGCTCCAATGGGTTGCCAATGAGCTGTACGGGGACGAGGTGAACACAGCCCTTCCAAGGAATCTGCCATAATTGACATTACGGACAGAAATGATGGAACTCCTCATTAATCCCTGGCTGAAGGAAACGGAATATGATACGCTCCAGTGTATCAAGTGGGCGCCTAGGAGGTGAGCAGTAGAATGACCCCCGTACACTTTAGACTTTTACTGCCTGCAGCATGGAAAAAGTAATAGCTGAGATTGTGCAATTCATGTTTGTTGGCCCAGTAGCACTTCCAGCTGAGGCTGGTGGGATATGCCCAACTGCCGTAGCAGCAATCTATAATATACCAGGTGTAAAGAGGAGACAAGATAAAGTTAGAGTCAGGGTGCACCACCCTGGATGAACCCCATATATTAACTGGCAAAACACAACAAATTGTGGAAACGTCTTTTCAGACAGTAGTTCAAAACAGAACTGAAGTAGGTTGGCGGCCATCTTGATTATATAGTAGGTCCTGGACAGATAGAGGAGGGTCCAGAAGGGCATATAATGAAAGTGATGTCAGTACTGGAGTAGCAGTTAGGTTTCCATTCTGCAGAGGGGGGAAGAGAGAAGGCATTAAACCACAGCACCAACCTTTGGTTCAGCAGGTTATTACTATCACCTGGGCCCCTAAGCTGTCCACCATGTGTATGCGTGTAACACTGGATATGGCAGTTTTGAATTTTAATGCCTCTCTAGCATTGTGGGTCTTCAAATTGGTACTTTAAGTGACTGGTAAAGCATCCCCTGCATATATGAGTTAAAATAGGAAATACCAAGTCAACATCTTCTCCAGACACCACCATCTTGTGTTCAGACTGCTTTAAGTATCAGCTGCTTGCTCATCCATACATCCTTCCAACCACCCTTTATTTTTCTCCATTTACTAACTCAGAATTGTAGGGAATTGCAATCATACAGAAGACTGGAGTCATCTCTAGCTGGTTTGCCCATTTCTGGATGGCACACTCACACATACACACTCTCTCAAACCAGACCATCATGATCTACAACTAAAGGAATGCTAATAAATCCATTTTAAATTCAAATCAAAATGCCAGTTTAAATCCCTCATTCAGTCACTATCCATTAAAAAACCTATCATGGTTGTGAATTATTCTTTCTGCAGGTATTTCAGCTTTCCTCCTAAATACCCACATACATAACTCTCAGGTTTGGTGCTTCTTAATTACCCCTGTGTTACTCTGAGTACATTTGGGTGGCTGGCACCCCACCCCAGTGAGGATTTCTGCGTTGTTGCCAGAATAGGCAGTGGCCCACCAAGACCCTGGACCTGATTATGCAGGCCTGAGAATGTCATGAGAACGTTATGTTAAGATGTGATCAAGAGATATGGCACCGTTAGTTGGAGATATGCCCCCCAGTTAACCCCGTCGTGTTAATCACAAGCTCATTTACTGACGAGTCCCATTTGGTTTTAGGCACGCGCCCACTAAGCCCTCCTAGCTTTCCATTTGCTTTCTTTCTGTTATCTGTGCCTCTGAGCTGCTGTATCAGCTGTTACTTGCTAGCGGCAGTGACTCTGGTGTCTCCTGAGCTGCTGACCTTGGCGCTGTCTGTGTCTGTGGCATTCCGGAAAGATTTAAATGAGTGTGGGGGCTTGTGATGCCAGGCAACTGGCCTCTGAAATGGATCTCCTCTCCCCTCCCTCCCTCTCTCTCTCCTCTCCCTCTCCTTTGTTTCACTTTGAATTGAATGTGATTTAATTATTAAAAACTTCTTATTGGAATGGGATTTATGGTGAGTGTCAAGGCTGTAATGAAAAATAAAATATGATACACGATAACATTCAACAAACTATTTAGCACACTGAAACTTATTTAGTGTCCTGTGATATGCTGGCGTCCTTTTAAGAACTGCATCATGGCTTGCATCTATTGCTGCTCTCCAGGTTCCAATGACCCTGAACAGAAAAAAATACTGCCATAAAACCAACGAATGTTAGATTCATTAACATCCATTAATTCACCAATTTTCTTAACACATTTAAACTAATACCAGGGCACAAGGAGCAGCAGCCTATCCTGGCAGTACTGGCAGTACAGTCCCATCCAGAGTAATGAGCTCTGGATGGGACTGTAGTCTGTCCAAGGTAAATTTAGAGACACCAATCAAGTTAAAAAAAACATTACTGGGGAGGGAAGGTAGCCAGTGAACTTAGATGAAGGTAAGAACAAGCAAACTCCACATAGATACTGAGTGAGCTGGGACCCAGGAGGTGTGAGGCAGAAGCACTATAACATGAAACCAGTGTGCCGAACCAAACAAACAATGAAATATAACATAATCTAACATTCCCAAACTGGATTAACCAAATACAGGGTCACATGGGGGTTAGTGCCATTCCTGGCAGCATTATGCAAGATCCAGTCCTGAGCAGGGTACCAGTCCTTTACAGGGCACACTCATGCACACACCCACACAAACAGACTGTAATGGCAAATCAACCTGACACACACTTCTTTGGGGACAGAGGAGGAAAAACCATGCAGACACAGGGAGAATGTCTAGACTCTCCATGGACTACATCAGGTGGCATTGAACTAAAGAAGATGGACCTAAAAAGTAAGCACTAATAGTATAATATAATATAATCTTTGTATATAAAACAACAAAATGTCCAAGTTTGCTATCCAGCATCCACAAGAGGGCTAGAATGTCCAATGAACAAAGACAACAAACCATACAAAAAAAAGGGACATAAGGGCTAGAATATCTGGTGAACAGAGGATCTTAAATGTACAATATGATTGAAACAAATGGATTTATCATGGTACTATTGTGCCCATTTCACCATGCTTACCTTCTATTGAATAATAAAACATTAAAATCTGTGTGACCAGCCCTTCAGAGCAACCTGATTGGTCAGTTTGGGTTTGGTGATACGACAACAGGGGAAGTGTGATTGTGAGACGCACAAGGAAGAGCAACGGTGCACACTGAGAGAGTCAACCTCAAAGATGGGAAGCATAAAAACAGACAAGAGGAGAGAAAGATACATCAAAAATAATGACAGAGTCTGAGAATCAGGCTTTATGGGAACATGTTCGAGAAAAGGGAGCACCAGTGTGAGACATTTACATACCCACAGATACAGAGGAAAGACACTGAAGGTACATGTAGGACAAGAGATGTGAAGTGTACAGTGAATATATTTTTTAACTATTCTATTACCTGTCTTTGACTGCTACCATGGCTAGTAATATGTAAAATGCTAAAGTTTGTCCATCTGTTATGTAATTAGTTGTGAACTAATGGGGTTAGAATCTTGATCTTGCTCTGTTCTGGAAATTCAAAAAATGTAAGTTAACAGCAACCTGGTGGTCACTATACTAGTGGTAAGAAAAGCTTTGTGTATTTACGGCAAAGTGATCAAAAGGCCATGTGAAAACATCCATAATGGCAGAAAGAAAAAGAACAGCAGTGACATCTGCTGAGCATTAAGACAATTGAGTGACGCAGAACAAGAAAGAACAAAAACACAGGATTCTGAAAGACATACACAAGCAAGAAGTAATCCTGCATATTGAGCAACTGAGCAGCAGACAGACACGATGGCTCATAGGCATGCACGACCAAGTCCAGGATACAGAATGCAAGGAGAAAGAGACAGAAATGCACAGTGTTGATTGAAAAGATCAACACATAGTCAAAACTTAGCAGAGCACTGCCTTTACATTCTTAGGTCAATCCACTACTTAGCAAAGTTACACGAGCAATGTCATCAATGTGTAAATATATTTTTAATGGTGAAAACAAATGAATGTATTGCCAAAATAGAAAAGTTCAACTTACTCTGTATGATCCACCACAAGTAATAAAATACATTATAACTTCTAGATGTACTGAAAGCAGTAACTGTTTATAAACATAAGAAGAATCATTCAAAGTTAAGAATCTTTAACTTGGTTTTTATTTGCATTATGTTTTCGGACTGTAGATCCATGTGTTTCACTAGTATAATACTGTATAATAAAACCCCTCTTCAGCAGAGGGCAAAGCTTGAGGTTTTCACTAAAAACATTGTCTGTCTGGAGGTGTTTTGCCGAGACAAAGATTAATAGGATTTACTGTATATGCCAGTGATATGGCTAAGATATGATATTATCTTACGAAAGCCAATGGGGGCAGCAAGCAAAGGTATCATATCAGGCCGGCTAGTACCAGTTGATTGTCATTTGATTACCACAGCATAGCTAAGAATAGCAAACTGTGTGTACAACCTTTATAGTCACAGTCTACCCATTTTCAAATATACAGCATACTGCAAGCATGAAAATACAGTCTTGTTACAAAGCACACATCATCTCTAGCAAGACAGTCCCTTTGGTTTACTCCAATGGCCAGCACAGTCCCCACATTTCAACAGAGCTGAGTAGCTTTGTAATGAAATCTGCAGGAACTGTGTGAGGCAATTGAGTCAGCATGGACTAAAATCACAGAGGAATGTACTGAGCACATCACTGAGTCAATGTATTGAAGAATTCAGACTGTTCTGGATATACAGTAAAAGGAGTCCTAGCCAGTAACAGACAGGTAAACATAATAAAGCGGCCACTGCGTGGGATAAAATATAGTTAAGAATTGTAAGAACATTTTCTGTTACCACACAAGAAATCTCTGAAGGTACTTTAGATCTTTCTAGAAATGTCTCCGCTGTTTCTAAGCACAGTGATTTATTGGATATGTAGTGCCTTCCCTGTGGAATTGCACAAGTGGTGCAAAATATATAAAGCACCCGCTATGATAGACCAAGAATTTTTGGTCAGCATGGGGTGCATTAGGTTTAGGAGGAGGAGAGGGAAGAGGTTGGGATCCTGCGCTGATAGCACGTTGCTGCACCCACCATAGGTCAGGTCATAAATGTGGTACTCCCTCTGGACAGAAATCAATAGGAGGAACTACAGTATCCAAAGTCAAAATAATAATGATAATCATAAGAAGAAGAAATGAAGAAGAAGAAGAAGTTTTATTTATGTAGTGTGATGGAAACCGGGGCATCACCGAGCCTCAAACCCCAAAACTTGAGTCCCGGGTTCAAATAAAGTATGGTTTATTCACCAGTTCCTCCACCAAGTAACATAATAAGCACAAAGACAGTCTGTCTCTCTCCTCAAAACACAATTCCTCTCACCACCATACTGCCCTCCTCGAGTCGAGTGTTGCACTATGTCCTCCCAGCTCTGACTCTCCTGGATAAGGGACTGTGGTCCTTTTTATTACAGGAGTACTTCCGGAGCCAGGGTGATTGCTGGATAGAAGTACTTCCGGGTCATATGGTAATCCCACTTATTAGGGAGCTCATCTCCCTGCAGCACCCCCTTACGGTACGCATGGTCCCCAGCAGGGCTGTGTTGCCGGACTACATCTCCCAGCATTTCCTACTGTTTCCCAAATGGGCACCAATACGGAGAGCTGCTGCAATCAAACATTCTGGGGGAATAGCATATCCCCTGTAGCATCTTTCATAACTGAGGGGCTGTCCATCCATCCCTTCTGGCCATCTCTCTTGGGTCTGGTTCCTTCATCTCCTCAGGCCGGGATGCCTGTCCAACCCATGTGGCACTGACAATCGGTTCTTATCTAAAACCCAAGGTCAATTTACAAAAATTGTATTAACCCATAGGTACAAAGAAAGCCAAAGGAAATTAGTTAATATTAGGAAAAAGAGGAAAAAATTCTGCAGTTGCCAAAGCCCACCATAAAAGAGCCCCTAAAGGGAAAGGTGTTTCTTGTGTGCACTGAAACTATCGCGTGTTCACAAGATATTTTATAC
Organism: Polypterus bichir lapradei; assembly: GCA_026402145.1. Classification (NCBI taxonomy): domain Eukaryota; kingdom Metazoa; phylum Chordata; class Cladistia; order Polypteriformes; family Polypteridae; genus Polypterus; species Polypterus bichir. Next base: position 8,158,294 of record JANRMT010062790.1, on the reverse strand, counting down.
ATACGAACACAATAGACTTTCTGGGATACATATATCCCTTTACCGGATCTGAACATTTCTAATAGTTTTGTTTCCAAAACTTCAACTGTTTCATTGTATAGCCTATTGGAAAGCTGACATGGAATCCATAGACTTGTATTTTAGGGTGTGTCTTTCCCAATAACATATCGTTTGTATGCTTGCAACCTGACATACTTTGTTTCTGAACGACATCTTGAAACAAATTCTGAGCTCTAAAACACTCATTTCATCGAAAGGGTTACTGCGACATTGAAGAGCTGCAAGCTAAAAAAGATCACGTGTGCACATAAAAAGATCACACGAGCACACAAAACTTTCTTGTGCGCAAGATAATTAAGGTTTTTTATTTTTGCTCCACAGCACCAGTTTTTGAATATTTCTGTTGTTATACTTTCTCAATCGATCTTCAAGTGTTAAATAGAATCATTTTTTTTTTTCAACTTTTAATGTAACATTTTACCTTGCAAATCCATAATCCTGACTTAGCGTTGTGTCCTGACATGGCAGAGGTCCCTGTGGAGCTGGCTCATGCTCCCTGTGTTTTCATGGTCTTTCTCCAAATACTCCAGCTTCTTGCCACATGCCATGGTTAGACTCACTGTCCGCTCTAAATGATTGCATCGTACGAGTGTTTTGCGACAAACTAGCATGTCTTCTTCAATTGGTCCCTGCCTTACATCAGATGCCGTTTGTGATCGTGCCGTGGCTCTACATAATCCAGCATTTGAATAAATTGTTTCAGAAAATAAATGAAATAATAAATAATAGATGTGGAGGTTCAGAATGAAGGAATGTTAGCTTTTCTAACAAGCACTACTAATTGAGTACCATAAGCACTTTGAAGAAAACAGGACATTTCATAATGAAAGTAGACTAACAGTTTTTATATAGTGCATGTTACAGTACATCACCCCCGTCCATCAATTTTCTTTGTACATTGAGATTTTGTAGTGAAATTTTTACCAGCCTTTTTATGCAGCTATTTTTTAGAGGGAACAGTAAAGCAAGCATTACTTCATGAGGCATTTTCCACAGGGAACATTTCCACAAAATCAATGTACTGTATATTACATTATAAAGCAAAGCTTTCACCATAAGCAGTATTGATCAACTTGTGATATATAGCACCTTTCATAGGAAGCACTACCAACTTTATTGTTTTTTTATTTGGCGCACTTTATAGTAAACAATTTTTATTTTAAGCAGAACAGTTCATAGTCAATGTTATTAATCATCATGTTTATATAGTGTCCTTCCCAGTAGGCAGTAATAATGAACCCTTATTGAAGAGTAATAAAAATCAAGGCACTGTAAAAAGCTAACAATATACACTCACCGGCCACTTTATTAGGTATGCCTGTTCAACTGCTTGTTAAAGCAAATATTTATTCAGCCAATGACATGGCAGCAACTTAATGCTTTCAGGCATGTAGACATTGTCAAGACGACCTGCAGAAGTTCAAACCAAGCATTTGAATGGGGAAGAAAGGCGATTTAACTGACTTTTAACGTGATGGCACAGTTTTTGGGGCCAGACAGGCTTGTCTAATAATTTTGGAAACTGCTGATCTACTGGGAGTTTCACAAACAACCATCTCTACAGTTTACAAATGGTCCAAAAAAGAAAAATATCCACTGAGCATCAGTTCTTTGGTCAACAGTGCCTTGTTGATGGCAGAGGTTAGAGGAGAATGGCCAGACTGGTTTGAGCTGATAGAAAGGCAACAGTAACTCAAATAACCATTTGTTACAACTGAGGTGTGCAGAAGAGCATCTCTAAACACACAATACATCAAACCTTGAAGCACATGGGCTAAGCGGTTCTCAAACTGTGGGGCGCGCCCCCCGCTTTACAAGGGGGGCGTCGAATAAATGAACAAGACATCAAAATAATTTTTTACATTTTTATTTCAAATTTAAGTTTGCAAGCATATAATTACAACGAATGCATTTTAACTAAAATTAAAATAAAATATTTCTAAAGCATAGATCTAATGCGGGGGTGCCCACACTTTTTCGGCTTGCGAGCTACTTTAAAAAAAAATAATATATATATATCATACGAAGTCTGAATCATAATCTGATTGTATATTGTATGGGTGGTTACCTACCAGGTAACGCGTGTGGTTGGTCTGCTAGTCGGTAGACATGCGCCACGGGTGCCCTCTCAGTTGCGAGAAGCAGATCATAGAATGTTACATACTTAACTGTCAAATAATGCAAAGAGTACGCGACACGTGTTTCGCCCTATTTTGGGCTCATCAGGCGTACACACTCCACTGCACCCATCATCGGGGATCGAACCTCGGATGTCAGACAAACGCACTTCGATTGTGACATTGTGAGAAAAAAAATCCTCTTCCAATTCCACATCCAGCCCATACCCTCCCTAAACAATTTTTTTAAAAATCCCCTCTTTAGTCGATATAAATTGGAAGGCTAACTAGATCACATCCGAAGCGCGTTTGAGCGTGCGTGCGGGATGACCAGTGTGTGAGAAGAAGAGAGATCTCAGACTGGCCTGTATGTCAATCAAGTGGCAAATGGCATAGGGAGGATATATGATAAACTAACGTTTAAAAAAAATTTTTTTGAATGCAACGCGATCTACCTGCACTACCCTTGCGATCTACCGGTAGATCGCGATCGACGCATTGGGCACCCCTGATCTAAAGACTAATATGTGCCTGCTTTAAAGTACACAGCCTGTCCAGGTTTGGTGTCGAGATAGACACTTAGAGCTCCTTTTCTATTTGAAGTTTGTTTCAATGGCTGCTGCTGCTTTTATAGTCGCGTATTTTCACTCCAGAAAGTTCGAGACGTATCGGTATGTGTCGCGAACATTCGGGTAACAGTAGATCAGGTGATAATGCAGAGCGACTGCACCACATTGGCAGCGTAGCCAATATTGCCAAATTGAGTTAAATAATTTACTGCGTATTGAGTTATTTTCATGATACAACTAACGGCGGTATAATATTTGTCGGACGAAAATACGTTTGTCTCGCGCAGATTGACTTCATCGGTGTCCTCGTTTACGAGATTTTTAAAAATTAAAACATATTTAATCGTTTCTTTACATAAAAAAATAATTAAATAAGAATAAATAACTTATTCTTTGCTTTTGGGATTAGAATTCCTACCAAGAACCACACAAGGCATTTTAACAGTTATTAAAGCACTTAAAAAAATGGCAAATATTTCATCGAAGTTAGCCGAATAAATGCAAATTTTATGGAAGTAAAAATGATAGTATACCGCGACACCGCACGAGCATCATACCTTTGTTAGTTGTATCATGGGTTATTCTCATCTATCTTATATTATGCAGGGAGCACAGAATTATTCCAGGTAGAAAAGGGAGGGCGCGAAATACGGAAGTTTGAGAACCGCTGGGCTACAGCAGCAGGAGACCACACTGGGTGCCACACCTTTCGGCTCAAAACAGACAACTGAGGCTATAATTCGCACAGGCTCACCAAAATTGCACAATAGAAGACTGAAAAAATGTTTCCTAGTCTGATGAGCCTCAATTTCTGCTGCAACATTTAGATTGGAGTTTCAGAATTTGGTGTAAACAACTTGAAAGTATGGATCCATCCAGCCTTGTATCAATGGTTCAGGCTGGTGGTGATAGTGTAATGGTGCGGAGGATATTTTCTTGGCACACTGTGGGCCCCTTAGTACTAACTGAGAATAATTTAAATGCCACAGCATACCGGAGTATTGTTGCTTACCATGTCCATCCCTTTAGGATCGCAGTGTACACATATGTTGGCTACTTCATGCAGATAACGTGCCATGTCATAAAGCTAAATCATTGCAAACTGGTTTCTTGAGCATCATAATGAGCTCACTGTACTCAAATGGCCTCCACAGTCACCAGGTCTCAATTCAGTAGAGCACCTATGTGATGTGGTGGAATGGGAGATTCACATCATGGATGTGCAGCTGACAAATCTGCAGCAACTGTGTGATGCTATCAAGGCTATATGGACCAAAATCCCTGAGACATGTTTCCAGCACCTTGCTGAATCTATGCCACAAAGAATTATGGATGTCCTGAAGGCAAAAGGGTGTCCAACCAAGTACTAGAAAGGTGTAGCTATATAAGTGGCCAGTGGGTGTATTAAAAGCATACTCCATGCTTCTAAACAGATACTGTCCTCCCAGTTATTACCAGTTTATTTTGGCCAGCCCATGATCAGGAATGTTTATTCATACAGACAAATTGGGACAATTAACTAAAGGCAAATTCTTTACCCAGAAATTTTCTAAATAAAAATGCAAACACATCCAAGGAGAAATTTGGGACAGCAATGCCGACTACTATGCCACCATTTTACCTTCCCCATAAATTCTGACCATTGGCACAATAGACAGTGTGAGCCTTCTTTTCAATCCATCTACTTGCAGGAGTTTAGTGATGTGCCAAAAATGAATGAGGAACCCTGTGGGCCTCGCCCCCACTGCCAGACCCTGTGTCGTGCAGCCTGTGGGCTCCTCATCTAGGCAAACTTGATACAAATGAGTCTGTGAAAGGAGACACTGACAAAAAGCATTTTGGATTCTCTCCGTGAATACACCTGAGAATACGTGTAGTCCTGCGCTTGTTAATTGGGTCATGAAAATGTGATTACACGAGCAGCACATGTTCCTAAATTAGCTGTCCCCGGGGTGCGCAGCCTGTGGCGAAGGATGCCAAAGCCTCCATTCAGCCTTCCCCTTGATTAATGGAGCATGTTTTGCTCACCAGGGGGATGCAGGTTTCTCTAAACTTTCTTGGTGGAAAGGTGCAAGTGAGCAAGCCTCAAGGGAGCGTCTCTAATAACCACTGAGGAGCAGCGATCAGTTCACCGTTCAGGGACAGTACTTCTCCCCTTGACTCTGAAATCCTGCACTGTTGGGAACATGGTGTCCGTCATCAACCAAATCTTCACATTCAAGGCAGCAAGCCTAGGATGTAGAGCAGAAAGTTTGTTAAACTAGCCATGTGGATAATGACAGAGGATGCAGTGACTACAGGACAAGAAGAGTCAGACTCCCGTCCTAAATTCCTGTGTGTATTCAGTTTACATTCCCAGCATACACACTTTTGGGAAAATGTATCACTGCCTTGTCCACCCACCAGAATCTCATCAAACATCCATCCAGCATCTCCAATAAGTGTCCTAATCTGCATATTCTTTACACTAGACATTCTCAGAGTGACTTCATTCCATTGCACCATAGTTCTTGATTCCCAAGTATTCAGTCTGTGCAGTCACTTGGCCATGTCCAACCCTTGAGCTGACATGTCCCATCCTGATTGTCTCTCCCTTCTGATCACAGTTTATGTGCATCTGTGTTCCCAGTTTACTCTTCACTAGTGGCAAAACTAATGGGCCCTAGTGCAATAAATGGGACCCTTTATTTGAAATTAAATTAAATCCAATAAAAATGTGACCACCATCAATGAGATACTTCAGACATAAACGCTACATAAACAGTCATAATTAAACTTTATAGAGTGGTGGGAATGATCGCATTATTAACCTTTGCATTGTAATGACAAGTAGACAAGCATGTTAATAATAAAGCCTTGTGAATCAGTCACCGTGGCCCCCCATGGACTCCACTAAAGTGCCCCTGCACTTGACACAAATTTGGTATTCTCAGTTCATCTTGACCCTCCAACACCAGTCAGCCATGGAGAAGCTTGTGAGAAAAATGACAGTGATGAATGCCAACAGGAAAGAAAGATATGCTCCCAGTCAGACCAGTGCAAGTATGTGAAGAGGGTACCTTTATTAATTGCTTTCATTAGTGCATATTTCATCTTTTTTGAATCTTTTTGCAGATTTATCAGTTAATATTTAAGGTAAAGGCAACTATTGTTTGAAATATTAAATATTGTATCACAATGCCATTTTGTTTTGTGTTTTGGACTTTGTGTATAGATGCTGGCCACGTTACTATCAGGGACAATTAGAAGTCACAACCAATAATGTCACTGAATAGAGGATATAGAGGGATCATGCACTTCTTGATAAGCCGAGATTGGATAGAATCCTAAATACTTTTAGAATATCTGTATTAGTTGTTATATTCTTGGTTTCAGAATTTGTGTAACGGTATTTTGATTCCATCCTTGTTTAGTGGTTCAACTGCAAGAACACATAAGAAAGATCCACGGTTTTGACTATTGCTCCTTCTGTGACTTATGTTTCATCTGCCAATCTCTTCCATTTCCCTCATAAGGTATTACACTTCAAGAAACTTAAGAGCAAAGGAGATTACTACAGTGCCAGAATGAAAAAGAATGGGTCACGAGTCAGCAGTATGCCCTGTATACATGCTACATGCCTCTTGAAAATATTAGGTAAAGAATGGGAATAAACACTGAGACACAAATATCCCAGGTAGAAGCAGGCCATGTGGTTGCAATTTGGAATTTAAAAAGCAGAATAGAGAATCATGGGCAGAAAAATTGCGATATAATCCAGCTTGATTAATGGACTATTTACTTGAACAAATCATCCATCCATCCATTATCCAACACACTATATCCTAACTACAGGGTCACGGGGGTCTGATGGAGCCAATCCCAGCCAACACAGGGCACAAGGCAGGAAACAAACCCCGGGCAGGGCGCCAGCCCACCACAGGACACACACGCAGGACAATTTAGAATCGCCAATGCACCTAACGGAAACCGGAGTACCCAGAGGAAACCCACGCAGACAACATGCAAACTCCATGCAGGGAGGACCTGGGAAGCGAACCCAGATCTCTTACCTGCGAGGCAGCACCGCTACCCACTGCACCACCGTGCCACCTGAACAAGCAATAAAAGAAAAAGAGTTTAGAAGGCAAAAACACCTTTAAGGCCGGGCACCAACTAGAGCCAAAATCCAAAAATACTATAATAAAAAAAAAGACCAATAAATTACAAAGTCAAAAACCAAAAATGCAATGAGGGCAACCCAAAAATTCCTCAAATTGATGAACTGCTTGGGAATAGGGTATAGTTATCAACTACGCTAATAGGTATCATGTGCCTACAGGTCAGTCCACTGAGTGGCATCTTGCTGAGCTGATCAAGAGTGTATTTCTGGCTTTTATTCTACAATCATGCACAAGACTTTGTCCATTTTTTCCCCAAGCTTTCATGGCAAATTTACAAGAGACAATGAAAATCATGTTTTTCAAGATTGATGGATTTGCTCATAAAGAGGTGGTTCCCTCTTGGACAGACTGTTCATCAGTTACATTACACTGAACTGCTGTGGCATCTACAGGAAAGCATCAAGAAACAAACGTCTGAAGAAGTGGTGCACCCTGACCAATAACAATATGGTTGTTTCTTTGCACCCCTTGTATTCGGCACATCTCACTCCCAGTGATTTTTTTTTTGTTCCTGAAAATAAAATCGAAACTAAAGGGAAGAAAATCAGGAAAAAGCACTGGAGGCTTTAGACATGGTAACAAAAGATGAGCACAGGAAATGTTTCCAGGAATGGAGAAGCTCTGTGCATGTGCATTCCATTTCAAAGAGAGTGTTTTGAGGGTGGCTAAAAAGGAATTGCTCTGTTTTATAATAACATTTTTTTTAATAATTCTAGGAATTTTTGGATCTTCTCTCATAAAGACAATGCAGAGCAACATAGAGGCCCAAAATTCCAAAAATGCAAAAATGAAAAAAAAAGGTAAAGCAATGCAAAATACCTAAAATACAGTTATGAAGAAAGGGCCAAGCGATATAAAAAGGGCTGGATTAGGGGCGGGTTCATAGGGCAGTTTTTTACACAATTTACATTACATTTCTATTATTATTAAGTTATAATATCGTAATAGAAATTATACAGTTTACCATAATGCAGAATCAGTGGGTTTTCCAGCAACCAGACAATCCCATCTGGGGACAATGGAAGACAGTGACACGGAAAGTGTGTTGTGTTGCTTATGTTCAGTCTACTCTGTAATCTCGTTTTGGTTGCTGTCACTGCAGAAAACGCTGCCTCACAAAGATAGGAAATGGAAGCAGCTTCAATAGCTGCTTTCCCGTTATTTTAATCTTCTCCTGTCTACAAGTTATCCATCCATCCATTATCCAACCCACTATATCCTAACTACAGGGTCACAGGGGTCTGCTGGAGCCAATCCCAGCCAACACAGGGTGCAAGGCAGGAAATAAACCCCAGGCAGCACACACACACACACCAAGCACACACTAGAGACACTTTAGGATCACCAACGCACCTAACCTGCAGGACTTTGGACTGTGGGAGGAAACCGGAGTACCCAGTGGAAACCCACGCCGACACGGGGAGAACATACAAACTCCATGCAGGGTGAACCCAGGAAGCGAACCCGAGTCTCCTAACTGCGAGGCAGCAGCGCTGCCCACTGCAGCACCTTTCTGTCCGTCTACAAGTTATGCTGACGAGAAGTTTTCTCAGCATTTCCTTGCGATAATACACTTTCAGGGTGTGAACGATGCCCAAACCCAATGGCTGAAGCTCTGCTGTGCAATTGGGTGGGAGGAATTCAACGAGAACATTATCTAAATGCGGAAGCATGTTGTGGGTTGCACAGTTATCAATTGGAAGCCGAATCATCCTTTTCTTCTTCTTCATATTGTGAGGTTTCTGAACTCTTTTGGGAACGTCACGCTGAAGTGCGTCCCAAAGCGCGATTGCCGCGTCTGTGTAAGATTGTTTGTCCATTGCCGGGGCAGAGAAACAGCAGGCTCACAGTGTGTTGTCCCGTTGACGGAGGTCCCAAGAGAGTTTAAAAATCTCACATTTTCTGGAATGAATGCCGCATTATTAGGAATGTTTCTTGAACAAGCATCACTGAACCACGTAAAAACGGCTTTTTTGGTGTCTTCAAATGCAGCAGTTCGCATACGTTTGCCCCCCGAGATTTTTCTTCTTTTTTTGCATATAACAAAGACATATGCATTGCATTTGTCATTCAAACAGATTGCACATCACATTAATACTGTTATCGTTTTTTCGTGTCTACCATTTCTATAGGAGGGTGACATTGAGCTAAATTCCAATGGATGTTTTTCAAATGTTGACGAGCAATAAGCAAAAGGTATCACTGAAAACCACAGGAAACAAAAACAGCAAAAAAACATTACAAGGAAAGTTCAAAGAAAGAATTTTTTTTACAATGTTTCTGTTTGGGGATTGCTGTGCAAATGTGCACAACTGAGCTGCGACCACAGAACTAACTGCTCTGTAGATGATTCATTCAAGCATTTCAAGGTCACTTCGTTGTAATGAAAGTATCTGCTGAATATACTTCATAGTAACGAGATTTCTATAGACTCGTGTCATATGGGGAAACTGTCAGAAACAAAAATACTTCATTGTAATACTCTCTCACCGCGGTCTGTCTCCTCCCTCTGCGCCGCTGCAAAGCCTCGCCTGCCTAGCGTTCTGAAAAGTGTCCTCAGTGAAGGGGGCAGCCTTTTTGCTGTAGCCCTTCACTGAGTGAGTCTCCGTTGTCGGCAGTTCTCTTGCAGCCCAGCTGTCGGGCCGCGGACCTGGGGTTGGGGACTCCTGCTATAAACTATTGAAATCGTCAGAAAAAAAAATGAAATGTAGAGATGTCAGGTAATTGAAAAGAACTACTCTGGGCATCTCTCTCCTAGGAGGATTCATTTTGCCATTGTGCTCGCATCGCTTGTGCATTAGCAGCTAAGCCACTTTGTCTTTCTTCAGAGGTTTCATTTTGCCGACGTGCTCACCTTGATTGTGCTAATAGCAGCTAAGTGAGTTTTCTGTTTCCTCAGAGGTGGAGCCCTTACCCCAACTCCACCTCTCACTTCCAGTTACAGACAGACAGACACACACACTTCCACCCACAGGCATTTATATATAAGATTATCTTGTACTTGAATTTTGCGTTTTTGAGGATTCTGTTTCTGTCAGAATCCTAAATGTACTTTGTTTTTGCAACTTCTTGGACACTATTTTAGGTGCTTAATCACTGTCATTTTGAATTCCCATTGTTAGGTCCACTTCGTTTTGTTTCTAGGTGTGTGGCCCCAGAAGTTGTTACCTGTTTTTAATCAATGCAACAGTATAAAAAGGATGGCTGGGGTTCATTTCCTTATCCAATCTGCGGATACCAAAACTCTAATTAAAAATCTCTGCTCTATATTTTCTTGTGTGTTTCATTTGGTTTTGACATTTTGCTTGTTCTTTCAACCTCATGTTTTTTTTTCTCACATTTTGTTTTTAATTTTTTTTTGTGATTTCCCAGATTCATCCCTTATTTGTTTTTCTACACACATCTCCAGTATCTGCTCAAAAAGTTTTCCTGCCCCTTCGCTATCAGAAGAGCTTGAAGTGAAGCCAAACTACTGGTGGAATGGTGATACAATAACAATCGATTGAAGACTAGTGGTGGTTGGGGTCCTTGTGATCCTTCGAGCACCATAATGCAAAAACACTGAATACAATAGGATTTGATCAAAGAGCAGAGTTGTGTGGGTGGGGGTTGCTCACCTGTAACACTTTAAGCACCACGTGATGAGTGTATAGAGAACTGGTGCCGGTACTCCAAGTAGATTTTGGAAGTAAATACTGGTACTGTGTACTGATGAATACCATCCATCTACAAGCACAGCCCTTGTTGTATTGTAAGAGTTTTAATATTTTTTTCTTCTTTCAGTTTCTAATTCATTTTTTAAATTTAAATTTGACAAAGCATCATTTTATGTTTATAATGGGCACTAATATTTTCTAACATTGTTTGCTGTGACATCATAGTTGTAACAGAATAAAGGTTAGGATTTTTCAACTCCTGCTTGTCCAAGATTCTGGATTCAAACAGTTTTTTTTTTTTTTTTTTTTGTTTTTAGTGTTATTAGCAAGTGTGTTTTTATTAAGGCTTTAGAATTTGACATGTTTCTCTTTTTATTTTTGGATTTTGGGCTAGGCTATATTTGATTATTCTGACATTGTCAATATCCCTCTGTTTTGTAACCTTGTTGGATCGTCAGTCTCCCAGTCTGTACTCCCATTCTGTCTATGCCTTTACTTCCTCTGGCAGAATGGCTCTGGCAGTTTGCTTGTAGGCCTACTAACCCTTAAATATGGCAGCCCTTTTAGCTGCACACCTGCATATTTGGGGACCCCACCCCCTTGGGTTCAAGTTAAAGAACTTAAAGAAGCAAGTAAAATTAATCAAATCATTTAAGACACAAAATTACAGAATGAATAAAAAAAAGAACAGTACAAACTGGAAAATAATGAAATAATAGAAAGTAATACATTCACTTACAATAATAAAAGAAATAAAATAATTAAAAAAAAAATAATAAACAAATAAAAATTGTCATACTAAAGCCAGGAATGGAGCCTTGAATAAAACATGAAAAATCAAACCCAGCAGTGAGAATGGACTTTTGAGCTCTCCTTGTAAACAGAATGAGGCCAGGAAGGAAATACTACACTTTCTGGCTATTAGAGAGCACACATTTTCAGAGGCCAATGTGGGAGACCATACTGCACCTCTGACACATCAGGTTGATGGATAGCTGGTTCAGATATGTTTCCTTTAACAGAGTTAAGTCTCCTACAGGGAAACATTAAAAGGCGTTCTAGCCTGGTGCCTTGGAGGCAAATTCAGGTCCACCTTGACCTCAGAAGTGATACTTTAGCTTGGCCAGAAGTGACTAGAATAGGGTTTTAAGCAGTCTTTCTGCCTTAATAGGAAGAACACTCAGGGGAATCAGTCAACAGGCGAGAAATAGTGAGACCAGGGCCTGAAGAAAGATAAAGGGAGACAGGAGGTTAAAGGAGAACTTGCACAGTATTTTATAGAGGGAAAGTGTGTGAGCCACCCCACCAAGTAGGCAGGAATTGAATTGTTGTGGACACTAGGGAGCTTGTAATCACCCTCTACTTTTCCCAGCAGTATTGATGGACAAAGAGAAATACTGAAGACATGACATCTTCCTACAGAAGAAACAAAACTGGTCTGGAGAGCAAGTAAGCATGAAGAAAATGTGGAAGTAACAATCAAATAAGGCCCACTGCTGATAGTCACTGTTTCTGCATTTAATTCCAGAAGGACCTGAGTAATCACGCTCCTCAGCCTCACTATGTCAGGATACAAGAATGGCAGTTCTGGGTGGCATCAAAGCCCACATTCAGGAGGCTCCACCCAGTCTGTGGAACATTATAGATATCTGAGAGCTCATGGCAGCTTCTCAGTCCTGCCTACTCCTGTTTTAAGGACACAGAGAAAACAAGTGTTTGTGCAACTCAGGGGATCTTATAGTGCTGTCCTTCATATTACTGACTATCCATTTAAAGAATAACAGCTACATGCACATTTTTGGTAAAAAAAAGTCAGGTCCTTTTAACGCAGAAGATGAACTGTCCAGACTGCCTCTTCCCTACCATTCCATTTGTGATTTTCATGAACTGTTAAAATCCTGAAAGTCACTTCTCTGCTATTTGGTTTTATTATATTCTCATCTCCAATGCACACTCAAAGGTGAAGCGATCAGTATGAAAATCAGTCCTCTCCCAGAAGAGAACCTTTGGGAAATCACTTGGGAAACTGAGAGCCTTTCCCTGGAGAGAAAGAGGCCTTATCTGGCCACAACCTTTGCTGTGGAAAGGTTACAGAAAATAAGATGAGATTCTAGGAAGGTGTTAGACCACAGCGTCCTAAATCTGCCCAGAAATAAGTTGCAGACAAGACCTGTAAGGGTTCAAAGTATTCAGAAGGTCACATCCATAACCTACTTATCTAACCCTTTCACCAACTAGGTCCCAAAAAGAGGTGCCAGAGCAAAACTGAGCAGTGTGCATGCCCACCACGCCCATCTTTGTCTCTCATAATTGACCGCACATGCATTATGGATGATAATCATCATAAATTCTGTTTCTTCCATTTGGGAAAATGACATGATAATGATTATAACAAATTGAAAGCCTCTTACAGGAAAAAAGAAGGCGCACGGCTCGGCAAACAGATAAACATGCCATCTGCAGACACAACAATGCTGCCGACAGCTCAGAGGCAAATCTCCAGTTCTTTATTCATAAGGCATCGTAAAAGTGAGCTGCCAAGGTAGAGCGTCTGAGGGAAAAGGGTTGTATCGCTCAAGCAGTCATGGCTAACGAAGCTTACATTATGCAGTCCTCACACAGCCCCTCTGCTCTTCTACTTTGTATTTTGCCCACTGTTTCCACTGGCACCGGCTGTTTCTGATGAAGCTAGACCAGGGGAGGGGTAGACTACTTTATACTTACCCCACTCCAGGATTAAAAACAGTTAAAAGAGGCACAGAAAAAGGAGCTGCAGCAAAATTAAGCACAATGGAGGACAAGGAGGGTCGGCAGGTCACATCTGGAGGTTGTGCTTAAATTAAGACAGCCTAGCCTTCCCCCAAAGACAAACTATTTCTAAAGAAGGATAACAAGCCGCCTAATAAAATAACCCTAATTTCTTCTCCCAGTATGTGACAAGCTATAAAACAAAATGGTAGTCAAAGCCCGCAGGTTATGAATAGGAATGACACATTATTGTGCACTTCACTGACTCATTAAACACACCGGTTATTAGTAAATAGGAATCCCCCTCCTCCCCCAATTCATTAATAAGATTCAGAAAAATGAGACTGCTTCCACGGTGATTGAAAATATTACAAAAGAAAGTTCAATCTGACGCTGATTAAATGTCTTCTAAGTCTCTAAACATTAAAAAGAAAGTGAAATGAAGGCTGGCCCATAATGAGGAAAATGTTTAGTGAATGGAAACAAATCAACAGATAGATAAAACAAAGTGGAAAAAAACAGTTGTTACTAAACAATAGAAACCTCCTCGAGAGTGATTTTAGGAAATGGGAACGAAAGCTTAGTAGTATGGTGGTACTGTGGTTAGGTCTGCTGCTTCACATCTCCAGGAGAGTGTCTTCAGATCCCAGCCCTGCTCCCTGTTTTTGTGCATTGTCAACATTTTCTGTGTGTACGTGTGATTTTGTTCTGTTTTCTCCTCTCACACCCTGTGTATGTCGCTGTTAAGCTGACCCTAAATGTGCTGGGTAATAGCAAATAGGGGTGTGTGCTCGACTGTCCCCTTAAATGAAATGGCACCTGTAATCACCCAAAAAAACTAGTGAAGTCCACCAATAATAGTTGGGCACCAAGTGGGTGACCCCATTTAATAACAAAGCAAAAATAATACAAGTGTATGACAAAACAACTGAAAGTTGTTTGTTTAACAGTTCAGAAGTTACCCACCATCTGGATTCTTTTCTGAGGTCCTGTATAAGGATCAGGTCTGAATGAGATGCCTCCTTCCAGGGATGTTCCTTTGTATAGAGGCCTTACTGGAGGTACCAGTGGTGGAGCCAGATGCCCTCAAAGGAAATCTTCTCAGAGCTGGAGGTGGAAAAAATGAAACAGTCGACAACAGCACGCTCTCACATCCCAGAGCGATATTGCTTACCTAAATTGAGTCAGGAAGGATATCCTCCAGGTGCACACGTGTTGCAGCTCACCTTACTCCTTAGCTTAGCCCCAAGAGATCATGAACCCTGAACAGAGGGTTGCTTTTGCCATGGAGTGGCCTCCACCTGTGTTGGAATACAAACTTGTATGGTTGAAGGCTAGGGAACCAAAGGGTAACCCAGGGGTTAGAGTCCTTATTGGAACAGAGCCAGTGAAGTGGAGTGTGGTTATTCACCAGGATGACCTCCCACCCCAAAAGGTAGTACTTGAGCTGGATACCTGACCATTTCATGGTGAGGGCCTCTTGCTCAATCTCCATGCACTGCAGGTTCCAGCTGGGGTACTTAATAGGATGTTTGGCTCCATTTGGTTCCACGACTTGGCTTAACATGAATCCAAGGCATTGATCTGGAAGAGAAAAGGTAAAGTAACATTAGGTGAGGTCAGTACACAAGCTAACATTAGGGCCATCTTTAATTCACAGATTGCTGTGTTCGGCTTTGGATTCCATGTCAAACTATTAGATATGCTTTCATGAGAGGTCAGTCAAAGAAGCAGCCCTCTCTAAAAATCAAGGCACAAACCTCCGATAGTATTTGGTAAGACATGGGAAGGCTTGTACTTGCCTTTGGGTTTGAGGCTGGAGACAATCGCAAATGGCTGCCACTTTGAATTAGTGTGGCTTGACTCGTCCTCCTCCCATTTTACGTACCCAGGATACTTAGCCTTAGCCAACCCAAAATTCTGCATTGCAGACAGTATGGAGGTTGACGAGGAACTCCTGTACATATTTTTTTCCAGGTGCTGAAGCATATGATCATATCATCGATGAAGATAGCACTATAGGCAATGTGGGGCCTAAGTAATCTATCCACCTGCCATTGAAAGGTTGCCAGGGGCTTGTACAGTCCAAAGGGTTAGAAGCGGCACTGCTAGTGTCTACTGGGAGAGTCAGTCGGGGGATCTACCAATAACTCTTTGTCATGTTGAGGGTGGACATTAAACAAGCACTTCCCAGGTGCTTCAAGAGACCCAGTAGAGCCAATGAATTTTGTTGCAAAAGTGCCAAATCCTATTGGGCTTGGGACTAACACAATAGGGCTATGGCTTTCTTCAATGACTCCCAAGTTCAGCATACATTTAACTTCTAGCTCCATCTCCACCTTTTTGCCTCCAGGCGGTGATATGACTGCTCATAAACAATGATCCTTGGCTGATTGAGAATGTTATGGATGATCAGAGTCATTAACTGCTCCCAACTTGCACTTCAATTGGGAGCTAAGGCTCTCTCCAAAATTGAGGTCATTGCTGAAGAGTGCAGCTCTTGTGTTTGGTGAGGGGTTGCAGCCTTCTCATTCATGTCATGGTTTAAGGAGTATGATATGGTAGATGCACTGTTATGGATGCCTCCTCCTAACCCCCCATTATGAGACTGAGCAGAATGAGACGGAAAAGCTGGTCACAGTGTCTCCCCTCTGCTCATACTTCCCTCCTCAGCATCTACTTGAGCATCAGCTTAAAGCACTCATCCAGTCCATCTTCTTTTGGGAAATGCCTACTTGTTGTTTCTGCCACTTATTAGAGATGAGGGTCAACTTACTTTTTCCACAGACAGAAATGGTGTATCTGTTCATTTTTCATTGAATAAATTCTTTTGAAAGTCACATTTTCATAGCTTTTATTTTCAGTTATATCACCTTGATCTATTTATACTGTTAGAGTGGAGATGAAACCCTGACCTGCCCACATATGCTTAAAAAGAAAAAAACATTTCATGAGCCTCTCTGGCAGTGTCTTAAATTGGTTTGAATCCTACCTGGCAGGGAGAAAATTCTTTGTTAGTTGTGGTAATCACAACTCAAAGACACATGATATCCTATATGGTGTTCCACAAGGCTCTATCCTGGGTCCGCTGCTCTTCTCAATCTATATGCTTCCGTTAGGTCAGATTATCTCAGGGCACAACGTGAGCTACCACAGCTATGCTGATGACACACAGCTGTACTTATCAATAGCACCTGATGACTCCGACTCTCTCGATTCACTAACACAATGTCTTACTGGTATTTCTGAATGGATGAATAGTAATTTTCTCATGCTAAATAATGAGAAAACTGAAATTTTAGTGATTGGCAATAATGGATTCAATGAGGTTAGAAATAAACTTGATGCATTAGGATTAAAAGTTAAGACGGAAGTAAAAAACTTAGGGGTAACTGTTGACTGTAACCTGAATTTGAAATCGCATATTCATCAGACCACTAGGACAGCATTTTTTCACTTAAGAAACATAGCAAAAGTTAGAAATCTTATATCATTGAAAGATGCTGAGAAATTAATTCACGCTTTTGTTTTCAGTCATCTAGATTACTGTAACACACTCCTCTCAGGACTACTCAAAAAAGACATAAATCATTTGCAACGAGTGCAGAATGCAGCTGCTAGAATCCTAACTAGGAAAAGAAAATCTGAACATATTTCTCCAGTCTTGATGTCACTACACTGGTTACCTGTGTCTTTCAGAATTGACTTTAAAATTCTGCTTATGGTTTAAAAAGCCTTAAATAATCTCGCCCCATCTTATATATCGGAATGTCTGACACCCTATATTCCAAATCGTAACCTTAGATCCTCAAATGAGGTTCTCCTTACAATTCCAAAAGCTAAACTTAAAAGAAGTGGTGAGGCGGCCTTCTGCTGTTATGCACCTAAAATCTGGAATAGCCTGCCAATAGGAATTCGCCAGGCTAATACAGTGGAGCACTTTAAAAAACTGCTAAAAACACATTACTTTAACATGGTCTTCTCATAACTTCACTTTAACTTAATCCAATACTCTGTATGTTCAATTCATCATAATAACTATTCATGGTGGCTCTAAAATCCGTACTGACCCCTACTCTCTCTTCTGTTTCTTTTTCCGGTTTCTTTGCGGTGGCGGCCTGCGCCACCACCACCTAATCAAAGCATCATGATGCTCCAACATTGATGGACTAAAAGCTAGAATTCTACATGACCATCATCATCAAGTCCTTCCGTGAGAACCCTAAATACAAAGAGGACTGTTTCATTTATGTTAGGTAGATTGTCCAGAGGGGACTGGGCGGTCTCATGGTCTGGAATCCCTGCAGATTTTATTTTTTTTTTCTCCAGCCGTCTGGAGTTTTTTTTTGTTTTTTCTGTCCACCCTGGCCATCGGACCTTACTCTTATTCTATGTTAATTAATGTTGACTTATTTTATTTTCTTACTGTGTCTTTTATTTTTCTGTTCTTCATAATTTTAAAGCACTTTGAGCTACATTTTTTTGTATGAAAATGTGCTATATAAATAAATGTTGTTGTTGTTGTTAATGAGATGTAATTGTGTTTTCACATGACTGTAAATAGAAATCTCATGGAGTGACTAAATGTGTTCAGGCATTAGGACAGCTCCATACTGTAGCTATTTAGGCACTGCAAAATGGAGCCCCACCTCCAAGGGATAAAACAAAATATTTAAATACTAAGGTTAACCCACATCTACAACAAATAAGTTCTTAAAAATGAGGATTCCTGTCAACAGATTATGAAATTGAAACTGCACCCCATCACCATTGGAATGTTAAAGGTACAGAAAACTGTGGTGCTTGCCAAACTAAATAAAATGAAGAGTAATACAGAGCTCATTAATCTAGGCATGAATTCTCAATATTCTATCTTCCTGTGCAAGTTCCCAGGAAGACTACTGTAGCAGTGATGGCAGCATCTAGCCTCAGTAGGCATGTCAGATAGTTGAAAGGCCCACTCAAGAATACAACCACAATCACTTAATTCACTCACTCATTTTGTGGAAAATTACAAGTAGATGTTAATTAGCTTTCCAGGATGTCAATGGTCTGTGAGAGGAAACTGGAGTACCCAGAAGAAAGAATGATTACAAGTAATAGGAAATAGCTATGAACTCCTTAAAGAATTAGAAGCATTGGGAAAAGAAAACCACATACACTACAATGGTTAAATTGTGACCAACACATAGGTAAGTTTAAAATATTAGGGACTGGTGAGGATAAGGATTGCATTTGACATCTGTTTAATTACTTTATAGTCTTTTTTCATCCATCCATCCATCCATCCATCCTCCAACCCGCTATATCCGAACTACAGGGTCACGGGGGTCTGCTGGAGCCAATCTCAGCCAACACTGGTTGCAAGGCAGATAGCAAACCCCGGGCAGGGTGCTAGCCTACCGCAGTAGTCTTTTTTGGATGTTATAATTTTATAATATATTTAAGCAGTGCTTGAAGTGGGCCAATACAATACCAGTTAGTACCAGCAGCTCTTTGTAAAATTTCATGGGGAACATTCTTCATTTAGCTTTCATTATAATACATTCATGCAATGATGTAAGTTTCACTGTACCGGCACCTTTTCTCGGAGCACCAGTGAAAACCAGGACCTCGTCAGAAATTTTCATGGTGGATCCCAGAATCAAACCACTCTTTGATTGACTGGTGTTTTATTGAAGTGATGCGACGATGGAATTCTCACTGTACTGACATCCTTTCTTAGTGTACCAGTGAGTACCAGTAACTCTTTGTGAATCTTCCCAGTGGACCCCATCCACCAAATATTAAATTGAAAGTCACTGAAACACCAGTAATTTGGTTCCATTTCAAGCACTGTATTTAAGCACTAGCTTAAATCTATGTAATCAATGTAGACCTCATGTTTTTTGTTTAATACATGGGTTGTCCTTTTGGTCTGGTGTAAAAATACACACCCAATCTCTTTCCTTTGCAATGGTCTTTTCCTCTTCAGATAGAGCTGCCCATTTTTTATTGCTTCTTCTACGCATTGTTCGTGGAACTGGACAATCTTAATTAATGTGTTTTGCTGGGAAAATATGGCGGTGCTCATTACCACTTTGGCCTGGTTTGGCAGCTCTAGTCATGTCGGGACTTTGGTTTCCTGACGTGCACATCGGTCTGTTGTTCCTTTCACTCATCCTTGGCCCACAACATGAAGTTATCAATCATTAGCAAATGGTGGTCTGAGCTGGTGCAAGAAAGTTGCTACCACACTGCTGTTGCTGGCATAAAATGCCAGACAACAGAATATCTCAATAAAGGAAATTTTCTCATTTTAGGCCCTTTTATTATCATTTTTGATTTTTACATGTTTTGCCTATTTTTAACATTTTCTTCTTTACCCCAGCAGGCAGAGACATGTGTAAGCAAGCAATTTTTTGTTAAAACCAAAAAGCTAACTGAAAGGGGGATCTAAAGGAGAATGGGATGTCAGGCAAAGAAGTATACAACAGACGAGAGTGGCGGGGGCTCTTCCAATATAGCGACCCCACCTGATAGTGGGAGAAGCTCTAGAAGAAGAAAGTGACTCACTTTCTGATCAGTTAAATTTGTATGTGAAGACCACTGCATGCTTATGTATATACTGTACTGTAAAATGTAGCATATCCATTACATTAAAAATAATAGGAAATTGTGTCTCTGTTTTTAGTATATTAAAACATTATGAAGTGGATACCATATTAGACTAATTTAAACAATGTCAAATGTGTGCAACACTAATTTACTGCATGAGTAAATGAATGATTACCTGTGGAATGATTAGAAGTTTTAGGAAATGAAAACACTCCAATGAATGATAAGAGACATTAAACTACAACAAGATTAAAAGTATTAGGAAACTGACACAATGCCCTAGATAAATAAAACAAAATAGTAAATGATCCCTGCTACAGTACAATAAGTATTATTAAAGAATAATAACCACACAGTGAACTCAGAAAGAAGAAAATTTAGAAATATTGTCTTGCCTCAGGTGAAACATTATGTTAGAAAATTTTGGTAAACTTGCTGACAGTTTAATAATATAAACAAAGTAAGATGACTCTGTACTGAATAAAATGTTAGAGAATGGAGTCCAACAAATTTGTTAATTAAAATATGAGCAACTGGAGGTAAAAACACCAAACAAAAAAGAATATAATAAAACTGGACCACCTCTTACACAAAGTAATACATCTATAAATGTGACCAATCCATGGCCGACGTTGTAGAATATACTAAACATTGAATAGATCAGACAAAAACACAAGTGAATTACCCAAAAACTCTGACCAGCCAAAACAAACACTGCTTAACTGAATGGGGGAAATTCTCGATTGGACCGTCTTTTTCAAATTTTTTAGTATTGGGTGTTAGAGCAAATTACAACATGAGAATGAAAAGTCATCACTTTAAACTCCAAAAGCACTCATCTCATTAGTGAAGTAGCAGGAGAATGTCAGCCACTAGAAGGCGCTCTTGAACACCTACAACTATTCTGGCAGGTTTCACTGGGTACATTTTTTCGAAAGGTTTTGCTTCCTGAAAAAAATTAAGGATTATAATAGCATCGAGTTGAACACGAATTTAATTTCAAATTGACCTTTTCACAAAAGAATTTGGAGAAACATGAAATTATACTTTTGTTTAAAGATGACACATTGCAGTATTTCAATTGAGCTAAAACGTTTTGCTGCTGATGTTCATTGCACTCCACAGTTGATGCTTCTTGTTTCAGTGTCCTACAATAGACAGCCAGCATTGACAAATTCCACTTCCCTCCAGTCGCACTGGCAGATCTTTGAACCTCTTACCGTTGATGACATGTTGGATTTGTGGACCAACAATAATGCTTTCCTTAATCTAGGCTTTGGTTATTCATGGAAACATTTGTTTCAAATACCAAAATTCTTCACTTTCCTTGTTCATCACTTTCACAAAGTTTTTCATCAGTCCTTTATATGGAAAGGAAAAAAATGCTTTGGGTTGAAAAGTGGTTTACATACCACAACTTTTCTAAACTGGAAACAAATGCTTATGATGTGGCCAGCTCATTATAATGTAATGAGACTGTCATGGATTTCTTTTAAGTAAAGGTTCCAAAGTCACTCTGCAAAGAGTTATATATCCAGAGTATATAGCCATATCTATATATATATTGTGGTCGTGAGAGGTATAACAATCAGTCCCAAAAAATGTCACAGAAACAGCACATGATGGTGCAGAGAAGGCAAAAGTAAAGTAAAGCAATATTTTGCTAGTTGCGATCGGATCTGGTTCAGAGGTCAGTCTCTCTTGGGTGACTCAAATATATAACCCTCGAAGTGGAAGGGACAGAGTCATTTAGGCATCTTCTCCTGGCTGTGTGTCTCCTGAGGTGGGATTGCTCACCCAAGACAACTCAGCAAGGTGGTGATCCTCAGACACAAAAGTGTGACATGATATTTATATATATATATACAGTGGTGTGAAAAACTATTTGCCCCCTTCCTGATTTCTTATTCTTTTGCATGTTTGTCACACAAAATGTTTCTGATCATCAAATACATGTAACCATTAGTCAAATATAACACAAGTAAACACAAAATGCAGTTTTTAAATGATGGTTTTTATTATTTAGGGAGAAAAAAAATCCAAACCTACATGGCCCTGTGTGAAAGTAATTGCCCCCTTGTTAAAAAATAACCTAACTGTGGTGTATCACACCTAAGTTCAATTTCCGTAGCCACCCCCAGGCCTGATTACTGCCACACCTGTTTCAATCAAGAAATCACTTAAATAGGAGCTGCCTGACACAGAGAAGTAGACCAAAAGCACCTCAAAAGCTAGACATCATGCCAAGATCCAAAGAAATTCAGGAACAAATGAGAACAGAAGTAATTGAGATCTATCAGTCTGGTAAAGGTTATAAAGCCATTTCTAAAGCTTTGGGACTCCAGCGAACCACAGTGAGAGCCATTATCCACAAATGGCAAAACCATGGAACAGTGGTGAACCTTCCCAGGAGTGGCCGGCCGACCAAAATTACCCCAAGAGCGCAGAGACGACTCAGCCGAGAGGTCACAAAAGACCCCAGGACAACGTCTAAAGAACTGCAGGCCTCACTTGCCTCAATTAAGGTCAGTGTTCACGACTCCACCATAAGAAAGAGACTGGGCAAAAACGGCCTGCATGGCAGATTTCCAAGACGCAAACCACTGTTAAGCAAAAAGAACATTAGGGCTCGTCTCAGTTTTGCTAAGAAACATCTCAATGATTGCCAAGACTTTTGGGAAAATACCTTGTGGACTGATGAGACAAAAGTTGAACTTTTTGGAAGGCAAATGTCCCGTTACATCTGGCGTAAAAGGAACACAGCATTTCAGAAAAAGAACATCATACCAACAGTAAAATATGGTGGTGGTAGTGTGATGGTCTGGGGTTGTTTTGCTGCTTCAGGACCTGGAAGGCTTGCTGTGATAGATGGAACCATGAATTCTACTGTCTACCAAAAAATCCTGAAGGAGAATGTCCGGCCATCTGTTCGTCAACTCAAGCTGAAGCGATCTTGGGTGCTGCAACAGGACAATGACCCAAAACACACCAGCAAATCCACCTCTGAATGGCTGAAGAAAAACAAAATGAAGACTTTGGAGTGGCCTAGTCAAAGTCCTGACCTGAATCCAATTGAGATGCTATGGCATGACCTTAAAAAGGCGGTTCATGCTAGAAAACCCTCAAATAAAGCTGAATTACAACAATTCTGCAAAGATGAGTGGGCCAAAATTCCTCCAGAGCGCTGTAAAAGACTCATTGCAAGTTATCGCAAACGCTTGATTGCAGTTATTGCTGCTAAGGGTGGCCCAACCAGTTATTAGGTTCAGGGGGCAATTACTTTTTCACACAGGGCCATGTAGGTTTGGATTTTTTTTTTCTCCCTAAATAATAAAAACCATCATTTAAAAACTGCATTTTGTGTTTACTTGTGTTATAATTGACTAATGGTTAAATGTGTTTGATGATCAGAAACATTTTGTGTGACAAACATGCAAAAGAATAAGAAATCAGGAAGGGGGCAAATAGTTTTTCACACCACTATATATATATATATATATATATATATATATATATATATATATATATCGCTTGGGGAGCTGCTGATGGGCTCAACAACGCGGGACAACACAAAGAAAGTAGGTTTTGTACAAGGCACTAATGTCTCTCTCTCGTTCAACAGAAAAAGGCAAGAATAAAACGTACTGTAAGATGACTGGCAGACGATTCCATTCACCCATTAAACCCACCACTTCTGACCTTACCTGACGACTGCACTTCCGGCCTTTCCATTTCTCGTCATGTCCGCTCGACCTTCTTCCCAGCATTCCCTCTGTGTTCAATTTCCTGTCAGTCTCATTATATAAACGTCATTCATGCACTGCAATTTGTACGTTGTATGATTCATTATTTCAGTGAATGCATAAGCCCAGAAAGGCTATTCTGGACCTTACAGTATACGGGACAAAAACCCTAAAACTTTCTGAGTGTTGTCCACTTCTTTTCACAACCAGTAACGGTGCACTGCACAAAAATGTGCAGTGAATACACTTGACTTAAGCATTCATAGTTTTCATCCTCTTTTTCTGTACGTTTAAAATTTGTTTGCTCAGAGGTTGATGCGCTTGCTGCTTCCTGAGCAGCTCTTCTTTTCTTCATCCTAGCAGCCAGCTTCTTCTCTTCTTTCATCAGCATCTTTCAGCGATAAAACTGATTAAGTCGGTGTTTGTGTTGCAATTACTTAGTATGTTTTCTTTAAGTTTTCACTTAAGCTGGCACTTAAGTCTTCAATCTGCCTGAAGAATGATTTAAGATATGAAGAGGTAGGGGAAGTGACGGCGAAAGTGGTAGGGATGAGAACAGCGCCCATACGCATGTGCCACATGGCCGCACTGCTGGCCACTGCTGGCCGCTGCCAAGAGTTGATTCTACAATAAAATAAAATAAAAATAAAAAGAGGAATAACCTTGGAGGTCAATCATCACCCCAAAAGAGGATAGTAGACGTCACATACTATATGTATACTAAATTTCAGGTCAATAGGTGAAACGGTTTGTGAGCTACAGGTGATTTAAAATCCTGGACAGACAAATGGACAGCCACAGTAGTGTGTTATATAGAAAGATAGTTGACTGACTCTTTCATTTTCTCACTCACTCATCAACAAAATCCCTATTTCCCATTTGGTTAAAAAGCTGAAAGTTTGTAGTATAGTACATCTAGGCCAGTAAGTCTCCACTAATAAAGGACATTTTGATATGTCAGTATTTAAGGGTAACCCCCAATAGAAAATCTAAATACCCCAAAATCTCAAAAATGCTTTAACAAGCATTTGCTTTAACAAGTCATTACAGAAAAAAGAAAAAGAAGAAAGAAAATGAAAAATTGTCAGCATGTTTTTTTGGTAATACATTTTTTACTTGTCAACATTATTCTAAGTGCTTTGTGTAAATGAATAAAGGAGCAGAAATCCTAGGAAATAATTCCCATGTAGGAAAAACATATTTATTACAATTTAAGCACAAAACATGAAGATTAAAAACCATACAAATTAAAAATAACACTAATGATATTTAGGTAAACTAGTTAGTTAAATGAGTAATTAACAAAACAAAAAATAATGAAGGAAAATGCTAAAGAAAATACAAAACAAACAAAAGAACAGACACAGAGAAACCACAAAGAAAGAATCTTTACAATAACAAATACTGGAAAAAAAAGGAATTCCTAAAAATAACTACAAAAAGGGAGAGAAGAGCAAATAATAATTAATCAATCTAACCAAAAGGGGATAGGAAAAACCAGACTTACAAGAGCAAAGTAAACTATAACTAAAAGAAACTGAATTGAAGGCAATATCCAAAATAGATAAAAATCAGAAAATAGATAAAACAAGTTTTTCATTTAGAATTTCTCAAAACCTAAAAGAGTAAGGAAAAACATTAGCCAGTAAAAAAGTAAAACCAAACCAGAAATACAGACAAATGTAAAAATCAATACAAAATACAAAAGTTTGAAAACCTAATGGAGAAGTCAAAACAAAACTAGGACTGAGCAAAGCCTAAAATGGGAAATCCTTCAAATACATAAAGAAAACTCTTCAAACTGAAGACCTACACAAGTGCCAGTGGGCTGTCAGTAATGGCATAGTGAAGAGTTAGCAGCAGGCAGCAGTCCTTTATAGTCCCATCAGGTAACAGCAGCCCAATTGACCACAGTATCTGTGAGACCTGATTTGGGAGGAGGTCTATTCCATGCAGATTCAAAACACAATTGATGGTAAGGGACCAGAGCAAAAGAAAATGTAAAGAAAAGAAACGATAAACCACAAGTCAAGATGAACACAAGGACACAGCACTCATGCTGCCCTAACAATACTAGCAAAACTCCTTGTGATGGCAGTGGCCACTGGTCAGCTGGAGGGTGAGACTAAGTCATTTGATTAACCTGAAGGTTGCTCTCAAATCCTTGCCCAGCAGGAGAAGGTTTAACAAAAGGCCAGAGATCTGTTTTATTAAGATACTAGCAAAATACCCGTGCTTCACAGCGGAGAAGTAGTGTGTTAAAGAAGTTATGAAAAAGAAAAGGAAACATTTAAAAAATAACGCAACATGATTGTCAATGTAATTGTTTTGTCACTGTTATGAGTGTTGCTGTCATCAAGGATTTGATTATCATTATTTCTTTCAATCAGGTTCATATTTGGAGGATGTGTTGTGTTCAAGTCATATTCCGTGTTTGTCAACTGTTGTAAAGATAACAGGTTTCATTCACAGAAGTGTTCACTACCCAAATCGGTACTCGTGAATCTAAGATGTTTAACAGGCATTCCCGGTATTAAGTTGTGGATTTGCCTGCGAATATTTAGCGGTAGCGTGTCTATGAACTTAATTGAACCTTTCCCAGTCCTGCAAAGTCAGTTCACGTGAGCCGCTCGGAGTACATGCATCGAAGCTTCTCAGCTGTGCTTGTGCTATCTCGTGCGATCTCGCGATGTCCACGGCTTTATTTAATGTTAGCTCAGACCCGGCACTTAAACGTTTCTCTTGCACTTTTCCTGAGTTTGTGCCAAACACTAGTCTATCCCTGACCATCTCACCTTCGTTTGCATAAGCACAGTCCTTCACCAGCAATTTTAACTCCGCTACAAAGTGATGAAAAGTCTTGTTTATACCCTGCGTCCTCTCATTAAACTTGTATCTCGTGAATATCGTATTCGTCTTAGGCATGACAAACGCCAGCGCCAGCGTGTCTATGAACCTAATTCAAAGTTAAGCTTTACACCCTGCTTTCCTATTCATTTGCATAAGCACAGTCCTTCACCAGCAATTTTAACTCCGTTACAGCAATTTTAACTCTGTTACAAAGTGATCAAAAGTCTCGTTTATACCCTGCGTCTTCTCATTAAACTTGTATCTCGCGAATATTGTATTCGTCGTAGGCATGACAAACGCCAGCGGCAGCCTGTCTATGAACTTAATTTAAACTTTAGGTTTACACCATGCTTTGTTTCTGCAGTAGCTGCACTTATGAATATGCTTGTATGCGTCACTCACTTCATATTCTTTTGCTGCCTTCTCAATTGTGTAATGCATTTTTTGAACAGGTTTCATTCACTGAAGTGATCACCACCCAAAGCGGTACTCGTGAATCTAAGATGTTTAACAGGCATTCCCGGTATTAAGTTGTTGATTTGCCTGCGAATATTTAGTGGTAGTGTGTCTATGAATGTAATTTAAACTTAAGCTTTACACCTTGCTTTCCTATTGATATGTGTACAAAGGTTTGTTCAGCGTCAGAGGGTTTCCGCAGTAGCTGCACTTATGAATATGCTAAGCACAGTCCTTCACCCGCGAATATTTACCTTATATGGGCAGGCACTCAATTACGTGGGAGGCGTGATGATGCGGGACACAACTCCGCCTCACACGGCGACCAAGCTGCAGGCTATAGCCGTATATATGTACGTAAGTAGGTTCCAGTTATGACCGTTATGCATAGAATTTTGAAATGAAACCTGCCTAACTTTTGTAAGTAAGCTGTAAGGAATGAGCCTGCCAAATTTCAGCCTTCCACCTACACGGGAAGTTGGAGAATTAGTGATGAGTGAGTGAGTGAGTGAGTGAGTGAGTGAGTGAGTGAGTCAGTCAGTCAGTCAGTCAGTCAGTCAGTCAGTGAGGGCTTTGCCTTTTATTAGTATAGATGTAAAATTTAGGGATGCCATGTAGCCATGCACTCTTGCTTTCCATTGTATTTGCTCTCCAGTTTCCCATTCCACATGTTTACTTGGCACCCTCTCAGGTATTACTTTGCCAAAAAAAAAGTCCATGAAGTGACTACAAGACTCTTGGAGAAGCTACACAGTGATAGCAGAGCTGCTATTGACTTTCCTGATGGCCTTCAGAGACCTGAGGTGTGTGCGCCAACTATGCTGCTTTTTAATTAATAAAAAGAAGAGTCAACGGGTTTCATATCTATGCAAATCAGGATAGCAGTATGGCTAGGTGCAAGGGGGAATCATTTCCATTTTAGGATAAAGCAAGAGGCAGGGCTGCTTGAAGATTGCTGACTGAAATTAAAAGCAGTCAAAGTGCAGCAAAAAAAGAAAATGTCATATCCAAGCGGCAGAGACGTGACTGGCTTGTCACATCTGTCCCCCTTTAACCAAACGTCCTCTGCAGCACTCATTGTGCAGACACGCGCACACTCACACAAGCTCTCATACACACACATACATCCTCCCATTCCATTAACCGTTTCTGGTGGCCCGTAACACCAAGGTTATTACTGCCTCAGCTCTCGGGAGGAGCCCCTGGCTGATTAGCTATGATCCACATTACTCTGTGCCTGTTAAGTGATGCATACACCAGGAAGTTGCCAAGGAAGTGTTGGCAACAGAGATGCCCCCCACCCAACCTTGATGGTTGACCATGTGTACACTTATGTTCACCAGAACCACAAAAGGAGAAGCTGTGGCGAAATGGAAAGAGCCCCAGAGCCCCCAAGTTGCCCAAGCTTCTGCAGCAAGCCAGCCATTATATGGGACAGGATGTGCCCACTTTTTGTTCTCTAGCTCACACACAGCATGCCACAAATAAATATTAATGAGTTATTGTGAGTTTTGGGGGCATTTTGTTTTTGCTGTGGAAAGTCATTGTGAATTCAGGAGTGTACGCCGGGAGGAGACATACCAGCCAAGAAGCTGCCTCACATACAGTAACAATAAATAACTGCAGAAGGTGCTCCTCCATAACGTGCCAAGCTGCATTATGCAACAAGGAAGAGTGTTTGCAGACAGGCGTCTTCAGAGGGACAGCCCCCTCCTAACATAACGGATTACCTGCCATCACTTTCATTGCCCAACTATTTAGATATTTTGAAACCACTACTACTGTTTCTGACTGTGCTGTATATTATTCTACATTAAATCACTCAACTGTATATAGTACCTTGCAGGTGGATCTAAACTTTAGTAGCCTTGAGGAACATTGATCTGCTCTTTGTTATTCATAAGCTTGGTGGGGGCACCTTGAAAATTACTCTTTTGGATAGCCTAATACAGCAAGGTGCCACTACAGCATGTAAATGGATAGTCACACAGCCAGCAAATGCCCACACTCAGTTGTACAGTGATTCCAAAAAAGAGAAATCTGGCATTGGGTACACACTTACAAAGGCAGACGAGCTGACAGCTCAGAAACCCAGACTGCACAAGCTTCATATGACAGCATCAGAGACCGAACACTGATCTGTGTGACTGGAATTTAGTAATCATTAGAGCACAAACCTGCAGCAGGTGTTATTCACTTGAGCAAAGTACAGATGAGCCACGGGACACTAAACTCAGCCCACACATCTAACACAACGCAGAGTATGAGGGGCCGGGAGCCACAAGCCTGCATACAAGTACCCTGTCACTGCACATCACTCACATCTACTTTTCACCATTTATGCCACCTTTGCCATTTTGTATGAACTGATGTCTTTTTCTCAATTCTTGGGCCTCTTTCAAATCTGTTTGATTTGCCCTTTTTTTTTAAATTATTATTATGACTTGCCCCTCTGTACCCTTTAATCTTTTCTTTCATTTTCCTTCACTTTGTAGAGTTCTGTATTTTCATTAATCTACTTGTATTTTTAAAACTTGAATCAAATTTGAAATTCCATTGCTTTCTTATGTTTTAAGTGTTGGGCTTTCTTTGTAAATCCTTCTATTTATTTTTTCAGTTTTTCCAACTTTTTAATTCTGTTTTATTCTCATATTTTATTTTTCTATTCAATCTTTTTTAATTGGAATTCCAGTCATTTTCTTTAATTTCATACAAGTTAAATAAGAATAAAAAGTTTATTTACTCTGCCCATTCACTTTCTGTACCTTCCTTTTTTGGCTTTCTTCTCTTTGTCTTTTTCTAGTATTTTCTTTATATTTCATTTTGTTTTTATTGTATTCCCTAATCTTTTCAATGGCTTTCTTCCTTTCTTTTTTCTTTCTTACTTACTTCATTTTTAGAACTTTCCTTCTTTTTTTGTTTTTTTCTTTATTTTATTTAATCTTGTGCTTGCTTCAGTTCTTTAAATGTAATTATTGCTATAACCCAATTTTGCTTAATTTCCATTCTTCAGTGCCAGATCTCATTGGTGACCTTGAGGAGCATTGATCTACTCTTTACTGTTCATTTGAAAATGTATTTTCTATTCAGTCTGTATTTCCTGGTATCACAGTACCTTATCTTTAAGTTAAAGTAAGCAAAATAAAGAATAGAAATTCCTCTGCCTATTTGATTCTTTAACTTTAATTTCTTTTTTGTGCTGCCATGTTTTGTCATCTTTCATCTTGAGTTAATTAAAAGTGGATCCCTTCCTTTTCTTTTGTGCCTTTACTTTTTACATTTATTTTTGTTTATTCCTCATTTATTTCATTTTCTTTTCATATGTAGTTTTCTACCATTCACTTTTTGCTTTTGTATTTGATCTCCTTTATCTGTTGTTTTGCCTTTGTAAAATAAGTTATATCAGTCTACCATATTAATTTATTTCTTTCAACATTCTTTGAGCATGCCCATTATTATTATTATTATTATTATTATTATTATTATTATTATTATTATTATTATTATTATTTCTCCTTCTCTTTTCTATGTTTCTTATCCCTTGTTGATTAATTGAATTCCGTTGATCTGCATTTCCTTTGAAACTCCTTTTCCCATTCCTTCCCACTTTCAATACTTTTCTCTTTTTTTGTATTTCTTTTCAGCAGGGTCGGATTAAGACCTTTGAAGACCCTAAACACTTAAAAGATTTTAGTGCATCCATATATCATATATGTGAGCTGCACTCAGTCTCAGTGGACCACTGAACGGGACAGCCGACATGACCACAAGAACGATCACCTGAGCCTCGGTGGACCATGTGGCAGTTACCAGGTTCTAATTTTGTTGTATTCCCAAGATTAATACATATCATTAACCTATATTATTACTATTTTATTATTATTTTTATTATTGTATATATGTAAGTTTTAGAGGACTTTTTTGTGGATCCTGGTTCAGCTGCACCATTTGCGGTTTTGCACCATATGGTCTATGGTAAATCCGGCAAAGAACAATTTCTGTGGCGCCCCTTTCCCTTGATGCCCTAAGCACGTGATTATTTTGCTTAATGGTTATTCCAGCCTTGCTTTTCGGGGTGTTTATTTCTGTGCCTACTTATTGCTTTTTAATTTTTCTGTACTGGTTCATTTTTTTAAGTATTTTGGTCCTGTTCGGGTCTATACACCTTTTTCTTTTCCTGTCGTCACTCGTTTCTTCCAATTTTGGTTTCTCTATTCCGTCTGATGTTCTGTTTGAATGTGCTCTTTTTTAATATCTTTGCCTTCTGTGGATCTCTCGCTGCATTTCCTCCATCTTTCTTTCTTTCTTTCTTTCTTTCTTTCTTTCTTTCTTTCTTTCTTTCTTTTCGTGACCCATTAGCTCTCCCCGATGCCCCCCATCCCCCGCCAATCCCCGTGCTGCACCGCTAATCTCACCGCCCCAGATCTCCGCGTACTGCCACTTTATAGCCAGTGATTTGAGAAGGCTGGCCTTGCTCCGGCCCCAGACTGCCTTGGGTGGCTGCGCGTGCTTTCCAAGGCTTTTTGTGCACCGCGGGCTGCCCTGACCCAGCTAGGCTTTGCAGCCTCTCCAGCGACCCTAATCTGAAGCACAGAGAAAGAGCAGTGCAGGTACCCGAGAGCTACAACTGGCAGCGGCTGCAGCTTACTCCTCAAAGAAAAGAAAGGCAAAGCAAGATAAGAACCTGTTTATTGTGTCACCGAGGAAGTATTGATTTTCATACACACTGGATGGCAGCTCGTGGAAGCCGACATCACTCGGTATTTACGGAGAAGACACGGCAAGTCAGAAACGACGCGTCCTAACTTTAGGATGCCAGCCTGCAGCCTTTACTTTCTGAACAAGGCGGCACAAATGTTTTGGGAAACCGACACATTAGAGGCAGCCTATCACACCGGCAGCGGGGAAGCTAAGATCCGCTCAATGTACTTCTTATTAAACGGGCAAAGGAAAGAGGAGATGGTCAATAGAGGGGAGGGCACTGCCCGTCAGAGTTACTGTCATTCAGACTCTCTTAATCTGAATTATTTATAGACTAAAGCTTTTCAGCTTTCCATTAAGGCCAGGTTTGTTCGTGACCTCTTTTCTGAGACATTCCAATTGTTAATACTTCATTCTGGGCACTAACTGACCAGGAAACTCACTAGGGCACCCCTCACGAGTGGCATTATAGGTGCTATAATGGCACCTCTGGGTGCTGTGCAGTACCCACCTCCACCAATTCTGATTAGTCAGAATGATTTACTACAGCTCACCCCCCCCATGGGTCCACCTTAATTCTCCTGGGCCTTACTTACAGAAGGAATGTGCAAGCTGAATGAAATCTTCAATCAGTAACAAAGAAGGCAAAGAATCCTGAGGAGAATATATATATATATATATATATATATATATATATATATATATATATATATATATATATATATATATATATATATATAAAAATGGTAAAAATTTGACCTTTTTGTAGTTTTGATTCTGCCTCAGAAACAGTCTTGCTCTTACAGTGTGTGTTTTAATATATGCAATATTTTTAATGTATTTATTATGTCTGTTTTTCTTATTATTTCCATTTCAATCAGGGAGAGCATTCCTAAAATCAGCAGTAACAAATTACATTTTACTTCATAAACACTCCAACCGTTTTAGTGTCCAAAAGAAAGATGCATTTCAATTGTTAATGTGCTGCAAGTCTGTGCAGGCCATGCTAGAACCAGTTGTGTCTGCCCACCGTTCAAGACTCTGGGTGTCAGCAGCCTAATTATTAATTAGCATTCAAGGTATTTCCATTCATTTTTCTGAAAATGAGAAGACTCGATCATCCACAGAATGCGAGAGAAGATTATTAGCCAGACAGGTTCAAGTTGTACAAATAACATGAAGTGGACAGATTTATTTGTGTTTAAGGCAGCTGCAAAAAATCATACGGGACAGCTTCCCCCCCACCCTAGCAAAAGCTGCTACAACCTCCACAAAGCTGTTTAGCTTAATTAAAATAATACCAGATAGGATGCTTGCTGAAAGAAGAACTAGGAATTTGTTGTAATAATAAATATTTAATACAACAAACCAAAGTTGAAAAAGAAAATGAACACAAACTGAGAAGCATAAAGCAAACCCCCATAAACACAGAGCTATGGCATCAGACCGAGCTCTAACAGGAACTGAATAAGATTATTTTGCATTTTAGCACATTTTGGCTCTAGAGTGATGTTTTGTGGCATTATTCAATGCATTGGTGAAACAACGTTATGTAAAACAAAAACTGACTGATTAAATAATGCATTGAAGGGAGAAAATGAAGACTGGAGATATCTGTGTCTTGTTACAGCCATGACTAGACATATGGATTGTGACAGCACTGAGGTTTAGTGTATAGAAGGCCAGCGTCAAGGGCCAAGCTGATCATCAAAGGCATGACCAGGAATACTTGGGACAGGAACAATCTTGAGGTCATAGACCTGTACACAGATAGGCATGCGCCAAGTGAAATGGAAAAGGATACATGAAGAGTTTCCTGATTTGAGTCAAGAAGGTAGAGCATTGGATGGAACATTCACAAAGCTTAGAGAAGAGGCAGAAATTGAGTACAAATGGACTCCGAAATCAAGATAGCCCAGACTTCTTTTACTGAAACGCTTGCCTCTGCTTGGCCCCAGTGCTGCAGTAGAGACGTGTTTCCTCCAGACTGGGCATTTATCAGCCAAATAAACAGACTGCTTCTGATCTATTATCTGGTACATTGCCTATGATCTAGTATTTGGTGAGCCTCCAAGAATACAGCTCTAAGGAAAGCCATTGAAGACTTCCTAAATCATAGGTTTAAATGACCAGGACTTAATTGACTACGTTCTGTATCAGAGCAGAGCAAATCACAAAGATGAATTCAGTTGATTGTGTTTCTCAAAGCCTTGTGCTAAATTCACATTCAAAGCCAATTGTCAGACTGATGTGTTGACAGAGTTTCCTCAACTGATTAAAAAACAAAAGCTGTGGCTTCAATGAGCAAAATTACAGAACATAACAGTCAGCCTATCAGACCAGCAAATATCTGACACTGTGAATACCAGAGATTATTTTTAACACATTTAATGGGACTGATAAGTGCCGAAATAGCTGCTGTGAAATGTTAAGTTCTTATCAGGAGTCCATACAGCTCAGGTAAATGACTTGTTTCATTTCCACTGCGCCCGAATTCCTCTTCTAGGCACTTTGTTTCCTTCGTCAATAAATCCAAGCTCCTAATTGCTGTCATATTCAGAATTGCTGCTCTTCAGGTAAAACACATTTTGTCCGCGATCGGAGGAGTAAACTTTCTATTGCAGTATGCCGGATGTCTCACTGAAAAGTCATGGGGGCTCATCATTGATCACTTCTCTGTGAGCAGACTTTTTTTAGGAAATATTCACCCTTAGTGACATGGTCAGGATTGGGGTTATTGGGGGGTTTACTTTTAAAACGGGAGAAGCTTGCTCCAAGATATTCCAGGCTAGTCTTGAGTTCTCGTCAGTAAAAAAATCTGATGCCGAAAGCTTGTGTTCGACCTGTCTGTCTGACTGGAAGTGTTAAAGAGAGAGAGTCGTATGTCTTTCTGTCTGTAAATTTTCTAATCAATAGTACAGCGTCTTTATCTGCCTATCTATTGCACATATCCAGTATTGCTAGACTGGTATTAACAACAAAGCAGTTGTAAATATGCTATAGCGTTGGACTAATATTAAAGATAATTGTGCTGGCCAATGCTATTTTTTAAAATCATTTTAAAAATAAGTATTGTCGGCTGAAAGGTTTAAAAGCAAAATTCTTTCTGCGTTTTGGCTCTCCTACAAATGAATGACTAGAGATCAACGACTCCTCCAAACTCAGAGATCCCCCATCCCACTCCAGGTGCAAAGGATTTCGTGGCAAAATGACACGATAAGGGTCTGCAAAACACCGGTGCCGCAGCGGCAGCACGGAGCGCGTGTAATCGCTATGAGAAACCGACGCTGCGTTTACTTGGTGCTAAAACTTGCTTGTGTGCCTTATACATAGAGAAAAAAATCTTTAAAACTGTGGCGGTGCTGTCGACTTCACTGGCTGACAGAAAACTGGCTAAATAAAAAGCGTAGTGTCTAAAACATGTAAAACAAAAACTATAACCATTATCGCATGTGGTCTTTAATATAGCAGACAATATAACATGAGTGGAAATAAATTGCATGTACTGTACTGTTGAATGCATATAGTAACGCTTACTATTCCGAGCATTACTACATGAAATAAATAATACGTTCTGCGAATACAATGCTAAAAATCAGCCAGTAAAGCAGTAATATTACTTTTTAAAAAGTGAATGAATCAATCGGTGAATAATTATTGAGTAAAGGCTTTTACAGCGCAGATTAAATAGCGCCTTTTGAAGCAACTTTATGAATAATGACACCAATGGTTACAAAAGAATGACTGATAAAGAAGGTCATTTAATTCGTATGGGTAAAACATCGAGTAAATACAGCAGCATAAATGCTGTTTGTAATGAAATTAATTTTCAAAAAAAAAAAAAAAATTAAAGTATAAGCAATGATAAATACGCCGGCTGGAAGGCTCTGGAATTGTAACTAATTCTCTGAGCAGCACTTAAAAAAATTAATTTAACAGAAATAAACGGAAGATGTACTGCGGTTGCAGTTTGCGCTTCGGAAAAAAGTGAAATACATAAATTTGAATGAGAAATCTTAACGTTGCTTTTTTTATTTACATGAGCAATGTGATTATTATTAGTTTTATAACTATCATTGCAAAGAAAGAAGAAAGAAAAATAAGGCGCGTTTTAGTTTACATTAATTCATTTAAAGGATTAAAATACTTTAGCGACGGATAAAAAGAAAAGTACTTTAAAAATAAGGAGTAAATAACTTTCCTTTTTCTCCATTATATCGCTCTTTTATTCAGTAAAATATGCTGTGGTCATCACCTAAGAATAGCGGGGAACCGTGTAAAAATAACCAAGGTACAATAATTGCAATAAAAACAAGGCTATAACATGTTTCTAATAATAATAGCAGGAGGCAACAACAGTAATAATAGTTGATCTATATTTATACATAATACTGCGTTGAAAATATAACGACTTGAAAGTGGGCGATAATAACTGGGACAGGGCTAGTTCGGAAGCTTGACACGCGCTTCTTTTCGGAATCAGCGCGTCGTGAGCGAGCATTTGAATGTTACTGAGGGGTCTTTAAGTGGAAGCGGACACTTTGTACATCTGCTGTGACTGACACTGCTGATTTGGACTGTGCCCAAAAATTTAATATTACGAGTCCAAAGGGGTTGAATGCCAAGTGCGGAGCTGAAAGGAGACGCGCTCTCTTCGGACTTTGGAGTTGCTGAGACACAGAGAGAGAGGGAGAGAGAGAGAGACTGAGGGAGGGAGAGAGAAAGAGAGGGGCGTCACACCACAAAGTAAATCTCCGGGCCAAAAGCAGCGAAGGGGCAGAGCAGAGCGTCCATTCTCAATCTCAAAGCGCAAGCCTGGGAAACTTTTACTTTGGCAGATTTGGGATCTGTGAAAGACAAGATTCAAGTGCGGCTAGAGAGCAGGCGAGGAGCTGGAGGTGGAGCAGCGGCAGACACACCAAGCAGTCATTCGACAAGGGCAGACAGCGACGGCTGTCCCGGCTGCGCTCGTGCGCTTCTATTTGAAGGGCCTCGTCTGCTGAGGCGCACCCCGTTGTAGAATCGTCAAAACGTCAGTCTTGCTACTTTTTCCACTCAGCGTGCGAGCAAGAATAACATGGGCACGCAGAGAAGAAGGCGACAGTAGCTTGCGTGCAGCGCTGCATCTCGAGCGCTTTTCGGACCTGTACCGGGAGCGTGCGTGCCCCAGCCTGCCCCGAAGTGTCAGGCGCACCTTCCGGCACCTCGCCCTCACTCCGTTCCGCATGACGCGCGCCATAACTGTCCTCTCGTTCAGTAACTGATAGCTTGTCCGGGACTCTGTGTTTTTTTTAGTGGACGATGGAGATTCAGGTTGGGCGAGGAGGAGCTTGCGACTCCCCCGGTGGCGTCTTTCGTGGCGCTTTCCAAAACGTATTTCACAGCGTGAGAGCCGCATTTCACAGCAGTGGCGGTGCTTGCGACAGCTACGACATCCCGGGCTCCAAGTACACTTTCCTGTCGAACCAGTGCCCCTGGGAGATGCGTCCTTCCGGTCGACCGGCGCCCAACAGAGGATCTTACCCGGAGAGTACCTTCGTTCGCCAGTCTCACTTTGCAGAGAGGATCGCGGCGGACCGGCACGGCGACTTTCCACCGGCTTTTGGGCCGGCGGACCCGGTGGATGGTTCCGTGCGTGGTACACTTTTCACTGACTGCAGGCTGGAGTCCCAGTCCACTTCGTCCCGGGCGCCACAAATCAAAATGAAAAATGATAGGGAGGGCGCCGATTCGAGTAGCACGTCGATCTCTGAGACTGGTCGGGAGCTCTGCAAAGCTGTGTCAGTGTCCCTGGGCTTGCATCCTGACTCGGGCGACATGAGTGAACTAGCTGGAGGTGACCGCGCTCCAGGAGACTGCATGTATCCGACTGCCTTCTATGCCTATACAGATTGCAGGTGTCCCGGCGCACACGAGCAAAGCGACGTCGCGACCAAAGGGATCCAACGCGATGACAAGATGAAGGAGGAGACTGTCCGTCTACCTCGCGTCACTTCTGCACAGTGTCCTGGCGGAGAGCAGGACCTGGACCCCGACTTTAAAGTACCTGAGTACGAGGAGTCCAATGAATACATCGTTGAAATGGACAGAGGTCATTCAAAGCCGTGCCGGTTTGAGCAGACGGGAGGGTATGAGCAAAACTACCCTTTACACAGGGAGCAGGGAAGTGCGATGCCCTGCGGACTATACAAACCTGGTCATCTCTCCGAAGAAACTGATAGGCACCAAGATTCCAGAGAGGAGCGCTACCCGTCCCACTTGAGCATCCGAATAAAGACGGAACAATTTAACCACACACCCGGAGATGCTTGGGGCTCTTCATGCCGCCGCAGCGACATGGCAGAGGGGTTGTATGAACCACACCGACACCCCCCAGAGCTAGGGCAGATGAGCCCTTATTTCAGTACTACACTGGGGTCACAGGATGAGCCCTGGTTCTTGAGCGGCATGTTGACCAAGGTGCCCTACCCAGGTGCCTCCTTCGTGAAGAATGACGACGGCGAGTGGATAGAGATGCCATACGGAGACATAAGGTGAGCAGTTTACATTAGCAAAGTCTATTAGAGAACCACATTAAAATAAAAGCCGTGAGGCAAAGACACGTCTCAGTTTTTTGGGCAGCCCTTAAATAAGATCGGATATCTGTTTGACTAACCATTTTCCACTGCTTTTTAAATTTATTGATCATAAATAGAAATTTCGGACTAGTATAAGTTAATAAGTGGCAAGGGGACGTTACTTGTTCGTACTTTTCAGAAACTGCTGCTGCATATGCACATGTTGTTCTGCCGGACTAATGTCCAAGCCTCCAAATGGCACGTGGTACTTAGCTATCCAAACATTCTGTAGACCATTAAACCTTAAAAAAAGAAGGAATGTCGTGCTTTGAACGCCTCAGCTCAGACTCTTGGTAGCTATGCATATAACTGGGCAACGTGCTTCTTCTTCCACCCTTGTATTTGTTTTCCTACCCTTGTTTATTCCGACAGCGAAGCGTGGTAGATGAAACAGGACACCAGGACACTTTTACATACGTTTAGGCAACATAGAGCCACCATTCACCCTGAGATTGTGATTTTGAATTTTCTGTGAAAATAGGAGTCGCATCAGGAAACCCACGTGGACACGGGAAGAATATACAACACTCACACAGACGCCGGCCTAGAAAGGAATCGAATCAGAGTCTACCTGTTATAAGGCACACCTATACTGTAACACCGCGTCTTCTGTATTCCTAGGTTATGAGCGTCTTCTGTATTCCTAGGTTATGAGAGCTGTTAATAGTAACAAGCCATAACTCATTTGACCTTGTAGACCTACTAAACTTATCCTTTATCACACTCACCTTTTTTGCCTGAACACCTCTTCCTGAAAAATCAAGACACTCAAATAGACATGCATCCTGACGGAGTCTGCCCAGTTTAAAGCACAGCACATGAATATATATATATATATATATATATATATATGCTTAAACACGTAAATATAGCCTAAATACATATATGGTATGTGCTTTGCATATAATCAAATGCGGATGCGTCTGAAACACCCGAATCTCCCGCGGAAACGGCTTCATGAGGACTAAAATTCTTTGAACCATTCGATCAAGCAGAGCGCGTTTCTTCTTAAAGCAGTGTGGAGGGAAATAGGAGTCGAAAGTTAAATTCACCAGGAAATTTAAATTTTATTGAGGAACCAGCAATGAACAATTAGCACTGTTAAATAAATAAACAAATAACTTAAGTTATAGTAGAGTAAATAATGAAACAGCATGGCAACGCAGAACAGCAAGTCTCAAACGGACGGACTACTGCTTGAACAAGGGCGTCCAGTCGCTTCCCTCCCGTTTCTTACAATCAACATGTATAATCAATTTCATTTAGCAGTTGCTGGCCATATCAAGGTCAAAGCCATTAAAGCGCAGGTCAGGCCTACAGCGTCGTTCAAAAAGTATAGGGGCACAAAGGATAGGGAGTAGGTGCACAAGGAAAGCCAGATAGTGATAAGTGCAGCTGTAGATACGAGAGGGTAATGCACTGGACTGGCTCTGGTAACTCCTGCAAGTACCTGCTTTTTTCTGAAAAGTATGTCCATTGTGCGAATTGCCGCCCCAGGTTGACGCTAAGTCGCGAACTTTCTGTTGCTGGTTTATTTACCGCTGCAGACTTGTAACTCCTTTAACAGTACATCTTAAGTAAAATTGCTAGACGGAAATGAAGAAGAACGGCTTGGCATTGGGTAGGTTTCTTTGTACGAAAAAACTGCTTTTGTAAACTCTGTATTGGGTGTTATTTTTCCATGTCCGCTGATTTCACCACATATTTTTAATGTCTAAGAATGACTCGAGCTGACTTATTCCATGCGAAGATACTTTTAAAGTCAATTAATACTTATTAAGACCATGCACCAAAAATCCTGTCTTTATGTTACTTTTTTAAAAAGCGTATAATCATGCAAGTGCTGTGCAATTTTAAAATTATATTTGATTTGAACATTTTAAAATGGATGGTTGTGTGGATGACTACTATTGTGAAAGGTCTTCGTTTTACGGTCAGATATGTGCTGCCGTGTCAACTGTTTTGTAACGGATCGCTTGAAAAACAAAACAAAACAGGTAACTGACCTGTTCTTACACTGCAGTTTTCTTGGAAACGACAGGGATTGCACAGGCTGTTGTTACTCGATGTTCTTAATACCCCACTTGTGAATTTTCTTAATTATACACTGTCCTGAAATAACCAACGAAATATCTATCTATCTATCTATCTATCTATTTCAGCTAATGTAACAATTCATTTTTAAATATTTTACATTTAAAAATAACTATCTTCTCCTGTGTACATTTATTAAGAAACAATTTTCATTGTTAAGTAATTTACAATGTATATATAGAGGTGGGCAAAAGTAGGCTTACAGTTAGTTGCCTGTATGGCAAAAGACATGCAGGGTATTATTATTACAGTGTCTTTATTAACTTAATAGTTTTATTAACTCAAAAGAATGTCACAATGGCACAGTGTACTTATGTACAATCTTGTAAATGTACAAGTTGCCAGCCTCACATACTCACAACAAGTTAT
>JANRMT010062790.1:8035878-8115575 GCA_026402145.1 Polypterus bichir lapradei | reverse complement strand
CTATCTATCTATCTATCTATCTATCTATCTATCTATCTATCTATCTAATATTGGATCAAACAAAAGAAATAATAAAAACAGAAAGAAATAACTTGTTACATAAGTTATTTTTTCCTAAGTAAAATTGCTCTTGTACGATACCACTGACGTGGCACCATGAAATTTAGCAATGGACATATGATGAGCCTGAGTTTATATGAGCAGTCCCAGTGAAGGCCATCCAGCATTCATCTTCCAGGCCTATCAAGGTTTGTCTTCTGTATCGGGCTCCAGTGAAGCACATAAAGATAAATGTCTGGAGATAATTATGTGCAATGTAATTAATGCAGTCGATTAGCAAAAATGATTGACTGGGCAGACCCCTCTGAACATTGTAGGCACCGTCACGCAACAGAACGATTTTTTTTTTATGATGCCCAGCTATCTCAGTTTGAAAACTGGAAACTGTAATGCCAAATCGCTTTTGGGACTTTGGGTAGGCCCGGGGACTTAGATGGACAATGTGACCCCCAAGGCGGGTGAACTGTAAGAAAGACCGATCCTAAAATGGCCGAAATGAAGCATGTGAGTGTGAATGAAGAGACAGCAACGTAGACGCTGGAGGGACACCGCCCTATTTGTGATTGCGCAGCCGCGGTCCACGTTGTACAGTACAGCTAGTTCAGACCTGGGACTCTCCCTCTGTTTAATCGTGTCAAAAGGCGGAAAACCTTGACTCACAATGCGGGGAGACTTTTATAGCATGGCTATAAATTAGTGAACATGAATTAATACTCAGACACGATCTTCTGTCTGCATTTTGAGTGTCTGAAACATCTCAAGATGGAGGAAAGGGGGATGGTGGAGGAGTGTGCATGTGTGTTGACCATTTATAAAAATCGTCTTTCTCACATTTGCCGCTCCTGATTCATTCAGCTTATCCAATTTGTACTTTATTCTATTTAAAATATTATTTTATTATTTAACAACTTTAATTATGTTTTCTGAACGCTGGCTCAGCAGATTGCTTCCGGCTTCACCTCTGGATTTTTGGCTTTAATACCAAAAATTAAATACAGAAGAAACAACTCTCAACTAGAAATGCAGCTGCCGGAGGGATCTAGTAAAAAAAATAACAATGCTACATGCAAAAAATGAATAGTTTTCTCTTAAATTTCTTCTTAAATTTGCAAAGTAAAGTATAGCAGCTGCATCAGCGCATCTAGGTAAAAATGGGGGCATCCTAAAACTTCCAGCTACAGACAAAACACCAACTTCCGTAACATGGCAGCACACGTCCACCCGTGAGCCGCTGCCAGTCACACTGCAGGGTGGGCAGCCTTTGTGTCCACTCGATGTCAGTGCTGTAGGGGCTGCTTTTTGTTTACCAACTTTGTTGGATGTGCATGACAGATGTCACGTTACTCCTGTCAGTCAGGTCTTGCCACGATTGTGCTTTGAGAAATATACAAAATTATTTCCAGAGCCCAATGAGTGTATGTCTAATCCACCCAAGAATCCCCAATAGTAATTTATTCTCCACACTTTTTATCTCATCTTTGGATATTCTGGCAACGAATGCCAGATCTCAGTAATGTGTAACTTCTGCTGAGCCGTAGTAGATAATTTAGGAAAGCTGGTATGGCAGTGGCACATTCCTGGCAGTGAAAGCAAGAGTGAGCAGCACTCTTTGTGTAGGAGTGAACAGCACTCTTTGGGTAGTGCTACTGGAGCTATCTGCTTGTGAGAGAGCACAGAATTATGGCAATGTACCACCCGGGGGGAGATAGTAAAGTAGGAGAAGGGAAGACTATGTAAAGACTAGTTGGGGAGTTGACCTAGTGAACGTGCAAAAGAGTTATAGATGAGAATGGAGAGCAATGCAGAGCTGCGGAGTAGTACTATGAGGAGACTGTAGAGCACCCATCTAAGTGGAGAACAGTAGAGGATCCATCTCTCTGAGAGCACAAAGATCAAAAAAGAATCATTTATATCTGGATGTAG
Source organism: Polypterus bichir lapradei (assembly GCA_026402145.1). Taxonomy (NCBI): domain Eukaryota; kingdom Metazoa; phylum Chordata; class Cladistia; order Polypteriformes; family Polypteridae; genus Polypterus; species Polypterus bichir. The sequence continues at coordinate 8,113,592 of JANRMT010062790.1, read as the reverse complement.
AGCAGTGGAGGAGATACTTGGGTAACATAGAAGACAAATAAGTTTACTCTGAGTGAGGGCGCAAACAAGGAGCAGTCTGTGTGGGGGTTCAAAGAGTTGTCTTTGGGGAAAGGAAGAGAGCCATGCTGGAGCAGCCTGAGTGAGCGTGAGTAGTCATCAAGGAGCAGCCTAGGTAAATGGAGTGAGTAATGGAGGAGAAACCTCTGTGGAATTAAAGAGTAATGGAAGAGCAGCCTATAGAAGAGTGGTGAGTATTGTAGGAGCAATGTTTGAGAAATTCAAGAGTAATGGAGGAGCAGCCTGTGTAAGAGTGGTGAGTATTTGAGGAGCATCCTGTGTGCAATTCAAGAATATTGGAGGTGCAGTCTGTGTATGAATGGTGAGTAATGGAGGAGCAACCTTTTAAAAATTCAAGAAGTAATGGATGAAAAGCCTGTGTGAGCCTGAAGGGTGGCCTGTTTCACAATGCAAATAGCATATGAGCTGCCTGTGTGATATATTGTGTATAGGGTAGTGGAGGAGCAGCCTGTGTAAGATTAAAGAGTAACAGAGAAACAGCCTGTGAGAGTATGGAATAATCTAGGAGAAGAGCAATAGAGGAGCAGTCTGTGTGACAGTGAGGAGTAGCCTGCATCAGTGTGTAAAATAGCAGAAGGGCTGTCTGTGTAATATAGTGTGTATAGTATAATGGAGGAGTATCTTGGGTGAAAGTCTAGAGCAGGGGTGCCCAATGCGTTGATCGTGATTGACTGGTAGATCGCAATGGTAGTGCAGGTAGATTGCGTTGCATTCAAAAAAAATTTTTTTTAAACATTAGTTTATCATATATCCTCCATATACCATTTTCTACTTGATTGACATACAGGCCAGTCTGAGATCTCTCTTCTTCTCACACACTGGTCATCCCGCATGCATGATCAAACGCGCGAGCTACTGCAAAACTTCGGATGTGATCTGGTTAGCTTTCTAATTTATATCGACTAAAGAATGGATTTAAAAAAAAAAAATTGATTAGGGAGGGTATGGGCTGGATGTGGAATGGGAAGAGGATTTTTTTTCTCACAATGTCACAATCGAAGTGCGATTGTCTGACATCCGAGGTTCGATCCCCGATGTGGGGTGCAGTGGAGTGTGTACGCCTGATGAGCCCAAAATAGGGCGAAACACGTGTCGTGTACCCTTTGCATTATTTGACAGTTAACTATGTAACATTCTATGATCTGCTTCTCACAACTGAAAGGGCACCCATGGCGCATGTCTACCGACTAGCAGACCAACCACACACGTTACCTGGTAGTTGACCACCCATACAATCAGATTGTGATTCAGACTTCGTATGATATATATATATATAATTTTAATTTTAATATTATATATATATATAATATATATTATATATAATATATTATAATATATATATATAATAATATTATATATATATATAACCTGGTCATTTTAAAAGTAGCTCGCAAGCCGAAAAAGTGTGGGCCTAGAGTAACAACGGAGATGTCTTGTCTGACAATGCAAAGGAATAGTCTGAGTGAGAATTAAGAGGAGTGAAGGAGACGTCTGTGTAAGCATACAAAATAGTAAACGAGAAGAGTAATGATGGAGCCACCATTCTGAGTGCAAAGGAGTAGACTGCATGAGAATGAAGAGTGGTTATGGAACCACTGGCTCTCTGAGTATGCAAGGGAATGGTGGAGTAGCCTGTGTCAGAGTTTAGACTAGCAAGGAACTGCTTCTGTTAGGGTGCAAGGGAGCAAGGAAGACGCCAGACGCCTGTCAGTGAGTTAAGACCAGTGGAGGAGCCAGTTGTATGAGAATATAAATGAGTTGAGTAGCTGTCTGCCTAATATTAGAGAAATAATCTACTTAAAAAAGCAGAGCAGTAGAGGAGCAGTCTGCACAGATATACAAATCAATCCAAGTGAAAATGCAATGGAGTAGAAGGGTAGCCTTTGTTAGAGTACAGGGTAGTAGGAAAGCAAGCCTGTGGGGTAAGGGAGGAGTGTAGAGTAGCAAAGGAGTTGCCCATTTTAAAGTAGAACGGTGTAGAGGGGTCACCCATATGAGTTTCAAATGAGCAGCATAGTGTGAGAGTGAGGAGGACTAGTAGAGGAGTAGCCTGTATGAAAGGGTAGAGTAGCTGAGGAGAAGTTCATATGGTAGAGGACCACAGTAGCCAAATGGCTATTTGTGTCAAAAAGTGTAAGTGTCAAAGTAATGGCTAATTTTGCCTGAGGGTCCAATAACATGAACTGAGAAAGTGTGAATAAAGCTTCAGAGTGACTTCTGTCAGATCGAGTGCAGGGAGTAAATCTTTATTTTGCCAATGACACCTTAATCATGCTATTAAAAGCAGAATTATTTAAGCAATAACAGCAAAAGATATTAAGAACAATGGAACCGCTGTTGTGACATGTTTATCTGCTTCACGCTGGAATGAGATCAACAAATTGTGAAAACAGTGACAAGTCAATGTTCATTTAAATTTAGCTATTGAATTACAGCTTGTGCATCTAGAATGTGTACGATACTAACCGTCAGTATCCCAGCATATTACAGCCTGCTGCTGGGATTTGATCCCAAGCCAAAACCAGAAGATATTTTTAGTGTCCTCAGAGGTTTCTTATGATTGATTGCCAATTATGGTATGTTTTTTAGTTTTTATTTTTGCCCCCTTTCCTGACTCTCTTAAGTTATTTTAATTTTAACTTTACTTGACAAGCTACTATATGTTAAGGTGACAAAATCAGACCCGATGGTATTGGAGCCCCCATTGGCGACCTCTAGTGCCCAAACAAAGCCTGTCCTGATGCAGGCCTCCTCTGATTGGCCACTGTGAGTGAACCTTGGTCGGGTTTCTTCCACCAAAACAATTTGCAGTATGAGACTTAGGCTTCCTTCTCATTTTAATAATGAGCAAAAAACAGAAAAACACGACCGCTCATCCTGCATGCTCACCCCAACCCCCACCAGGCAGCATGGCAATTTTGCGGTTGTACTGAATGAATTTGCAAGAACCCCTTCGTGCAGCAGATTTTGCATTTTTCCAATAAAGTGCTGGATTGTATTGGGAGCCCGCTTCCAAAGCTGAGCTTTGTTCCAAGAAGATCTGGCCAACAATGACTTTTTTGATTCCAAAATCCGACATGGTTACAAGCAACGTATTTCAATACCATTCGCCATTTAATGCACAGCACCTTTCAATGTAGCCTCGCGTAGCCTGAAACCACCCCATCTACATGATTCTCTGCATCACAGTGACAGCTACGGTACCAGGGTACAGATTCAAAGAAATACGGAAAGCATTCTTGGAAAACAAAGTTTATTTTTTTTGTTTTTTTGTTTGTGTTTGAAAATCTTCAGCCATCTGTGGGGAGTTTGCCGTGTGACATGCAGCCAGTTTCTATTAAATAAGTTTAAAGTTCTGGAAATAAATTAATTATTCACTGACACCATCCGGTGCATGAGATTCTGGGATATCTCATGGTTCTGGACTTGACATGTGACTTTACCCAAGGTGGCTCACAGACACCCTGCAGGAGATGTTGGTCACCACTATTGTGATTTGGGGCAAGTGCCGTACAACATTCATTTATTTTCGTGCCGTAAGTGCAGCAGGCAGCTTCTTTATGTACGGATGCAGTGGAGCGTTCAGTTTATTTATATGGCAGAAGGAAGTTATTTTCAGAGAGGTGAGCTTCTCAATTTGTAAGCTGACTTCTGCAAGGTGTAGATGCAGAGGTTCGATGATTTGGAGCAACAGTTAATTTGTACAGTACACATACAGTATAGGGGCCTGTGCTGTTTCTGAGTTGAAGGAGGGGTTAGTCTGTTTGTAATGACAGGCACTTTATTTAGAGGAGACATCTTTTGAATGGATGCAACAGTGATGTCTGCATTTTTTTTTTGTTAATTCTATGTCCTTCTTCTCTGCATAGTAGCGCATGCCATTCCTGACAAGAGGTTACCAAAAAAGTTATAGATAGTTCTATCTATCTATCTATCTATCTATCTATCTATCTATTGAATTTACTTATTTCAGTTCTAAAGTCAAGCAAAAGGACACTTTTTATTGTTGCAGTTCAGAAACACAGGGATCTAGATGGCATATCCTAGAAGTGTTTAGTATATAATTGGATCCCAGGGTAGAATACCAGTACACTGAAGAATAATTAAATGTAAAAAGAATGTTTCATTATCTATACTGAAGTGCAAATAATACATACTATGTATATACAGTCTCTCTCTCTGTCTCTCTCTCCATATACACACAAACACACTAATGAAACATGCAGATCTTTGGCTGCATCCATTTCTCCGTCTTTGTCATTCTTGCATTCTGTATCTTGCACTTGATGCTCAGCAGTCGCCACTCGCCACCATTCTTCTCTGCTTCCTATTATGATGTTCTTTGTCACATCGTCAACCTCTGATATTTGTTTGATGCTTAGCAGATGACGCTGTCTTCTTTTTCCTTCCTCCATGTAATTTTGTTTTCCTATCACATTGCTCTAAGATGCCCATGAGTGAAGGTTAGATTGCTGCGGTTGCCACTACCTCAGTGTTTTTCAATTTCCAGAACATATCAGGTCATAAACTTTCGATCAACACCAAGACCAAAGTTCAATTTCCAGTAGTTGGTGTGACAGATGGACAGACTTTAGCATTTTATAGACAGATAGTTAGATAGATAGATTTAACTTTAAATAAAATAGAAAGGTAAGATTGTTGGAGTACCATGAAGATATGCTCTGTATAATGAGTAAAGAAAAGTACACCACATAACAAAAATGACCACACAGGTCATGAAAACAACAAACCATCTACTTTTCACAGAGACACATTACTCCTTGTGTACGTAAGTGGGTGCCTTGACTGAATGCTGACTTGTGGCACAAATGTTGTCTTTTATATTTGGTTCAAGGCAGATAGGGGTGGACTTCTGGGTTGAGAGCAGCAGAACTGACATCACTGTGGTGATGGACTTGTCCTGTGGGTGACGAAGGTGTTAGAGGCATTGCCAATATTGAGGCCATACCATATTCCCTTACTTGAGCATGTCTTATGCATTTTTATATATTGTAGTTGTGCACGGTATGACAACTGATTGCAAAAAATGTTGAGGCACTAGCCAGGTCAGAATTTTCAGAAACAGTACACAATGTCACATAAAAGGCAGTGTAACACAAAGTAAAATGCTGTTGTAGCAATCACGTCTGGTTTGGAGCTCTGTCTCTTTTGAGCATTGGTCCAGAATGAGACGCCACCCTCTGTGAGCGCATCGGATGTATATACAGTAGTCCTCCAACTGGAAGGGGTGGAGTCAGTAGTCCTCATTGGGTGACATTTTCTGGCTGTGGAAATGGGTGGGATTGCTTACCCAAGATGAATTGGGAGGGTAATCCACAGACAAAAATTTGTAAAAATATATACATTGTATATGCATATATGTTTAGAGTGTGATGGATGGTCGGGGCCCATGCCTGGCCGGGACGCCCCACACCACACATACCAGGGGGACAAGGGTGGGAAACCCAATATCTCCCCCTAGATGCTAGATGGTAGCCTCCCTGGCTTGCAGCGGTGCCTCAGACTCCCCCAGGGCTTCATGGGGGTTGGAGTTCTGTGCAGCCCTGTTGGGTTCCTCAGGCGCCGCCTGGGGGTGCAGAAGCAGGAGCTCCTGGCCCCCTTTGGGCATTGGTCTCGCCACACTCGGAAGTGCAGCTGGATGTCAGCAATCAGGCACCTGGAGCACTTCCGGGTACCCAATAAAGGGAGCCAGCGACCACCACTCGAGCCAGAATCGGGAGGGAGAGGATGAGGTTGCCAGGGAGGAGTGGTGGAGGAAGAGAAAGTGATTTATTACTTTATGTGTTTAGTGTACTGTGCTTGGGACTGTGTTGTGGCTGGAGGGATTACGGGGATGACATGCCCTCCAGCTGAAGAAAAATAAATGTTTGTTTTATCTTACCCGTGCCTCCCGTGTGAATCTGTGTCGGGTCAGGCGCAATATAGCTCCTTTTCTTAGAAGAGTCACAGAAAGATGCCACTATTTCCAGACGCTTCCAATGGTATAAGGAGTGGCTTGGAATAGGATGTCAATCCACTGTCACAAATATATGAGTAAATGTATTCAGGTTGAGGGAAAGCTGTAGCCTGCTGCACTGTTTGCAAGGAAGGAATCATCCCAGGAGGGGATGCCCATTTATTGCAACATATTACTGTATGTCTAGTAATTTTCTGGGACATGCGAAGTTGGAAGTGGATGTGATGCCAGTCCACCAAAGAGTAAACACCTGCACACACCAATGCTTATTCTACATATATAATATGTGGTTAAAATAAAATAAATAAAAATGATGAAAGCTTAGTGGAAAGAAAATTCTCGAAATTCTGATATACAGTGCAGCATGGCTGCTTATTTGCAGGAGCAGATCATTCTGTGGGTTCGCCTCCTCTTTTTTACTGGGTGCTGGAATGGAAATTTGCTTTATCTGTAGCTTCACCTGGAGGACCAAAGACTTAGACTGCTAGATGTGGTTAATCCAGTCAACGTTTACTTCAACTAAAGCTGAGGAACAGCTACTTTATTTGGAGTCCCTTGTGTCACTCTGTAGCTGTGGTTAATTTGGAGGAGTGATTAATGCGTGGGGTGATTCCTTTATTTGCAGCAGGCTGTTACTTTGGCTGCAGTGGACTAGTAGTGAATCCCAATGCCATTTCCTACTGCAAGAGCAATGCTGGGGTGATAAGCACCACTGCCAAAGAAGACTGTACTGATAAAGGGGGGCGGGGGGCACAAGGTGAGTGATTGGTAAATGTAGAGTCGCAATAACTATATTTGTGGAGGACAGTTCATTTGTAAATTAGTTTATTTAAATGTGTACACATAGGGCAGTTACTGTACTTTATCAGCAAGAGCAGACACTTTAGACCGTTTTTTTTTTTTTTTAATTCAGGGTCGCTGAATAATTTAGAGACAGTTACATTTTTTGCATTTTGTACTTTTGTAGTAGTTAACTTTGTTTGCATTGACGCCTACTTTGAAGGGCTGTCTATTTATTCTCTCATTGCAGGTTTGCAGTAACTGATGGTTCAGATGAGGCAGAACAGTAGTCCAGGGTTCAAATCCTAATCCTGGTTATTTTCTGCATTCTCTCTGTGTCTGTATGGGGTTTTTTTTTCACCATGTACTCTATGTTTTGCTTTCATCCTAAAACAATGCAGTTGCCGACTTTAAATTTTTCCCATGTTGGTCTTGTGATGAACGGGCATTCTGAGCCTGTAGTGGATTCGATACATCTTTGCATGTGATATGGGACTGAGAGTGACTGTGCCCAGCAGTGGACTTGCATCCCTTCCAGGACTGATGCCTACCATAAAGGATAGGCAAACTGACTTAAACAACTTTAGGAAATTATTTAAATGCTGTTTATCATTTGCAGGGGTAAATTTCTGGGCCGGGTTGTTATGCTGATTTGAAGGACGACTATTGTAACTGAAGGGAAAGTTAATTAGAAGAGCAATTTAACGAGATGGATGATTTGTGGAGAAATTATTTAATTTGATGGAACGTGTAAAGTGAAAGGCACTAGTTTTATTTGCAGTGTAGGATGATTTGGAGGGCAGTTATTTCACTCATGGAGGCAGACGTTTTGGAAGGCCACTTATTTTATTAGGTAATTAGTGGAATGGTTTCTGAAGAAAAAGGCAAAAGGGTGGCACGGCAGTGCTGCCTCATGGATGCAGTGTCTTGGGTTCAAAACCCAAGCCTGCTTATTTGCACTTTATCACCATGCCTGTGTGGGATTTTCTCCTGAATCTCCAAAGAGATGCTAAATTGGCACCTCTCCATTGGCTCTGTGAGAGTGCCCTGTAAAGAATGGGTAACCTGTCCAGTGTTGGTTCCTACCTTTGTGCTCTGTGTGGTCAGGACAGGCTCCGGCCCCTGCCTCCTGAAACCCTAAATTGGATGCATCAGGTTTGAGTGGCTGTGTTTGTGTTATGAATGAGCAAATGACTTGGGTGGCAATTACTTTGTGTACAAGGGTAGATTTTATGTTTTTTTTTATATATTTTAATTTTTTTGTATTAAAAATATGGGGAATGTGGGTGCACAGTCGGTTTTCCAGGACAGCTTACCCGTGACGATCACATGTGGCTCTGAGTTTGTGGCGGGGCATGCAGGGGAGGTTGTGCGCTAGCAGGCTGCATTAAAAGCACAATGATAGAAGAAAATGACGCGGGCGCGAAAGGATAATTATGTTTGCCTGCTTATTTTCAATCTGCTTAGTGAAGTGCAAATCGTCGAAACAAATGCAGGTGAAATTTCTAATTTCCTAAAATATAATAGGCTCTGTTTGAAATAGGATTGTGAGCCAGGCAAGAGAGGGGGAGAGAAAGAGAGATGTTCTTGGTGCCCCGAGAGGTTTAACACTTGGTTGCCAGCATCGACCTTCAGCTTTTAATCATTAGCGAGTCTTGGCTTCTGAGCAGTAGGTCACTGTGGCTGGGAGTCTGTACGTTGTGTCCAGTCAACAGTCCTCGGGGCTGTAATCTCACACAATCATCAGGTTAGTCAAGCTTGTGTAAGCTGAAAATTATCATGGCTGGGGCACTGCGCGTGTCAGACTGACTGTCATAGTGGCATTACTACAGTCAATAAAGGGCCTACTCCTACTCCGTGGGTGGCGCTGGTTTCACCAGCCCCTCTTTGTAGTGTCATGGCCAGTGGACTGAGGACCCGTGACTCAACACAGTGGCATATTTTGGATCAAGAGCAGCAGACCTGATCTCCATGTGTCTGGCATCTTACCATCCTGTGCCACTCAACTTGAAAGCCTGATTAGTGGAGAAACATAATTTGAAAATTACTTGCCAAGTGGCTTTAGCAGCAAAGGGCCTGTCCGTTACCCAACAGGCAGGGTTTGTATAGCATTTTGGGCATGCAATAGGATGGTCCTTGGTTATTAGAGAGGTATCAACCCAACACCCCTAAGTGTGGAATAATTCACAAAGGCTAATGGATATTTCCAAAGTTGCTGAAGACTGGACACACATTTTAAGGTAGGCTTTTGGTTGGTAAACCATCATCACCCTCATTTAGTTGTGCCAAAGCCAGCTTACTTACTGAAGCCTGAGTAAGTCTTATGGATGAACACTATCACTCCATCCCCAGCTGACTGTGGCCTCCTCCTCTCTCCTGAGCTTGTGTTTGCAGTGCACTATCATCTGTACTCGTCCTTTGAGGACTGTTGTCCTCCTCCTGTTCCATTTTGTCTTAGCTGTGCATGTGCCAGCCAAAGACTTTTTTCTGAGGATGGCAGATTGAATTGATTTTACTCCAGCGGACTGCTTTGCCTAACATTGCGGTTTTTGCTCATCTCCATTTCGGCCTTTTTCTCATCCTTAGTGTCATCCCTCACCATCCAGTCTTCTTATGGTATGAAAGTTTGTGTGAATTCTCACTCTCATGAGGATGAAGCAGCACTCTTCACCCTGAAAACCACTTCTGTCACCTGAACTTTCCCTCTATTTTGATTTATTTTACAGACCAAGGCTTGTACCTTAGTCTGTCTCTTCCATCTTCCTCCCACAGTGTGGGAAAGGCTGCAATGTCTACATTGACTGGAATTTTATTCTTGGTTCTGTTAAGGAAGGCAGATTTACAGAATTGTGCAGCCTTGAGCCTTCTCCATTCCCCTTTACTAGCGGTCTTCTGTTATTTGTAACATTTCATAGGTATTGTTCCCTGCTGATGAGATTTCATTCACATATGGCTCTCTCTGCACCACTCCAGATCTGGAACAAATGTTGCCAGGCTACTGTGTAAAAAGGGCACCGAGGTATAACACAGAAGAGGGGGTTACAGTGACAAACATTCAAATTGCAAAGCCTGGCCTCCCTGTTTGGGCCAGCATTCTCCACACTCTATGAGGAGCTGTCCACTTGCCCTGGCATTCAGACCTCCTGCCTGTCTGTCCATCCTTTCTCCTTACAAAAAACACTTTGCCATTCTTCTGTCTCTAAACTGTCACAGATCACAGTCTACGTCTCCAAGATACACATGACCCGGGCATCACCCAAGCCTGCCCTTCTCACACTGACCACCCAAACTACAGTGCTCTCTGCCAAGCCGTCCCTTCTGCATGCTCCTGACGTTGTTCCCAAAGCAGTGCTGAGATCCCATTAAACCTTTTTGTCTGGGCAGCCACTGCCAAGTGGAGACATGCCTCTAGGTGACTCCCCTCATCCTAAACATGTTTTAATATGGCCTCTAATAACTCACTGATTTGCAGCATTTTTTGAGACACACGTGATTTGGTCACTCTGGCCCCGATGACTGCTCCGTTCTATGAAAGATACTCTGTGTGGACACCTCTTCAAAACTCTGTGACAATATTTGTATGGTACAGTATTCAAATAGAGAAAATGACATTCATTCATTCTTTTATGACAGCGTACAGCATAAAGTAAAGTTTGATTGATTACATTTAGGGCTTTGTGGTGGCATGGTGGTTAGTACAGGAATCTGGGCCTAAATCCCAGTTTGAGCACTGTGTGTTTAAAGTTTACTTATTCTCTGGGTCAGCGTGGGTTTTTATTTGGAAGCTCCATGCAGGTTAGGCTAATTGGTGAATTTAATTTGGACCAGTGTGACCGAGTGTGGTGTCCCATCCAGGGCTGTATTCTGCTTTTCAGCCATCTTTGCTGGAATAGCTTTGTTCTCACCATCACCTCAACCCATATATGGACAACTAGGAAAAGCAGGCCTAGTAACGTGGTGATGTTAAAATTCAGGGTTGTGGTATGTGATATCACTTTTACTAGGCTGGTCAGAGATATCTAATTCTGCTGTGTTATCAAACCTATTAAATCCATGTCAGAGCAGAAGGAGCTTTTCTCATTTGTTTATTTAGCTGGTGTTATTCTAAGTCTCACAGTGGTTTCCATACTTATAGTAAGACAACATGGGTTTAGAAAATTGAAGTATAAATTCCATGAGAGCACTGGCATGTTTCATGACTGGCTCAGGCTCACACAGCACATCATTAGCAGTAATGGAACTTGCACCCTTATGACATGCAGTAGGAGTGACTTTGTAGTATCATTAAATTGATGAATCACATTTGCTTTGAGTTTAAAATAATAAACCAAAAAATTCAGCTGCATGTAGCATCATTTGAAACTCCTGGGCTGTTTCCTGCAGGGCAGTTAGTGTCTTTTGAAAGGCGCTGGCACTACGCTTGCTATGCAAAAGTTCACTTGGATGAAGAGACATTCATTTTATCAGCTAGCTGTTAGTGGGCAGCTTCAGCAGATCAATTTACTATAAACTATTGTTGAATTCATCCCTGGTGTGCAATCTGACGTGTTAACCGCTATCCTCCTGTACCCAAACACTGTTTTAGAGAGAGAGAGAAAGGTTGAGAGCATGCACTGATTACAGTGCGCTGCCACAGCCACTACATGACAAACCACCCATATTGGGACCCGGTGCAACACGTGACACCTCAGCACCACACTGGAACAGTGTGAGGTTTGTTTTTTTAGTCATGTCACCCATTCCCACCCTCCCAATGTTTTCCCAGCAATTTGGAGGACCTGCTTGTAGGGCAGGATGCAGGTTAAATTCATATTAGGGACGAAGCAATTGAAGATTAAGGGCCTTGCTCATGGGCCCAACAGAGCAGTGTCACTTCTGACATTTATGGGATTCAAACCTGCAACCTTCCGATTGGCGGCATTTCGCCTAATTTATATATTCTATTTACTGTTACATTTTAAAGTGTCTGTTTGGTGATTTGCTGCTAAGGCAGATTGGCGACTGCAAACAGGCCACGAGGAATACTTTATAGTTTACCATCCTAGCCAGTATGAGGGATGTTTGAGGGATATTTAATGGCTCACAAAAGAACGGGTGCAGGATCACTGACAGCAGGGTGTTTAACTCAATTGTTAATTGGGAAGTGGCACTTCATAATATGCCACAAAGCATAAGAACTTGCCATGACTGGATCGCAGCCCAGTTTGTACAGGTCTTCCAGGCTCCTGATTGGGTAACTTTAAGGACTGGCTTAGGCTGAGAGATGGATGGTTTAATTGAGGTGAGGTGAAAGCTGAAGATGACAAGATTACAAAAGAGTAGCCCTGCGCCTTTCTGAAAGCCTCTGAGGTGACACAGATTTCTGGCTGCATTCCATGAGATGGTCTTGGGAGCAGAAGTGGTTAAAGCTGCTGGGTCTGTTTTGCAGGGGTATTTAAAATTTATGATGGATGATGGTGTGTGTTTTGTCCTAATCTGAAATGCATGCTGTCTGACAAGTGTACGTTTCATTAGAATCCCGCAGAGAGTGACACACAGCACTTCCATCTCTTGGCGCTGATTTGATATTTGTTACCTTCAATTGCTGCCTGATTGATGAGGGGCACTGACAGCATCATACTCTTCCTAATAATGGGCCCGCCTTTCTCTGTTCCAGATTTGAAGGAGGCAGAGACAATCTTTTCCCAATGGACTACTTCTTCACTCCACAGAGATCGTGCCTGATCTGTGGGGATGAGGCCTCGGGGTGTCACTATGGAGCTCTTACATGCGGCAGCTGCAAGGTGTTCTTCAAAAGGGCCGCTGAAGGTAAGGTGCATGGCTGACTGAGAAAACAAGAGAAAAATTTGTTTAGAGGGTAGCTGACAAAAGGTCAATTAACAGAATGTTCTCTGCAAATGCACCTCATCATTCAAACACGGAGACACAAATCCTGATCATCTAGGCAGGCAGAGTGCACCTGTCACTGTAGTCCCCTGGTTAGACTGACAGTCACACATCCTCTGCTAGAGTTCCCTCATGAAGCAGATAGGCACAAATCAACATTACCAGGTAAATGCAATCCCTTGATCAGTCTAATGGGCGAGCCTGCTGGTTCAATCCCCTAATCAGACAGGCAAATTAATGCCTCTTATTGGAGTATCCTGGGAAAACGAGAGACAGACACACACACACTAGTCGGGATTCTGCTATAGAAATGGAGAGAGATGCACCTGTCCCTGATGTCTGCTAGTCAGATGGACAGACACATATCTGTTAATAAAGTATCTTGGTAAAATGGCGAGACAAATATACCCATGTCTCTGCAACTGCAGTCCCCTCATCAGGCAGACACACATATTATGGCAGGTAAAACAGAGAGACAGCGGCCCAGCTATCATTGCATTCTCCTGTCTAGACAGCCAGATGCACATTTGTTACAAGAGTTCTTAAATGGAGCAGAAAGACCCAAAACTGCAATCCATGGACCGGCCTAACAGATCACTGTGCCACTGCAACACTCTGAACACATAGTCCAACATTAGACAGACAGATGATCTTATCTCCACCTGTCAGCCAGACAGATGATCAGACACACATCTGTTATTAGAGATGCTAAAACCTACCAGTGCAATCCTTACTCAGCTGCACAGGCCCACCTACCACTACCGCCGAGTGATCAAACAGACATATGATTAGCCATACACACACCTGTCATTGGTGGACCTTGCTAAAAGACAGAGACAGACACCTACCTGTCACTCTCTAAATGTTTGATAATCTGACTGGCATTCCTGTAGTCCCATGCCTCAGTAAGACTGACAAATGGTCACACATCTGTCATTTATAAGATACATCAGATACCAGTTATCAAGGCTTCTGGTGACAAGTGGAGACGCAGAGGCCTGTCACTTCAACTCCTGATATGGTAGGCATACAGACACTTGAGCTGTCTGAAGAGACCAATCCACGTAGTGATTTTCACCACCAGCATATTAGATGAGCTTAGATATCTGACAGAAGGACACACCAGTCACTGTAACCCCCTGATTAGGTCGTCCCCAGTACAAACAAATACTCAAGTTAGTGCTGCACACTTAACTGTCAATACAGTCCTTTGTTACAGCAGCCCCTGAACACAGACATGCTTGTTAGGAACAGACAGATGGATGCATCTCTTCCTGTAGCCCCCCCATATCATTCAGACACACCCCCTACTATTGCAGTTCATCACATTCATAGCAGAGTTACCACTTGCCCAGTGCAGGGTGGCACCTCACATAGCATTGGATCAATATTTGAAGATACCACCAAGTTAGAGACTTTCGATTACTCTGACATCAACCTCTGCAGCTGTCTGTCTGCTGCTTGATCACACCTGCTCCCTGAGAAACGTGGTCAGTATCTCACTTTCACCTTACCTCATTCTTGACTCCCTCTCTTATGCTGCAGGGCGTGCATTAAAGAGACCTACAGGGGACAAAGTGAAGCAAATCAGTAGGGATTGGGCCTGGGGGGAGATCGGAAATTCCATATCTTCTGTGCTGGGGCTCAATGTAGACAAATCCAGCAGGGTATGGTGAACCAAAAAGGTGGCCAAAGTTGTTTTTCTCATCCAGAGAAAGAAAAAGAGAAACGCCTCCCACTATGTCACACCCTAGGGAGTCGAGACATTGTCTGAATTTGCTTTTTTTAAGATGGGAGAACCAAAGAACAACAAACAAACCCCCCTAATAGGCATGACTTCAGTAATGTAGACCCCAAGGGGAAGCAACCCTCTTTTTAAACAGTTTGGCACTCATCGTGCTTTTCTGCCTGGGCTCCAACTGTTATTGTGGGTGGGCACACCTGCTCCATTGGATTAAAATCTAATAAGCAAATAGAATTGCCGTCAATCGAGCCAAATAAAATAATCCAATTAGCATACAAAATAATTCACCGGAAAAATGAAAACATTGCCAGTGCCATGGTTGTACAACACTGTTACTTGGTGGCCAGCCACTTTTATTTTGCACTAGTTATTAGATATTGGCTGAGTGCAAGACCAGGTAGAAGTGGGTACTTGATTGCATGACCAAACAGTATCATACACTTCATGGTGGCCATCAGCATTTGTAGGCAGAAATGGGAACTTCACGGTTGACCATGAACCTGACAAAACAGATGAATCCCTAGATAGTAGCTGTGAATACAACTAGGCAAAAGTGGGCACTTGATGGTGTTCATCAGCATGACCAACAGAGGTGGGTATTTAGTGGTTGCCTTAAGCTGTTCGCTTCGCTGTTATCCTCACCAGGCCAAGATGGGTATTTGATAACGTGATTGGGCAGAAACAGGTAGCCAAGAGTGTTAGGAAGAAAATGTGAAGAACTGTATATCTTATGGTTCCTATAAACGTGATTAGTAAAATGGGGATTTTTGACAGAAGGAGGAATCTTTACAAGACTGATGGCAACCTGAAACTGGAAGTTCCAATGTTCAAATGAGCAGTTTTACTGACCCCATTTCTATGGTGCTATGAAGTCTGCACCTGATGTCCTGCTGTCAGCTCTTGGCACTAAAGCTAACATTGCAGCACCTTGGGCTTTCTGATATGCTCATTTGGCTACTTTGGACTGTCCAGTCAAAGCCGGTGCACTCAAGCGCTTTCTAAGTCCGTGCCAACACTGAGGGCAATACAGACTTTTTTTTTGTTCTCTTCTTGGTGGGTGCTTTACAAGTTTCTGGCCAGCACACTTAAAATTTGTTTGTTAACAACATAATAAAAGTTAATTATTAGTTGTCCAAAGTAGCACCAGTAGGGGCTGATGGGAAATCAGATAAGCAATACCCTCACACCCCGCGCCCCCCCTCATGCCCCCCCATCTACCACAGCAACCCAGAGACTCACATCCACGACACACAGGATTATGGAATTAAATGTCAAGATCAAGGACTGTCTCTATAACAACAGCAGCCGCCGTCGAGGCGGCAGGGTGAGCCAAACCGGCAAGCGCTCATAGCGGCACTGCCAGTCTGACCAGCTTCCCTCTGTGATATGAGCCATGTCGAGGACATTGTATCAGGCTTAGAAATCTGATGGCACATAGTTCCTGTGCCAAGTATATTTAAACACAACTGGCGTAAGGACATCACTGATAACAAGGTAAATACAGTAAAAGTGAAGGCAACCATTGGACAGAGTGTTCTTCCACAAGGTCTCACCAAGGTGTGGTCCTGGTACAGGCACATTTGTACTCTAGAAGCAGGAATGCTCTCTAGCAGGTTTGTTTAGCTCAGTAAAATGAGAATGTCTTTACGTCACATTGCAATGACACAGGGTGCCAGGCCGGAGTTCCACATGTGTTTTTTGGGCCACTGGTTCAGAATTTCTGTCTCATACTGACAAGTCTCTAGCAGGCCTCTGTGTATAGGGATTGGGTGTCATTGATGATAAGGGTGGCCATGATGAAGAATAGAAGATGAAAAGTTAGATAAGGTGGGGAATGACTTTAATCTACAAATATAGGAAATTACAGGGGATATGAACAGAATGCCAGTGCTTGTGGGGTCCCTGATCTACACAGAGACCCCATCTGGCTACCACATCCCTTACTATACAATCATAAAAGCAGACATTAAGTCCTAGTGGCTTCAGCAATGGACTGGAAAATGTCAATTCAAATCTCAAACTCATGTCACCTGCCAGTGCCCATGATGTAGAATCACAGGATTGTCCTCAAATTTGTAAAATGTACTGCAAATGGTATCAGAGAGGTTTGCTGCTCACCCCTGAATATCTGGCAGCACTCCAATGTCAGTAGCCCACCAGCTGAACAAATTTATCAATAAAAGCAGCCAGGCAGTAAATCAAAATGTTCTGCAAGTGAGCCCCCAAGACACCTTTTTTGCAAGACATAGTATAGCTGTATGTCACAGCATAGCCACCTCCTGCGCACAAGCCAGCTCACATGCATAGTGGCTCACCATCATAAAAGGATTCAGAGCTGACCAGTTAAGTTCAGAGAAGAGTGTCAGATCTGAGTTATATGTATATGCGTCTGCTTTGGATTTTCTTTTACATGGCATTACATGCTTTATTTTATAATGCTGTACATCACCATTATACAGTTTAGAATGGTGGCCAAAAGAGGTGGAAACACATGGGTACTGGGTCATGCAGCATATTGAAAGCAGACGTTGCTGCTGAGCTAATGAAACGGTTCATATCACTGCCTGCTTAGTGCTGGATATAAAAATGACACGCAGGTTGTGTTGCCTATCATTATGCCTAACCATTATATCACTATGTCTAGAAGATAAAACGTGCATGATTCAGAAAGTGGGATGATTGGTAGGAGCTCCACTGAGAAAGACAGCCCGACTAGCTATTGTTTCGCAAAGATCAAAGTCTTGGACAGGGTATTGTCCTGGATTGTGGCATACCAAAATAAACAAGTGAAGAACTCAGAACCAAAATCAAACATTCTCTAACCCACTTAGCCCAATTCAAGATCACAGGGAACTAGAGACCTATCCTGGCAGCAGTGGGCACAAAGCAGGAACCATTTCTGGAGAGGGCACCAGTACATTAAATGGCCTACTCTCTCACACACACACACACTAACACAGGGTAGGACCACCTAATAATTTAATGTGCAACGTGGTAGGAAAACCTGCACACCCAGCGGGAAACCCATCATACATGGGGTGAAAATGCAAGTTACACACAGACTACAGCTGAGTGTGGGATTGAAACCCAGAACACTATAAACGCTGAATCACTCAATTCTAAATACTAGTAGCTGCCCTGCAAATTTCACTCCATGTCATGGGTAGTCTTTCTCATCAATAATGGTCTCTGAAGAACTCCACAGAGCTGGATACCATTGCTGGGCTGCACCACAGGAATCCAGGAGGTGTAGCACTAGCAGCAAACTACAGAGCAGTGGTGGATGTGTTCCAGTGACTCATTTTTAATGGGGCCAGCACTTTGCAGAGGCGAACATCTCTGTGTGCGTAGACCCAAAGAAAGGCATGGTCAGTTCATGCTGTTGATTAGCACTTATGATGGGGACACATGGCACAGAGGTGGCTCATGTGGTTGCCTAGTGCATGATTCATTGATGTGGGACCATGAATGTAATACAAAGTGGTATGCAATTATTGGGATGGATATAAAAACTTGGGTTAATAAGGATCTGCTTAATCTGGGATCATAAAATTGCACAGCCGCTCTGCAGTTGGCCCTTTTCTTTGTCATGCTGTCCACTCACTGTCTAGTTTGCGCTATGGGGCTCACTTTATCAGCATACTTACTGCACAATAATTCACATGTTTAATAAGAAAACAACGTCTTTAAGAGAGTGTCAACAAGAAAGTTATCCAGAGACCAAGAGTTGCTCAGGCATCAGATCAGAACCCACTTGAAATTTTGGAATTGTGTTGTAAGACGGCATTGTACCCCTCCATCGTCAAAGCGTAAATTGATTGACTGTCTTGTGGAAAGATAGTGCCTCATCCTTGTTAGCAAATTTCAGTTGCTGCTGCAGCTGTTATGTCATATGATGGCCGTTTACACCGAGTATTAACATCTGCATTGTAGCTGTATATACACGTACATACGTAATTTAACCAGATCAATTTACACCAATACCTCTCCAGTGTCCTCATCATGATTGCATCACTTAAAACACAGGTTTATAGGATGCCTAAGTTATTTATAAGGATATTTCCATCTTTTTCGACATTTCCTATAGCTCATTTGAATGATATTGATGTTAACAAATTTTCTCATGTGATATTGCCTCACAAATCTGAGCTATATCACAGATTTATGTGTCTTGGGGGAATTGTTTAGTCAAATAAGTGAAATGGCTCAGAGTGATTGACGTTAAATACAGACGTATTATAAGGTTGTTGTTAGATCACACTCTGTATACTGTAGGATGACAAAATAACATTAACTTTATTCTAGGAAATATCCATTGTAATGATAGATTTTATTTGCATCTAATAATAAAAAAGTGACTGAATCTAAATCTGCCTGTGAATATGGGTGTGTGAGCAAGTGGATCCTGGGAATGACTGGAAGCCTCTCCAGGCACATTTAGCTCCTGCCTTGCACCACACAAACAGGATTGGAAATGTTATGTTATGGTATGTAACTTTATCAAATAGAAAATTGACACAAGCTTACAGTGCATTCTGCCCTGCATATGTTTCTATCCTTTTAAATAAGTATAATTCCTAAAGAAAACTGTCATCAAAGTAAAATGTTTAAAGTAAACCTCCATGGTAAGTAAAGGTCTTCTTATGTAAGGAAGAGTTAGGTCACAAAGTGTGTGCCCACATGTGGTGTGTTCAAATGTAATTTTGGTATTAATAAAGTGTGCATAGTTTTTTAAGAGAAAATAATTTTATATAACAGCTTACCTTGTTGAAGTCATTTAGCATTTGGAATACAAGTAGAAATCAATATCTAAAAACCTGAAAATAATGATATATAGCAACTTTATAATAGAGTGCCTTGCTTTAACTAACAGAAGTAGAAATAAACGCAGATAAATACATGTTCCAGATTTCTCACCTTTGTTCTGTTAGTGAGATGTGAGTGCAAAGTTTGTTACCAGAATGTGCTGTTGTGGAGCTGAATGATCTCCCAGCTGATATGAAGTGCCATTGAGCACACCACAATGTGCCTCTGTGGCCAGAGGTTTTGTATTGTCAGAGAAAAACACCTATCCTATGTGGAGTAGCTCACCCATTTCTCACCTTTAAAATGCAGTGCCCACTGCTTTGCTACCTTCCTTCCACCTCTCTTCTGCCTCCTTCTCCAAGGTCAATAAGCCTTGGTGAGGAGCACATCTTTAAACCTCCCACTAACCAGGGCTTTTTTAGAACAGTGGAGACAGTCTTTTAAAAAGCTGAGGTCCCCCTGATTGCTGATGATCAAGTCCACTTCTGAGTAGGACCAGAAACCCAAAACTGCTTTTTTTCTTTTTAGAGCAGTTTCTTCTTTTTGGCCTGAGGACCATTGTCTGGCTTCCTCTCAGACCCCTAAATGTCCCTCCAAGGTATAGTCACTTTGTTCTTTTTGGTGAACATGCAAGTAAGAACTTTTCAGTACTCTTACACATGATAGTGCTGCTTCTATTACTGCAAAGACAACATCTTTTTAACACTAACGGCATGGAAGTGGCCCAACACCGTTAATAGCTCATACAAGCCTTTTAGTAACTGGGGACCACCTTTCCTTGGACTGTTTATTGTGATGACCACCTATTGCAGCAGTGTCACTCTCAGGCAGGTTACTGGAGGCCTTATCATCTTTTCTCTTTGTGCAGTTTTCTCTTCCCAGCCACAAAACCTTACTGAGTGTCTGAGCCATGCCCTTGGGGTGAGACACATGATGTTTTCAGGATGATAAAACTTTCATAAATGAATCTCAAAATGAAAGTAAGGACAAAGTGGGGGAGAGGATCATACAATGTTTAACAAGTCCAAATTGCCTTTGCTTGTTTTTGTAGCACTGGATTCAAAACAGAAGTTCAAGGCTAATAACCTATATCTAAACTGAAATACTAGTGCGCATCCCAAATGTTTGTCTTTGAATGTGTGTGTGTATCTGTGCCCTGAGGAGACCTCTCCCTTCTCTCATTAAAGGTAAACAGAAGTACCTGTGTGCCAGCAGGAATGACTGCACGATTGACAAGCTGAGGAGGAAGAACTGTCCGTCATGCCGCCTTCGGAAGTGTTTTGATGCTGGCATGACCTTAGGAGGTAAATCGAGCACTGCTTGGAAATTGGGGCAAGGGGCGGGGTTGGTGGGTGGGGCACAAGTAAAGCGATCGGCTCCTGGCAACCAGAGGTTTTAATGCCATCGAACTGCAACACAGGCAAATTCATTTGTGTCCCCAGGCCGGGACAGGTGCCAAGCAGTTAATCCAGGCAAGTAAGGTCAGGAAAGGCAGTTTGTCAGAAGGGCGGCCCTCTTTAAGCTAGCCTAGCAGGTTTACTGAGGTGTATTAGTGGGTGTGTCCTTCCATTGCTATCAAGCAACCTCCAGATATTTCCAGTATATTCAGAGGTTATGACGACTACATTTGCCCAAAATGAGGGACACGGTGGCACAAATTGCATAATAGTTTGGGCCTAACCAAACAAAACCAAAGGTGACACTGCTAACTACTAGATGAAAGTCCACCTGCTGTCATGCAGCAGAACATTTGCTAGGTTTTAACATCCCAGCCTGTTTAAGTCTTTGTATATCCAGAACTGAATTTACCAGGATGCCATTTCAGGTCTTTATTATACATAAACAGCAGGGCTCCGTTTCCAAAGATTTTCTTTTCAGTCACCACCCCCACTACACCGTCATCAGTATTAAAAATCAAATACAATTATGAGAAGGCAATTTAAAGCACCTAATGTTTGCCTTTTGCATATTACAGAATTAATTCCCTTGAAGAGGTGGTGTCAGCTCTGTTACATCTTCTTTTCACTTTCTGCACCTGGCTGATCTTCCATTCCACCAAAATCAAATCCTTGCAGCTCTTACTCCAGCACACAACAGAAGTGACTAAAATGTCCTAACCCTGAAACAAACATAGGAGACCAGAAGAAAGACACCTTGTTTTCAAATAAAAGTTCTCAGAAGTTAGATTTTATAGGATGGTCTGTTAGGTTTAATAGTCAGGCATTCAGCTATGGCCTGAACCGGTTTCAGATCTCAGTAGATAAGGTAGGGACAAACTATGTGCTGGTTGCCCACATATTTAAGATAGGAATCACATTAGTTATTATTTACTTATTTACTTTACATAGAAATATAAAGAATCATAATCTTATAATGGTGGTGTCCTGCCTTTTACTCTGTGCTGCCTGCCCATTTGCACCTGAATTGGGTTAAGTAGGTCTGAGAATGTTATATTATAGACACCTGATGACTGTGCTCTAGTGGCTAAGACGTTGGACTGTTTTATGTCTAGGATGAACGTTCAGTCCTCCCCTCTAGAAACATACAAAAGATATAAAGAACTGTATTAAGTAGCTTGGATTTGCAAGTCACTTTGGAATAAAGTCTCCAATCTGCAATATCCCAAAACAGGGTCACAGGGGTCTGCTGGAGCAAATCCCAGCCAACACAGGAACAAACCCCAGGCAGGGCGCCAGTCCATGGCAGGGCACATACACCAAGGACAATTTAGGATCGCCAGTGCACCTAACCTGCATGTCTTAGGACTCTGGGAGGAAACCCATGCAGACACGGGGAGAACATGCAAACTCCACACCGGGAGAATCCGGGAAGTAAACCCAGGTCTCCTTACTGCAAGGCAGCAGCACTACCACTGCACCACCGTGCCACCCCTTGGAATAAAGTGTTACCTAAATAATCAAATACAAATGAGAGTGTTGGTGAATTTGTAGGGTTAGACAGTATATAGCTAATATAAGTGCTATAAGCTAATATTTAATAATTCAATACTGCAGGCATACCATCAGAAATAGTGCTGCCCAATGGAGTAGTGGTTACTTATGCAGCGATCGGAGTTCACTTCTCAGCCTGCTAAGTGACTGTGTGCAGTCAGTGCATCACAATTGGTTCCTCCTTTGTGCCCAGGGCAGACATCAACCCGTGTTGATTATGGTGATGGCCAGGAAAACACAATTCCTGATGCCTTGAGTTTCACTGGGGTCCCGTACCTACCAGCAACCTAACGTCTACTTAAAAGTCTGCAAGATCTAAGTGGCAGGTATAGAATAGAAATAGGCTGTGGAACATGGTGACCCTCAGTGGATTAAAGCAGGTTTGGGAATGTTATTTTATGTTATTATATAAATGGAAGGTCTGTAACAGACTAACCAGGTTCAGAAGTTGGACAGATGGATGTATTCTGCAGGTCATGATTAATTCTATAACCTTGTCAATTCTGAAAAGAGAGAGTGCTAAAAAGCAATGATTTAGCAGCAGATAACATTTAAACATGTTATTATTCTGTAGTAGTAACCCATAGTGATTTCACATGGTAGGTAGTTGTACTTGTTTAGACTGTCAAATAAGTTAGAATCATTACTTGTGCAGAACAGCAGAAAATATTTAATACTGTGTGTTAAAGGCTGTGGAAATGGAGGTGCATTTTGTGGAATTTTGAAGTCAGTTGTCTGCCATGACATAAACAGAAATGATATCTGTAAGGTTTTCCCTGTTGCAGGAAGGCCAGATGACAAGCATGTGACACTTTCAAGGTTTGCCTGTTCGAGTGGAGCGTGGACAGTGTAAGATGGGGTGTAAAAGAACACGGCTGCAGATGTTGTCAGTAGCAGGAAATGCGAATCACTCTCTCATTCAACAATCCACATGACTAAACAAAGCCGCTAGTCTACAACATTTTAAAGCACATGTCACTATGCATGTAGTTATTCTATCCACAGAATGGTAAATTAACTAAAATTGATGATGAAATGCTGTCTCTTCTGTAAATTGCAACTAGATTTCAAAAAAACAATGCATGTTGTATTCTATATTACAATATGAATTGAATATATTCTGAGTGGATGGGTGTTAAAATGAATGTGTGCTCAGGTATGAAGATTGAGAACTCATCGGTGGTAAAAAGGAGAGGACTGTGTTGAAGTTTGACTGGCCTCAGATTCTAAAACAAGAAGCTTCAGCAGCATTCCAGAAATCACACATTTAGTGTATGTTTAGTAAGTGTGTTGTGTCTTTCCTTTCATTTTCCTTTTATTGTATTTTAACACGTGTGAGTAGAGTTTGTTTTTAGAACTTGTTAACTGCATGGCATTTGAAGGTCAGTTCCCCAGATTTCTACTGGACTGACATGCTAAGGGCCGTGAGTACCGACTCCTTCATTTTTTGTACCACCGGCTTTGACTCTTGACTCTTCTATTAGAAATTAGGCTAATATATTTACTATGTTGATTGAAAGCACACGACACACTAGATACAAGGCATTTCATCAGTGCATCCTCTATTAGAAATTAGGCTAATATATTTATTATGTTGATTGAAAGCACACAACACACAAGATACAAGGCATTTCATCAGTGCCGCCATAAATCATCAGGCTTTTTTTAACACCCTAACCTGTTTAAGTTTGAGATTCAAGGCTGTAGCTATACCAGTGTGGCTTTTGTATTAAATGTAATAATTAGTCTAAGGTGCCCACAAAACTTCATACCATTTATTAATGTTATCAGGATATTTAAAGGAATATTCTTCTGAAATGTAGTTATTCTATCAATCTGTTACTCACCCCATGTTATTTGTGGCGATGGCCAGGGAAATACAATTCCTGATTCCTTGGGTTTCATTGGGGTCCAAAACTAATCAACATCATAATGTCTACTAAAAATTCTTCTTGATCTAACTGTCATGTATCCAGTCATATGTGTACTTCACTATCATGGTTGAGAAGGTTTTCCATAAGTGGTTTAACAATATTTTAGCAGAAATACACATTTGGGGCATTGTGAGTATATGAGTGGATGCCTGACATTTTAATCATGTGACACAAGATATGGACGTTTTGATATTGCTTGCTGTTGTTCAAGCTAAGTCTCTATTCAAGCCCGTTGTATCAGGAAATTTGTTATCTCCATTCTCCATGAAAACATGAGATTAAAAGTTTTTTGGCTATCACTACTAATGACATGGAATGTACAGTAGATACAAAAATGTTAATTTTTGGGTGAAGTATACCTTTAATCCACTTATGCAGTTCTGACCCTCACATCAGTGAAAACTGAAATGACCTGAATCCTCTCGCCACATTCATTTTAGCTTCTAGACACCTTCAGACCTTTGCAAATCTTGAAAAACTTGAAATCTTGTCCCTCTGGAGTGCCTAAGATGTGTTTACTGACTGCAGCACCCTCTTGTCTGGACTGTGAATTCACACATGAAATGTGGCTGTCGAGCCCGGGTGGCATGCCTTTTAAAAATGACAATCTGTCAGCATCTAAAGCAGGTGGTTTCTAAGCCTTGACCTCTTCTTAAAGACATCCATGTTAAAGTGACTGGTGATGCAAAATTGATCCAGTGTGGGTGCGCGCAATATCATACTCTGTGATGGACCGATAATCTAGTTTAAAGTTGGTTCCTCCTCTGCTCCCAGTGTTGCCAGGATGGATTTTAAAAAACAAAGGTTTGAAAAACTTACATATGGATTGCAAATTGTAAATTTTTGAGAGACTCTTACCTGATCTGCTCTAAGTAGTCTGGTGTCCTATCTTATGTTAGTTTCCTGATGGCACGTGTACTAAAGCGAAACGCAGGTCTAATGTCACACCTTCTCATAAAACCAAAAGATGGCTTGCCTGATAAGTAATGTTCTGTGATTTCACTCAGATATGGTCCTTGAGCTGTAATGTTTCATTATTGTGACTCTTATCAGATCCTGATATAGTACTTTTTGAACCTTCACTTCATACATAGTATGTGGAAAACTGTACAGCAGAAATTAATCACCTGTATATGAGACAAAATTAATATGGTTACCAGACATGGCTTCTTTGAGACCCAGACATGTGACTTAATGACCATGACCTGACATGATTGGAACCCTTGAAGATGGCTCCTAAACATCGCTTCACTCTTGCTAAAACCTGTAATGGACTGCCATCTCTCAGTAGCTAGTATAATTTTCTGGCTTTTGAATATTAAATATGCTTTCTGAATCATACTGTATAAAATACAAGGACACAAAAAGTGGCACCATGTCTCCATCCTTGCATACAGGGTCTTCAAATGCAACTCCCAGACTCTAATATCACACCTAAGAAATGAGAATTTGTCACACATTTAACAAGAAACGTGCATCCAGGATATTAGCAGCAGTAATGTGTTCCTTTGTGGTGGGCTGTGTGACACTTGTGACGCTCCCCACTGTGCATTACTTTGGCAGCAATTCAAATGATTAGCAGGTGAGGCAAAAAGCGTTGGTTTCTGTTCCTGTGCTGGGCCAAGGGCCCCTCTTTCTCATTTACTGGCATGGCACAATGGGCTGGGAAAAAAAAAAAACTACAGCAAATGAGCTATAACTACATGGACAAAGACATCCTTGAATTTAGCCAGCCAGGCGTCATATGTGCCAATTGAATTGTCAGCATTTCTGGTGTTCAAATGCCGTCCGAAGTTTGCTGCTGGTCTTAGTGTCCATATTCTCATCATAGACAGGGATGTATGGAATTTTACACCATCTACAAATCTACACCATTTCTAAAAAAAAACTGAACCTGTGTGGGGGGGGAAACATACTGAGATGAGATGGGCAGTCTGGGTACCTCTCGTAACTCTAGTTCTGCCCTGCTGTCGGGTTTAAAGCACTTACATAGACACCAGGATGATGCTCTTCTTTTACAATATCTTTCTTAAAAATAGAACATTGCCTGCCCCTCTTGGCAGGCAGTCATTAAAAACAAGATGCAAAATGGTTTATTTGGCTCAGTGCCACACAGTAAAGGAAAAAAGAAAAATCCTTGTCTCCTTCCCTGCCACCTCAGTCCCAGTGCTGAACAGGTTTGATGACACCTCACCCACGCTGTCAACACTGCCGCTAGTAATGTGGCCCAGTTCTCTTTCCAACACCATGTTATCGTACACAACTTATTACCGTGACTAGGCAGATGATGTGACTTTAGGAACAATAATGAAAATATGGAAATGAATGTGCTCTGACGACCTAACCTGAGACTAAAACAAAAAAGAGTTGTACCACATCTGCTTGAAAACACGATCTACAGGCATGTCAACTCACAAATTCCAGCAGAGGGCAGCATGTTTGTAATTCTGTAAAAAGATGCTAACTGGGGTCTTAGAAGTATGTCAGCCTTGATGAGACCAGTTGACCAAGCATTGGTATCACTACACATTTTAGTCATGTTGGCAACAGTGATGGCACGTCTAGTAGGAACAACCAAGATGGGGTGACGGAAATCCCAACAAGGCATCACAATGCCAAGGCATCACAATCAACACTTTCCACCATCTGCTGGATGAACCACTGCCTGTCATGTACTGTCTTTTCACAGAGGCATGACTCCATTCAAGGTGTCCAATAAGACATCACTAAGTGCATCTGGTTAGGCATGGGCTAGCATTTAGTGGTGATGATGAACAGATCCAATGCTGACAACATCCTCAAAAGGCTTAATACTTAAAAAGTGGTTTTCATGGAGTTGTTTGCCATCTCCAGCGATAACCAATCATGTCTGCTGGTAAATTATGGCAGTCTGACCTCTCGTAAATAAATCTAGAGGACCTTGTCACCCATGATATGACCCATTATAGCAAGCCTGCCTGATACCAGTAGGAATATATCCAACCACAAGTGGTTGCTGTCTGGGAACACTTGAAGAACATTTTAAATGCTGACTGCACTCCATTGCACATTCACCTCAGACCAATATCTGCCTGAAGGAGCACTTTAGCAGTGCCACCCTGGATGTGCCCCCGGACGTCATTTAGCACCTGTTGGATCCGGTATCTGTATAATTTAGTGTGAAAATACCAGCGTCTCTGGAGCAAGGTTGGGGTTTGTAATGAGAAGAGAAGGGAGAACAGTCAACGACACTAACTTGGATAAAGGGGGAGAACAGTCAACAACAATAAAGGGAGAGAACAGTCAACAACACTAAAATGGATACAGGGTTATTCAAGCTATGAAATTTGTTGGGTGGTATTAGTATATAGTTTTTTTTTCTTTTGTGCCATTTTTTTCTCTTTGAAATCACATGCCACCCAGTAGACCTTGGTCTGGCTTGTGAAAATTGTAGTTTATCCGTCCAGCTTGTGTTTACTGGCACACAGCCACCCATCCATTACCTGCCCTGCTGATCTTCCTTGTCAGAGGTCATTTTTACCCAGGTGGTCAGCCGCCTGGTTTACTGTAAAGGCACTCAGCCTTTATATTGTGAAAAAATTTGGGTCAGGGCTGTGGCAACTATGCCCCAGTTTGCTTTGAGTAAATTTGCAGAACATGAGACAATGATGTTGATCCTGTCTTTAACTGATGCACACGAGCACCTCCTGTTCCCTCCATAAACTGATTATGCATTTTCTGTAATGTGCATTGCATGAGTCGCAGTCTTCTGTCTCTCTCTCGCTTGCTCTTTTTCTCGCCTGCTCCTTCTCTGGCAGCCACGCTGCCTGGTGACACCTGCCATCCCACCGCCATAGTTTAGTCTCAGGTCAGATCACTGATATTTCCCTTAATAGCTGCCTTGTAATTACGAGAAGGTGGTGGCAGCCCCCTTGGCTGCTTCTTCTCACAGGCCTGTCACCCAGGGGAGCAACCTATCTGCTTTGCCATTGCTCCCTCCTGTCACTTGCTGCTGCTCGTTGCTCTTTTAAACTCTTGCTCCATACCTGAGCTAATGCCATTTAATACAGTCAGATTTTTTGCTTCCCCAGGGGGTCACAGCGTAAAATGGCAGTCGCTACTGACACACCTACATGGAAAGCTAGAGAACAAAAAAAGAAAAAGCAACAGCCATCATGTGTTATTAAACTAAACAAGGGAGTGAAAATGACAAACTCAGGACAGGCCAGCATACTGGTGTTGTGTGGCAGACACCAGCCTAATAGAGTTAAGGGACTCTGTAAGAGTCAATGTCCTTAGTTACACTTACTGACACAAAAAGGGCGTGACATGGATGCTGTACAGGAAATAATGGGGGCAAGAGGGACACATCACTGAAATGCCCACTACAAAAAGTAAGGTTCTGTCCATATAGAGAATTGTGTATTTTGTGGACTTGTTTTCATATTGCATGTTTAGATGATGATGGCATGGCGATACAGTAG
Source organism: Polypterus bichir lapradei (assembly GCA_026402145.1). Taxonomy (NCBI): domain Eukaryota; kingdom Metazoa; phylum Chordata; class Cladistia; order Polypteriformes; family Polypteridae; genus Polypterus; species Polypterus bichir. The sequence continues at coordinate 8,084,973 of JANRMT010062790.1, read as the reverse complement.
TTGTCTAACAACTTTGAAGCCCTGGGTTCAAATTCCAGCCTTTTCACCATCTGTGTGTGGATTGCTCACATACCAAAGGGCTGGTAGTTAGGTTGGTCAGTGACTGTGCCCTATGATGAACTGGTGCACCATTCAGCTTTGGATTTGACTGTCAGGAAATGTTACACTGTGCCCCCTCATCTTTAAATTGGACTAAACATGCTACAAAAATGAATTCATGAGCGATGATGCTTTCATTTAAATTGACCATCAAAGAGTAGCAAATAATTGTTTCTGTATTTCTACAGATCAAGTGCGGTCAAATTAAGTGGACCCACGTTTAGTTGGAGGAGCTGATTTTCTAGCCATGTTGCTTTACAGACCATGCTCCCTGCCATTGATTTCGAAGTTCTTTCCATTTGCATACCATGGCCCCCATTTAAATCTGACCGTCTCTTTATAAGCTGCCGGGCTGGAATAGCTGTACATGATCCTCAAGTTCAGCTGAGATATGCCAATGGCTCATTGTTCAGGGACTGTATATACTAAGCTTGGCATGTTAGTTGATACCTTATGTTGAGAGCAGAGAATTTGGTAAATACTTGAAATGAAGCTGGGTTCCACATTGTCACCCAGTGCTTCCAGAATAGGCATCATCTCTGTACAACCTGAATTTGAAAAGCGGGTTACAAAATGGATGAATCAAAGAGCTGAATGATGCAAAGAAGACCCTCTTGATATCTATTTCTCCTACAAATCATATCCTTGTATTATATAAAGAGCCCCCATTTCTTTGCAATTTGAGAGCATCCAGACATTACCTTGGGTCTCGCAAGGGAAATCTGCCTGTTCTTGACAATGTGCCCATACCGGACTGCAGGTGAGTTCAGGACTCCTGGGAAAGGCAGCTGAAGACCCCTGAGTACAGTGGTAAAATGTGGTCTACCATATTGTGTCAGACATTATGGCATTTTTAATTATTTCCTGGTTTCTCCAGCACTTTTATTACTTTATACCATTTACACTATTTTATATAAATTTTATGAAATCCTACATTTTCAGTTTTTTTTGCAGTTTTAATTAAATTCATTCATTGATCAGATTCCCTGCATCTCAGTAACTGTTGATCTTGAGGAACAGAAGATTGCTTTTCCTTCAATTTTAGATGCTCAACACATACAGTACATACAGCTTTGAGTTGTTACTGTTCCTCTGTTCAGACATCCATGACTGTTGGCTTTATTGTCATATGCTTTTTAATTTACTTCCAAGCCCTTCTTCTGTCCTGTTCTCATTCACTTTTTTCAGGTAATTTCAGCTTTTCAATTCTCATGACTTTTTCAACTTTTATTTCCCTCTTTCTCCTGATTTTTTTTGCATCCAGTCCAGTCAGTGCAAATATGGTTATTGTTTCTTGTGCCTTTGTCTGAAGGATAATTCTTCCCCTGGTTTGGATGTCCGTCGTTTGTTTTTTTCTTGGTTTGCTTTAATATTGTTCATTCTTGCAGCCTCTTTTCATGCCATTTGGCTATAGATCTCTCCTGCAGATTACAGTTTTGCATGGTTTTGTTCATATTTTCACTTGATTCTTCCTCTCATTTTTTTTGTGTCCCTGTTGTGCTCAGTTATTTTAGTGAGGCACGTTCTTATATGACTTTAAAGGCTCTGTCAATCTCATGTCAAAAACGTTCTTGTATGATATGAAAAGATCTATATGGATTTCTCCCATTATTCTTGCCCTGTAGGAAATGGCCCCTTTTGCTCTTGATTTATTTCTGTAGAGCTCATGCTTGTGTTATATAAAAAGGTCTGTCTTGACAGATTTTTTCCTGTTGATGGCATTCTCACATGATTTTAAGGGGTCCCTTTTGATTTTGATTTCTTTCCTCAATCATATTCTTGAATGATGTGTAGAAGGCCGTCTTGATATCTATTTTTCCTGCAGATCACATCCTCATATGATATAAAGAGCCCCCATTTCTTTGTTATTTTTTTCTGTATTCACTTATAATATGAATTGATCCCTTTTGATCTCGGTGTGTTGTTGTGGTCACATTTTCATATGATATGAGACTTCTTCCGTAGATTATATGCTCATATGAAATGAAGAGTTCCCTTTTGACCTTATCCTAATGTGTTCTGTCAGTTTATATTGTGACAGATAAAGGGCGCTATCGACCTCTTGAACCCTCAGACTATACGTCAGACACCATGTAAAAGTCCAAATATAATTTATTTTTGAACTATATAGTGCACAAAGCACCCTCCTCTCCATAATACTCATACAATTCTCAATAATCACAATAATGCAATAAACCAATCCTCCTACTCCCAGACGTGTTGCCACCCTTCCACCTAGCTCAGCTCGCCGTCTGGGGATTTCCCACAGTCCTTTATATTCCCTGACCTGGAAGTGTTTTGATCCTTCAGTCCATGTGACTTCCGGGTCAGATAAAAAGTCCTCTTCTTCATCCTGGAAGTACGTCATTCTGTCTGTCGCCTTGACTAAGACGTACTTCCGGGTTATAGGTGAATCCACAGTCTCTGTGTCTTCCTGCAGCGTCCCCTGGAGGTCCCCATGGTATCCAGCAGGGCTGTGATGAAAAACTCCACTGTCCATGATGCCCTGCTGGAACTCGGGGCACCTGTATGTTGCAGGCAGGACTCCACCTGGCGGCCTGGGGGTATTGGCCGGAATGAAAGGCCAGCCATATCCTACAATATATTCATGATTTGGAATGGTCCATTTTCATCCCAATTTCATTCATTTCATCTTGATTTTGATCTCTTCTGTTTATCCCATCTGTGTATGTTATGAAAAGGTTCCTCCTGCCCTGTTTCTTTTAGCGATCACAGCCGCATATGGCAAGAGTAGAAATCTCTTTATCCCCATTTCTTCTATTGACCATATTTTTCTGTGACTTGAAGATATCTTCTGTATTTCTTATTGTTTCTGACATTTTATGTCCCTCTGATTCCTGGTGAGGGGCCCCATTTCTCCCGTGATTTTGTTACCATTTCTTATGCCATCTCGTATGTATTTTTATCTTGGTTTTTCACTTTCCTTTCCTGATTAGGTCACATTTCTTCCAGGTTTTGTTCTCGTTTCTCTTTATTTTTAATAGCTTATCTTCTCATTTTTCAGATACATCTTGCCCTCCGTTTTCACCCATGCACCATGTTCTCACATGATTTGTTTTTCATTTCTTTCATTGTTGTCAACATTTTCTTTGCCAGTCATTCTTGAATTTTTTTTTTCTACTGTGGATCACATTTCTCAAATATTTTATTTTTATTTCTCCTAGCAGTTTTGACAGTTTTACTTTTTTCTGGCTTTCGTTTTATGCCTTCTGTCAATGTTTCACCTGGTATTATATTTCTTTCCATTCTGACAGATCATACTTTTTCGTAATAATTGTTGCCTGGGGTCAGTTTTTGTACCTAGGCACAATTACATCTTACGCTAAACAGGCGTGAGATTTTGTTTGCACTCCTGGGATCGGAGGAATCTGTCTTAGTCACCTTGATTTCAGCTTCATTTTTCCATTTAATTTTGTCTTGCAGTTGTGCTTTACTTATTTGTCATTGCTTGCTTGCTTTATAGGCCTGCTTTTATCATATGCTTTCAGTTTTGAGATCCGTGCATTCTAACGATTTTCATTTTCATTATGTTTGTTTTTTTTTCCACAGATGTTACAATTTACCTGTTCTTTTCCATTTTACACTTTTTATATCTCATTTTGACTTAACATTCTAGTTTTGAAATGCTGACAGGTGTCTTCTATAATATGGCATCTTTTTATGTCTCATTCTTGCATATTTGATTTCTCTTTTAAGACCGACCTTCAGTTCCATGCCTGCCCCTGGTTTCTCCTTCCTTTTTGGCCTTCCATCATAAGGACGACATCCTGCTCTGTCAGAAGTCAGTGTCCGTTATTTTTTACAGGTGTGTGTTGCTGCTTCCTTGACTCCATCATTGCCAGCTGGTCGAGGAATATACGGTCGGCTACCAGGCCTTCTTCTCTTTCTTTTCCCGATTCATTTTCCTTTTCCTCCTTTCACCATTGTCATATTCGTCTGAGGCACATCTAGGTCTTCGAGGCATGTTGGTGGTACTGAATGTCCACGCATATACAGATATGTTTGCTTTGCTGCACAGCTTTGCTTTTCCCTTTTCTTTCCAGTCACCTGACTGTGCCTTCATTTGTCTCTTTAACATTTATGATGCTGCTCATCTGAGGCCAAATCTCTTATAGCTGAAGATCTCTTGGTATCTAAGACGTGAATTTCATTGTGTTTATCAGATAAGGCACCTTGGTTACAGGAGCACAGCTTACAGACAGCTGGAGCAGGGAGGGAACTGGGTGTCCTTGTTAGGCTGCTCATAGGAGCTTTGTGAAATGGGGCTCACATGGACGCCTGGAGGCTGCACATTATTACAATTATGGCAGTGTTGTGAGATGAGATCACAGAGGACTTAAACATTGCATAATATTAGCATGATGAAGGAGGAAGAGAGAGAGGGAGAGGGAAAACAACTAAAGCAGGTTTGACTCCACTGCTTATATTACATCTGTCTAGTAGTCCTGACGTAACCTCCGGCTCATTCATCCCATCCCACCTGTTCTTCAGAGTGTTTGTGTTCTCAGTCCTGGCATTGTAGTGCTTAACACACTCCTAAGGTCACATGTGCAGTCCTTGCCTTTGTCTCACTGTGCGCCCCTGAGCATCGCAGTCCATTTGTAAAATTGCGTTGAATCAATTGTCATGTGTTATTATTATCTCATGTGCCACCCTGAATAAAGGAATCAGACAAACAAACAGTAATAATAATAAAATCTGAACACACATTTGCCGCTCTGCTTTTGAAGGAAAATAACGTTGTTGAGTGCTCTTCCACTTTATTTCTACATGCTGACTCTTCAAATGCAATGCTATGGTTGCGTGTCAAAGTGCCATAATGCTTACTTGACAAGTCCTGGTATTGACCTTTTGATTAATTGATTGGCTGAGTTTTGAAATTTTTGAATCCTGCCTCCATCCTTCCACTCATTTTTTAATCTAATTAAGTAAGGGTCATGGGGCGGCTACAATATGTCCCCAAACTGCCAAGCAGGAATCAGCCCTGGATGGGTTGCCATTTTTTAACAACAATAACAATTAATTTCTTGTATAGCCCAAAATTACATAAGGAATGTCTCAAATGGCTTTGACAGGTTTTTGATAGGCTCCCGGGTTTAAAAACAAGAACCCCTTAAACCCTCTTCAAAAAAAAAACTTGTAGGAAAAAAAAATTTAAAAGAAATCTTGGGAAAAACAATTCAGAGAGAGACCACTTCAGGGTGGGTTGGCTGTGCAATGGGTGTCAAAAAATGTGGTTAATAAAAGACACAAAACAGAACACAAGTAATCATCTTCACATAGCTAGGTGGCCAGTATGTCATGGCCACCTCAGAAATACTATATAACAGTACAAATTACTGTGTCCCTATGTGCAGAGCACTGGGACAACTCTCAAAGCAAAATACAATTGTTTATCTAAGCCATTAGGGAAGGGTCATATCAGAATGGGCTCCCCTTAATTTCCGCACTGAGCCTGCTTCCCTAAGAGCCGCGTGTAAGGTTGAGTGGTAGCCTGGTGTGAGTTTATATGGGTCCATACTTTGGGTTGTGCCCAATTCTTCTCTCTGTGATCCTGAATTGGTTAAGAGGGACCAAAATGGACTTCACCTCCTGTAAGCAGAGAGCAATCTGTTCACTCTCAACTTCTTGTTGTCCTTTTGTGAACTGAGTGCGACTCCCTTACAAGTCAATTCCATGAATGGTCAGAATCAACTAATTCCCTTTTGTATGAAAGGGAAGGAACTGCCATTATCTCAAGGGTCATCTTCTAGACTAAGAAGGAACCGAGTTCAATTTATCTTGCACTGCAGAATGAATGATCTGTCAAAAGACGAGACCAATGACTCATACGTGACAGGAGTAAATAGTGTGCCATGTATTGGCTGGGGTCCAGTCCCAACTGGGGGTTGAGCAAGTGAGCCCAGATGGAGAAATTTAACATCACAGAGCTGTAGAATTTAAGTTCAAGTACCAGACACCTCCTTACATGTCGCAGAGAGTGGAAGTAGTTCTGTTGCACCGTTTTTTGTATGAACTCAGCCACTGGCAGTATTTGTGTCTACAGATCCCTTCATCTGTGTCCTGAACCCGCTCACTCCACTTTAATCTCACAGAGTGCTGGTTTTCCTAATTATATTGCTAGCTGGTGGTCACTTTAAATTCTGTGATCGCCAAGCCATTTTCCATCCATCCATCCATTATCCAACCCGCTGAATCCGAACAGGGTCACGGGGGTCTGCTGGAGCCAATCCCAGCCAACACAGGGCACAAGGCAGGAACCAATCCTGGGCAGGGTGCCAACCCACCGCAGCCAAGCCATTTTGACACTGCTATTTATTATTCCAGAATATGCGTAGCATTCGATTAAGTTGTCTAATTTGAACCACGGAGTCTAGCCAAATGTGTTTCTTTAAGATTCTGCTACATACTAATCATTATTCTTAAAGGATTTTAGCAAATGAACAATATGTGGGCTGTTAGAGGCCACTTTCTGTATTTAATGAAACTATGAAAAACATAGTTTCTATTGATTTGAGTTTAATCCCTTGCTGTGAATGCTATATAGAAATATATGGATACCTAATCAGATGGCTTGCCAGAGGAGACAATCAATACATGCCACTGTGTCGTGTTGCACAGGGGGTTCTGCTTTGGAGGTGTCCCAGCACTCAGTTGTGGCCATTCTAAGCAACACATGTTTGCAATTGATGTGTTAAAAGCAGAGATCAGTTTTTCAACACAAATTCACTCATCAGCACAGTCAAGTGCGGTCACAATTTCACAAATCAGCACCTGATTCTTATGGCCTGCTCCGTCAGCTCAGCATCTACAATGCATTGAGTGTCTGTAAGAGGAAAGGTAGGCAGCAAATCAGGTCCAGCCAGAATCATGTAGTGTCATTGTGGCTGTTGTATAAAATGAGGAAAAGTACACAGGACTGACCCCCACATTTACACAGGAGCATGCATAAATAAAGGCTCAGCAGGGAGAATTGCTGATCTAACATGCATTTTAAAATTCAAATCACAGGTAAGGTAATGTCTTTTAAAAATTCAAATGCAAGGGTCGCCTCTGTTGTCTGGCAACAATTTAAATTCCGGGTGTTTCTTTCATAGAGGGACTGTCTTAAAATTCAAGTTTTGGTCATTATGGCCCTTGCTTTGTTTTAATTGAATATTTTTACTTGTGCACACAAAATGTCTTTAAGGACTTGCATATGTGTTCATAATTCGCTCATAACCCAGACAGCTGGTGTCTACTGTGAAGAGCATGTGAAAAGTACATTATGTGTAATATTGGCCACTCCTGCATGAAATGTGCCAAGACCCCTGTAAAACGTGGTACTGATATATAGTTAATGCAGACTGTTTTCAAGAGCTGAGACCATCCATCCGCTTGACTTGATTTAAGGTCCTTCACAGGAACATTGTCATACATGGGGGAAATCAACTGCAGGCAGGTGCCGAGTACACTCACAATAGTCCACCTTAGAGTGACCAATTCAACTAACACACGTTTCTGTGAGATTTGAGTCTCTAGTTAAAACTCACACAAACATGGAAAGAACACAGGCTGCGATTTCAACCCAGGGCTCTGGAGCTGTGAGGTAGCACCGGGTAAATGAAGAGCACAAGGTGGAATGAGAGAAAGCACAATGACACTTGTGGGACCTCATCCTTCAAAGCCGGCATGAGGATTTTCTTGTGTAAAAATGCTGGCCAGGTCTTTTTACCTTTAGATAAAGGTGAAGGACAGAGTAAGGAGGTCCATTAGAGAAGAGTAGGAGAGGAAAGGGCATTAATTAGAAATTCAAATGAAACAGAGGAGGTGTCTGGGACGTGTACTTAGAAATGACTTGATGTTAAGCAGTCAAGAGAAAGAAGTTGCATGAAAGATGCTAGTGGACAATTAAAGAGAAGGGGAACATAGAAAAGTGCACAAGGTACATAAAGCTGGAATTGATATTCCATGGCAAGCACCTACCTAGGGGAAGAAAGCTAATGAATCAGTGAATCACGGCAGAAGAAGAGGCCTCAGTGTCTTTGTAGAAAAAAATTAATTGCTTCAGTCCACAGGGAAAGAAGTTCTGTGGTAAAGAAGGATGCTTCACAAACAAAGGTTGCTGGTGATGAGTTCCAGAATCCTAGAAATCCTCACCAGCAAGTGGGGTCAGCTGCTTATCCTCTTGCACCCTGATGTCAAGGTGTGAAGCTCACCATAGTCATGCTGTACTGTGTTTTTGGAAATGCCCTGAGATGAATTCAGTAAATAAATGGAGAAGCAGTTGTGAGGGCACATAGTAGAAGCAGAGAATGGTTACATTATCATTTGTTGGCACAACCTGTGCCATCATCATTGTCATTCTGGGAACTGAGTTTATTGTTTATATACACGTCTTTGGGATATGGAAGGAAAGCTGGAGTATATGGGAAAACACTCACATGGACCTGGGGAGAATGTGCAGGCTTTCCACAGTCAATTTCCAGATATGGATTCCAGGGCTCATTCCAGTAGTTTTGTTGCTGTTTATTTGATGATTTATCTCACTCTGTGCATTCATCTCTCCCTTATGTTTTATGTTAAAGAAACTTAAAATATTTGATACATGTAGTTCTCTTTGGAGCTTTTTTTTCGTGAAGATGGTGTTTCCTCCCAGGATTTCATACCGTATATGCAGTCAAATCCATTTCTAAGCCTGTCGCAACTTGTGCTTGAGCAGATCATTCATCAATGAGCCTTGTCATCATGATATACAAGTACATAAAATGTAAATATTTTGTAATAGATTTGCCTGTTTGTACTCATGTATACTAACAACTTCATTTCAGTATTGTTGTGTTTGCATTAAATTAGGAATGTGACAGTCAAAAGGCGCATCAGTGCGTGCATTATGCCTACTAACATGTTGTTTCCTTTAATTCCTGGTGTTGAAGAGAGAAAGCAGCAGCAAATAAACCCGTTAGGGAAACACATTGCATTTAAGAGCACACCTGCTGTGAACTCGCATCACTTCCTCCAGTCAAAGAGAAAAAAATAAGTTATTTGTGCTTGCTGTCATACTCCATAGACACCCGAAAAACAATGTTTCACTCAACTTTCCAAACCTGCTTCTTCCATTTCAGTGGGAGCCTATCCCAGCCAAGTGGAATTAACCCTGAATGCAGAGCCAGCTACAGGGCACAGTGGGGTCCACACCCACCCTCACTCTGGGCCAGTTTAGCTTTACTGGTTCCACTAACATAGATAGTAGCTGAAAAGCTACCTACATGAACACAAGGAGAAGCATCAGTCCAACTGTGACAAGACAGGTATCACATCAATGGGGCTTGTAGGGATGTGAGGCCGCAGTGTTAATCCCTCTTTATCATGCCATCCAATCTTTGAAACATTACAAATGATATAATCTATCAATCTATATATTATGTATCTATATATCTAGATTGTATTTACAATGGATTCAGAGAATATTCAGACCCCCTCACATTTTTTCATGTTTTTCTATGTTGAAGCTTTGTGCTAAAATCATTTAAATTCATCAAGCACCACTCAATACCCCAAAATGACAAATCGAAAACAAATTTTAGGAATTGTTTTGCTGAATTTTACTTTGCACCCTCCTCCACCATAACCTGTCGTCTATGTGAGAGGAGTGAAACCTTTAGATTCATCAAAAATTTCAATCTCTGGTTTTCAGGCTTATTTTAGAGTCGCCTGATATCTTGATGATGGGTGGGTGTGTGTGTCTGTGTGTCACAATTTCTTGAGGACGGTCTAGAGCTAAAATGGCTGGATGGAAACATACCAAACTCAAAACTTAAGCCTGTTATGAGATGACGATGTGCTGATTAATTTTTGAGCCAAATCATGCAAGAGAAAGAGGCCCACTGGAGAAACCATCAAATACTGTAATTCTGTAATTAATTATGAATTATTCTCGTCAATTGCTGTCGTTGTGACATATTTTGTGATCAGAAAGATCAGCATCAGAGCAGTAAATAATTACTTGGTTCCTAGGGTGCAAAGCCTTCTGATGCTTACGTCCCAAATTTAATTTATTTATTTTTTTAAATAAAATAACTGAACTATCACTTTGACACAAATATTCAGACCCTTTGCTCAGTACTTAGTTTACAGCCCTCTTGGGTATGACATCACAAGCTTCACACACCTGGATTTGGGGATTTTTCTGCCATTCTTCTCTGCAGAGACCACCAGTGGACAGCTGTTTTCAGGTCTCACCAGAGATGTTCAATTGGGCTCAAGTCCGAGCCCTGGCTGGAAAACTCGAGGACATTTCCAGAGCCATTCCTGTGCTGTCTTTGCTTTGTGGTCAGGGTCATTGTCCTGGTTAGAGGTGAACCTTTGGCCTAGTCTGAGGTTTGGGCCACTCTGGAATAGGTTTTCACTAAGGAGATCGCTCAACTTTTCTTCATTCAGATATCTGTCTACTCTGACTCGTCTCCCAGTCACTGCCACTGAAAAACAACCGCACAGCATGATGCTTCCATCACCATGCTTTTGTCTGGTTACCTTAATTATAAAGCCCAGTTGGGGCAGTGTTGCAATGATGGTTGTCCTTCTGAAAGTTTCCCCCATCTCCACACTGATTCTCTGCAGCTCAGCCAGAATAGCCATCAGATTTTTGGTCACCTCTCACCATGGACTTTATCAACTGATTGCTCAGTTTGGCTGGGTGGCCAGCTCTAGGAAGAGTAATGGTTGTTCCAAACTTCTTCCTTTTAAACATTATGAAGGCAACTATGCTCTTGGGAACCTTCAATGCTTCAGGAATCTGTTTTAGCCTTATGCAGATCTATGATTTGACATAATCCTGTCTCTAAGCTCTGCAGTCCATTCCTTCAACCTCATGGCTTGGTTTTTGCTCTGATTCACATTGTAAGCTGTGGGTTCTTCTGCAGACAAGCGTATACCTTTCCTAGTCCTGTCTAATTAATTGATTTGACCACAGGTCAAATGGACTAAATTAGGTGTAGAAACATTTCAACAATGAATGAGTTGCACCTGAGCTAGACTTCAAGCATCATGATAAAGGGTCTGAATATGTGTGACAGTTTGATATTTCAGTTTGTTATTTTAAATAAATTTGCAAAAATGTCTAAAATCCTGTTTTTGCTTTGTCATTCTCGGGTATTGAGTGTTGCTGCCGTATCCACGCACTGTAGAAATGACCGAGGGGGAAAGGCAAGCTTGATGAAGCAATCGAACCTCACATCATAAGTAAGAGTGAGAAGTACTGAACTACAATAAATTACCCAGGTGTCCTGCCGTTGCATTATTAAATGTATGATCAACTGTCTGTTTAGGAGATAAGTCACCCAGGGGCCTGTCGGGGTCTTAATTTAGCCTTGTACACATGCCATTCTTGTTTTAACATGAAGGTGGTGTCACCCAAACCCATAATGCTGCCATATACTAAGATGAATAAGAGGGTGGGTGATCAAAGGGAGAACATTAGATCTATGACTTTGTCTCTTAAAATTAACCATGGACTCCAGAGATTTCTATAATTAGGAAAACTGTTGACTGCAGTTTCTCCTCCTCAGTTGACCACTGGCCATTTCTCAATTATAACATTCGTGGACTTTATTGTGCCCTGTTTTAGTGTCTGTTTAATTTAACTTGTTTATGCACAAAAATGTTGTAAGTTTAAATCACTTATTGTTAATCCATTATAGTTGTCAATATATGCAAGCGCTCTGTGCCTGTACTTAGTGAACAGTGCTATTCAAAAATAAATTGAATACAAATAAGAGCACAAAGTACCAATAAACAAATGAAAAAACATAATAGCCTGCTGCCACCACAAAAATCCCCCTCCGCCTGTATGAATATGTCACATCGCCCCCTGGTGGCCTCCCTCCTTTCACACAGACATGATGGCATGCATCATGAGTGCTTTTCTTTCCTAGTCCCATTCTCTCCTGTCAGCCTTTTTTGCCTGGCAACCCCATAAGTGCCGAGCAACGTCTCAACACAAACACTCCTGCAGAGACTCTGGTGACTGTTTTCTGAGGCCTCGCATGAAATTCATTAGCCAAAGATGCAGACAACCAATGTTTATTCTTATGTAGCGCCCTTCCCTAGTGGGGTACTTCACAAGAGCTGACACATGTTGTAATTGTTTACACATGCTTTTTTTTCAATTAGCTCCAAGTAAAGTTAAGTGGGTTTTGCACACAGTGTGTGTCAGTGGAAAGGATTGACCACGCCTGCTTAAATCTGGACCCTTCATTTCTTCAGCTGATTTGCACGTGGGTCTCGACACAGTCCAGTTGCTGGCCGGTGAGCACCTCGCTGAGTGCCAGCAGGTTACTGTAGGCAGAAGGAAGGTCACTGTGATAATAGGATCATCACAAGCTTTTCTGCACTACCTTGTCCTGCCCCAAGTACTTCTGACAAACTCACTTCTTTATTTCATAGCCTGGCTAATGTCTTAGGTGTATGACACCTCAAGAACTGACTGACCAACTTCAGTGATTGTTTTTAGGTGTGTGAGAGAAAAGGGTTGAGCTTTACTGGTGCATTTTGAACAAAAGAAATTATTAACAATTACTGAGCTACTCTTCACACAGGGAATCCATGAGTGCAGGCACATGTGGATGACAAGTGCCGCTGTCTGATTTGGTACTTTCACACTCAATTGTACTTTTTTATTTTTTAAACCTCCTTTATGATTTTTGGGCTCTGTATCCATTGCTTGGATTTTGTACGTTTTGCATACTTGTGGCTGGAATTCTGGACATTTTGGAGAGGAAGTAATCAAATTATAAATTTTCAAAGTGATCTAAGTTTGCACAAAATTTTATCGATTTACCATGCTATTAAAGCGTATCAAATCTCAACAATGTATTCTCAAAAAAACATTTCTTAAATGTCAATAGCTATATAAAAACACTTGCCTCTCACCAGAGCAAGCCTTTCATATCATCTTTAAGTTGTTTTCCTTCCTGCACATTGGTAGGCTAAACATATTTGATGTAGAAGACAGAATGGAGAAGCAGATCACTAGAGTGTGACCTGACAGGACTCAACAGTCCCATAATTATAAGCTAAGTAAAGTGGCTTTATTGTCATACCATCCATACACTGTATTGCAGCATACAGTGGCACAAAATAATGTTCCCTAGGACCACAGCACAACATATAAATAAATACAAGTGTAAGACAAGTAAAGAACTATACTATGCTGTAATAGATAAATAATAAAAATAAATAATAGGTAAGTGAACAGATAGTATATGAAATAGTAATAAATAAATATATAATAAATAATAATAAAACTATAATAAAAGACAACAGTATTTACGAGTTTATCAAATGTACTGCACATATATTCGCTACTAGGGGTAGATCTGAGGGCAGGAAGTCAGCACAGAGTTCAGAGTCCCGTCATCCAACAGGTAGAAGGTGGCTTGGATGCTACAGTACCTTCTAGCAGATGGAAGTGGGACAAAGAGACCGAGGAGCGAGTGGGAGCGGCCCTACACAGTGCCATAAGGTTTATGGATGCAATGCTTTACAAAGATGTTTAGAGGGCCCAATGATCTTTTCTGCAGTGTGTGCTATCCATTGTAAAGTCTTAGTCAGAGAGACTGCAGTTCATAAAACAGGCAATGATGCGGCTGGTCAGAAAGCTCTTAGTGGTGCCCCTGTAGAATGTGGTGAGAATTGGGATAGGCAGGCTTGCCTTCTTTAGCCGCTAAAGGAAGTGGAGACGCTGCTGTGCCTTCTTGGCTACAGACGTGCTGTTAATTGACCAAGTACAGTCAGCTGCTAGGTGCACACCAAGGAATTTGGTGCTCTTGACCAGTTCCACCGCAAATCCCTCGATGTGCAATAGGATGTGGACAGCATGGATCTTCCCGAAGTCAACAGTCATCTCTTTCATCTTGTCCACATGAAGAGACAGGTTGTTGCACTTGCACCAGTCTGCCAATTGTATTTTCTCCATTCTGTAAGTTGTCTCATCTCCATTGCTGATGAGACCCATCAGCGTTGTATCATCAGCAAACTTAATAATAGTGTTAAAGTTGTATGCAACCATACAATTGTGAGTCTCCAGAGTAAACAGAAGAGGGCTGAGTACACAGCCCTAGGGTCACCAGTGTTCAGTGTGATGATACTGAAGATAGTGTTTCTGACGTGGAGTATCAGGGGTCTCTCTGTCAGGAAGTCCAGGACCCAGTTGCATAGGAAAGTGTTGTAGCCAAACAGATCCAACTTCCCTATGAGCTTCTGAGGGATGATGATATTGAAAGCTGAACTGAAGTCAATGAAAAGCATCCTAGCACAAGTGTCTCTCTTGTTCAAATGGGACAGAGACAGATGAAGAGTACAGTTGTGCTTGAAAGTTTGTGAACCCTTTAGAATTTTCTATATTTCTGCATAAATATGACCTAAAACATCATCAGATTTTCACTCAAGTCCTAAAAGTAGATAAAGAGAAACCAGTTAAACAAATGAGACAAAAATATTATACTTGGTCATTTATTTATTGAGGAAAATGATCGAATATTACATATTTGTGAGTGGCAAAAGTATGTGAACCTCTAGGATTAGCAGTTAGTTTGAAGGTGAAATTAGAGTCGGGTGTTTTCAATCAATGGGATGACAATCAGGTGTGAGTGGTCACCCTGTTTTATTTAAAGAACAGGGATCTATCAAAGTCTGCTCTACACAACACATGTTTGTGGAAGTGTATCATGGTACGAACAAAGGAGATTTCTGAGGACATCAGAAAAAGAGTTGTTGATGCTCATCAGGCTGGAAAAGGTTACAAAACCATCTCTAAAGAGTTTGGACTCCACCAATCCACAGTCAGACAGATTGTGTACAAATGGAGGAAATTCAAGACCATTGTTACCCTCCCCAGGAGTGGTCGACCAACAAAGATCACTCCAAGAACAAGGCGTGTAATAGTGTAAGGCCTCTCTCACATTGGCTAATGTTCATGTTCATGAGTCCACCATCAGGAGAACACTGAACAACAATGGTGTGCATGGCAGTGTTGCAAGGTGAAAGCCACTGCTCTCCAAAAAAACATTGCTGCTCGTCTACAGTTTACTAAAGATCACGTGGACAAACCAGAAGGCTATTGGAAGAATGTTTTGTGGACGGATGAGACCAAAATAGAACTTTTTGGTTTAAATGAAAACTGTTATGTTTGGAGAAAGGAAAACACTGCATTCCAGCATAAGAACCTTATCCCATCTGTGAAACACTGATGGTGGTGGTATCATGGTTTGGGCCTGTTTTGCTGCAACTGGGCCAGGACGGCTTGCCTTCATTGATGGAACAATGAATTCTGAATTATATCAGAGAATTCTAAAGGAAAATGTCAGGACATCTGTCCATGAACTGAATCTCAAGAGAAGGTGGGTCATGCAGCAAGACAACGACCCTAAGCACACAAGTCGTTCTAACAAAGAATGGTTAAAGAAGAATAAAGTTAATGTTTTGGAATTGCCAAGTCAAAGTCCTGACCTTAATCCAATCGAAATGTTGTGGAAGGACCTGAAGCGAGCAGTTAATGTGAGGAAACCCACCAACATCCCAGAGTTGAAGCTGTTCTGTACGGAGGAATGGGCTAAAATTCCTCCAAGCCGGTGTGCAGGAATGATCAAAAGTTACCGGAAACGTTTAGTTGCAGTTATTGCTGCAAAGGGGGGTCACACCAGATACTGAAAACAAAGGTTCACAATCTTTTGCCACTCACAAATATGTAATATTCGATCATTTTCCTTAATAAATAAATGACCAAGTATAATATTTTTGTCTCACTTGTTAAACTGGTTTCTCTTTATCTACTTTTAGGACTTGAGTTAAAATCTGATGATGTTTTAGGTTATATTTATGCAGAAATATAGAAAATTCTAAAGGGTTCATAAACTTTCAAGCACAACTGTAGATGATATAGCATCTTCAGTGGAACGGTTCAGGCAATAGGCAAGCTGGAAAAGGTGAAGTGATGTCAGAAATCCACCTTTCAAGTGGGCAAGTGTAGCCTCACAGCATGTTTCATGATTGACAGGTGTGAGTGCTATTGGGAAACAGTCACTGCAGCAAGAGACAGAGGACTTTTTTTTGTCATTGGCACTGTGGCCTGTTTTGGCAGATTCATATATAGGTTCCAGGCCAGTTTAGAGTCACCAGTCCAGTTAACCAAAAAATGTTTGACATATGGAGGAAAAATGAGCATCCCTGAAGAGAAACCACCTCGACACTGGTAAAATGTACAAACTTTACACACACTCAGTGACAATGCAGGCCATGACTAAACTTTGAATTATTGAAATAACTGATGTGAAAAAGTGAGACAATGCCATTTGTTCAGCATTATGGCATTCAGGACTGAGCAGGTTATTTTTTAAACAATTCAATTCCATTTATTTTTTTATAGTACTGTTCACTGAGTGCAGGTGCAGAGCACTGTGATAAGTTCGCAGATAGATAC
The DNA here is from genome assembly GCA_026402145.1 of Polypterus bichir lapradei. NCBI lineage: Eukaryota > Metazoa > Chordata > Cladistia > Polypteriformes > Polypteridae > Polypterus > Polypterus bichir. The sequence goes on along the minus strand of JANRMT010062790.1, from coordinate 8,068,397 downwards.
AAATACAAACTTTACAAATGAATAATTACATAATGAGTACACATACTTGCACGGATTTGTTTAAACAAACAGGAAAACAAAGCAGTTCAGAGCTGGTTAACATACATTGAGCCCAACAATGTTTGTCCTTTAATTAATTGTTGAACTTTGTAAGAAAGCTTTTACACTGAATGCGAGGAGGGATGGCTTAAGCTTTTTCACGTATAGGTGATGAATATTAAATCAGTTTAGGTATCCACTCTGATGTGTTATAACAGGACACTCTCCATTTCAGGGTTGTGGGTGGCCAGAGCCTCTGACAGCAGCATCAAGTTTAAGGAGAGAAACAAACCTGGATGGGGTACCATAGTCCATTGAGGGCACACTAACGTATGCATCCAAATTGAGACAAGTCCACTTTGGAATTGACAGTTTTCTTAATTCACTTGTCTCTGGGGTTATGGGAGGAAGACCACAGTACCCAGAGGAAAAACCCCTGTAGCCATGAGGAGAACATGCAGAGTTCACACAAAACACAGACGAATATCAAACCTGAAACCAACCAACCAACCTGAGCCTTTATATCAAACTGGAACTACATGGCGCAGTTCATTTTTTACTAATTTACCACAAATTATATTTTATGACAGGGTGGCAGAGTGACAGGCCATGGATGCCTTACTGATTTTAAACTAGCTAACAGCCTATAATTAGAGCCCCTCCAACCACTTTCTAAAGTGCGTATGCTGTTGAAAATCATGGAGAATTGGTGCCTAATCCATCAGCACATGGTACAAGGCAGGAGCAAACCGTAGGCAGAGCACACACATTCATATTCAGTCACACCAGGTGCAGACTGCCCAGTTGACCTCACAGGCTCATCTTTATATAAAATTAAGCAAACAGAATCATTTGATTGTGATGCCAGTTACGTTTTCCAGCACTGGACTGTCGTGCAGTCTAACTTGTGCAACCTTCTTTATCCAAAAAAGGACAAGAACTGAAAATTGTGCCACCATCCTTTTAAATGTAATGGTGATTCAGTCACCTTGCACTCTCCTATTGGATTAAAGCCTTAACTGTTCGCATGGCCTTCATGTATTTCTCAGTGAGACCGAACACAACCTGACATCCCTGATGCCCGCTTGCACCATCCTGCTCCTTGTTCACTGAAGGTCAACTCCCTGTCAAATCTTGGTGCTGAAACAGAATCCATCAATTCCAGATTTTCACTCTTTGATTCATTTGCTGCTAGACTGTTACAGTTATGTGATTTTGCTAGGGCTGTTCAAACTCAAATTCATCAAAAAACTTGGCTTTTTCAGTTCAGTTTTGCATTTTATCGATTTCATCTTTGGCAGATGCAACGGTTTAACCCACCGATTGGACACGTCTGTCGGCTGCTGCCACCACTGCAATGCTAGCTCCATGAGTCCTCACCACTCAGACTAATGGCGTCAATCCATATATTTAATTGGAAGATCTACAGGACTGCAGGAGTTGTATAATGAATCACTTTTTTATGGTTATGTGTACGCAGTTTTATTGAACGAGGTGCCCAAATTACACAAAGAAAAAAAAAAGTTCTGTCGACTCTAGGAAGTCTGTGTTATCGTCCAGTGAGGTTAGGCTGAAACGGGGTCAGACAGAAAGAAAGAAACCAAAAACTCCCCAAAGGCACTCACAGAGTCAGGATATGTACACAGGGTCCACCAGGGGTCGGTATGCTCTGTTCCACCACAAATGGATACTCTTAGGGCCACAAAGTAAGAGGTAGGCCATGGAGTTGCAGTAGGAGGACAGGCAAACCTGCACAGGCTGGCAGTTGGCTGACAGCAAGGCTGTCCTATCCAGCACAGGCTGGACTGTGCTGACTGATATAGACAGCAGATGGGTCAGGGCCCAATAGTGCAAAGACTCCAAGAGGGCAAAGTGACCTGATGGCCTTCTTCGCAGTAGTGATTCCAAGGCTTGCCTGGAAGTGAACACCAAGGCAGTAGTCTGCCAGAGAGGGAAGGGATGACTTACTGGGAAGTGAGTAAGCAAGCCCTAGAGAGTGCCAGAGAGGTAGAAACTGTTCAGGGTGGGATTGAGAATGGCAAATTTGAGTAAGTAGCCCACCAGCTACTCAGCTGGACACTTTTTTCACTGATGTCTTTTTCCTTATATTTACATCTATTCACATAGGAGATTCTTTTATCCAAAATGACATACAAAATAAGTCAACATCATTATATTTCTAAGATACATTGTATTTTCCCTTTGTTCATCCCTCTTTTGTTTAGGTTTTGAAATAAAACTACTCCCTACCTCCATATAGAGCTCAACTTATATTAACCATATGTGAGTATCCATCCATTCCATTACAAATGGTACCAGAGCCTTTTCCTGGAGCATCTGATGTAAGGCAGGAGCCCACCATAGGTGTAAAGATAGCCAGCCCATCATTGGGCACACTCACATACACCCCACAATTTAGGTAACAGTTGCCAATAATCTTACTGTGCACATCTTTGGGTTAATGATAGATGAATGAAAACACAAACAGCTGGAACCAGGGAGAATGGGCATACCCTGACACCCCCCGCCCCCAACCACCATTGACAGTGGCCTGGTAAGGAGCTAAATCTGATTTTAAGAATCACCATGCAGTGCCAAATGTTACCACTCGTCTCTTACAGGAAGCTGAAGCGTTTTCCTATCGCAGGGCCTATCCCAGGAAGAGTCATCATGTCATTTGCAGACAGTTCCACACACGCAACTTCATCTGCAAACGGCACAGCCAGGAGATGTTTGGGATGTGGGGGATAAGCTGAATATTAGATGAAAAAAATGACAGAAGCCCACAGAGAGCATGCACACTCCACACAGTCTGTGATCATGCTGGGATTTAAATCCTGGACTCTAAAGCTATGATGCAGCACCAGACTGCCCCGAATGATTTTCAATACATTTTTTTTTATTCATTATGTTTTGTGTATAAACATGGAAAAAGGGGAAATTTCATTCATAGAAAGCGCCGGCTGACACAGTGCATAAACGCAGTGTGGAACACATTATGCTAAACCCGTGGTTTGTGAGGGTCCTCCTGCTGAAGGATAATAAAAGGGGGATCAGCCTGGCTTAGCAATTGTTTCTGAACTCATGGTCTGAGTTTCAGTACTGCACACATGTGGTGACCATTTTATGTCCAGTGTGGGTAGAATTCTGTAAAATGGCACAAGCTATTTTACAGAAGTCTTTGGACTCGATGTCCGTGAGTAATGGGAAGCTAGATCTTGACTTGTAAGTAGATGTCATCCTCATACAGACACACAGTTATTCCTCTTAAAAAACACCTTCCTTAGTCGAGGCCCCTGCAGGGGCACAGATAATGGCGATCTTTCTAGACTGTATAAAAGAACTCTATCTGCCAGAATGATTGGAAAATTGTGCATCCTGCACTCTAAAGCCAGAATGTCATTTCCACCATCAACTGTCTTCCTCCTAAAACACGTTAGGAGAAATTTTCCTTGCAGGCCCTAGTATACACCTCCAGAGAAGACCGAGGGTGGCTGTACATTTTAAAAGAGAGAGGTCCTGGAGCTGGACACTTTTAGAATAAGGCATTTAACTCGGGAGATGAGACACTTTATCCTCTTTGCAAGTGTAGATTCTGACATCCTCAGTTGCTCCAAGTCAGGATTAACCATCTGAGTAGCTGAAGCGAGCTCACTCCTTAGAGGTATCCTAGGTCACATACCCTTCTCTGTTGAAATAATTGTACCCATGTCACAAAACACTTTGGAAACGTTGACAAAATTTGTAGGAATGTGGCCTGAGATATGTGAGTTAAACATTTTGATATGTGCAGAAGGCAGCATGTATCCAGAGGAGAAAGCCAAGATGTCGCTTATTCAGTATCCACACGTATCATTGCAGTAAGCTGAGAGCTAAGGGGCAGTCGTGCATAATCTTAGGGCATGTAAGGCGAGTCACAGCAAGACGGGTGAGGCTGAAGTTGAGGACACTTTTACTACCAGCTCCTCTGTCGTGTGCATCCCACTGGTGATCCCTCTTTTCAAAGCCATGGTAGGCGAGAATAGTATGAATTCAAGGTCTAGACAGTAGAGTTGTGAGGTTAGGTGAAAAGGCGAGGATGTTTTTTATTTAGGTGACATATTTGAGTGTGGTGTTAGAATTAGAGGGAATCACAGCTTTGAGAACATTGGTTCAAATCCTAGTCTCTTTATGTATGGAATTTGTACATTCTCACCCTCTCTGTATGAGGTTTTCGACAAGTTCTCTGCTGTCCTCCTGCATCACAAAGATTTCAACTCGAATAAGTGAGTGAATGCATCTTAAGTGGCCCTAGGATGGATCATTATCCCAGCCGGCATTGGTTCCTGATATGTGTCCTGTCTTTACAGCCCTGCAATCAAATCATCAAGTCCCTAAAGTGGTCCAGTGGTAGTATAGGTGTTACACACAGGATGCCAAGCTGTTCTCCTACATAGTCTGCCTGAGGTTACACATTAGCTCTGATGGACACACTGCTCTACATGAGTTTCGTTTGATTCAATGGTATGGGGCAAAACTCATCAGTCTGACAGAGAGTGAGTGAGGTAGCTACACATGTGCCACAACTAAAATTCCTTATTTACCACTATACCAGGCTGTACAACTACTGAACATTGAAAAAAATGCCCCAGCAGGGAGGGTGGGCCCTCGGGGCTCAGGTCTGGTACTTCATGAACACTGAGGTTGCCGGCGGGATGCTTGAGCTCTGCAGGTACATGTCGGTCTATTAATCACATACTTTTAAACTTGCATCGCAGAAAACCGAAGAGATTACACAATAAACCATAATTCACAGTTAAACCGGGGAGCACAAACAACAATAAAACCAAACAATACGTTTCATCAAGTAGATAAAATTCTTCAGTGAAAAGCTGCCATTAAACTCTGGTTGGCCAATGAGGCTGCCACTCTCACGGGTATACACAGGGCACTCTGCCAGCTGTGGCTTTGACATCTTCTAATCAGTCTCTTACTCCACACTGCTGTGACAAGAACAATGCCGCAGGGAGAATATACCATTTTCTGTCTAGGAAAGAAAATTCCCACTGGGGCAACTCAGATCAAGTCCTTGCTGGGTATACTAAGATAAGGTGTAGTGCCATGTGAAGTAGAAGGCTGCTACGCCCATCTGTCGAAGGAAACGCCTTAACAGTTTTTTTGCTTCAGACAGATTAAAAAAATCATTTGTAACATACTGTGAGGCACCATCACAATTAACGATTAATGGCAAACAGCCCAAGGTATTGCTATTGTGTGGGCAGCAGTGCCCAGAGATCCATCATACCCAAGTAGTCCATCACTACTGTAAATTTCTATTTTTGTGGACTGTTTTTCTGGGCCTTAAAACTTCACATCTTACACAACCAGCGTGTGTACTCGGTAAAAGTGCTTTAAATTAAGATAAAGAGTTTAAGGACTTGAAGTGTCATCTTAACACTGGTGATTGAACTGTGTCATTGCCCAATGGCTCCTACTCCCTCAAATCCCAGTTTGACCCATTAGATTATGGTAGGTCAGTGGGTCCATCTTTCTCAGTGCTTCCTGTTTATATGGTGGTCAGTGGTGACTTGTGCCATTCACCCCAGTTTGTATTTTTATTTTTTATTTGGAGACCACCTGGTCTTTCATAAATGGCACATTTTTAATTTGTCAGTCAGTTGGTCCTGCTCTGTAAAAAAATGATTTGATTCTTTTTTGGTGATCAGAGATCTCAACTCCTATAAAGCCCAGTTTTATCCTCTGTATGCTGGTCATTGAGTCCAGCTTCCATAATCATATGGCTATCTGTATTTGATTGTCAATGGGACTTGCATCCTTAAACCCAAGTTTGATTTTTAAAGCGAAGGTCAGTTGGCATCCTTAAACATCATCTTCCTTATAGATGTCAGTTGGCCTTGCTCACGTAAACTCCAGTTTCAACATTTATACTGACCCCAGAAAACCTAGTTTAATTTGTTATTTACAGTATTTAACATTAGGTCTTGCTTCCGTAAACTCAGTTTTAGGTCTTTATGTGGTGGTCTGTTGGTCCCACTTCCAAAGACTCCAGTTTAATTTTGTATTTGAAGGTCAGTGGGTCCTGATCCCATAAACACCGGCTTTTTTAATGGTGAGTCAGCTGGCTTGACTTAAATAAACCCCAATTTTGCAGATTCCATAAAACTTTAGTTTAGCTAGCTATTCAATTATCATTAGATTTTGTTCAGGGCTGTGGAGTTGGAGTCGGAGTCGAGGAGTCGGAGACAATTTTGGGTACCTGGAGTCGGAGTCGGAGTCGGCAAAAAGTTAACCGACTCCAACTCCGACTCCTACTAAATTTAAATGGGAATTAAAAAAGTAAGTTGAAATGTCCCAATTCACAAACAGTCATAATGAACTACTTCTCTGCTGTAAGAATAAAGCCCAATGCATGCAGTGCATAATGTTACCACAAAACGAACATGTCAAGTAACCATGAAGCATGCTTTTCATTGACTGTATGCGTCACTATATGGGATGTAATGCACAGGTAAGGTGCGACACCGCTTTCCATTGTGTCTTGTTCCACTGTTACAGGGAACTGTGAACCTAGCCTAAAGCCCCCCATACATTTACAGATGCACTGCCGATTTTTCGGCCGTTCAACGAGCCATCATGCGTCAAACGCCTGAAAAATCATCTGGTGTGTTCTCAGCTCCGTCGGCTCCCCTTCGCTATGCCCTAGTGAAGGGGGCCGAAGGAGCCGAGAACACAGATCTGCCTACCTGTCTCCAGCAGAGGCTCGTTCTGCTGATCAGCTGGCCGGTGAGTGACACAATGCACTAAACTTCCGGCTGGCTGACAGAGGAGACAGCCACTGCAGCAGACAGAGGCATCATATTACTTTGGATGGGGGTGGTGGTCGAGATTTTCGGCAAGTTGGATCTGCCCGTCCATGTGGACACCCGCAATCTGCGGCCGCCAAAACAAAACCTTGTTTTCATTGTGTTTGTCTTTAATCTGGCATTATAGTAGAGTGTTGGCTTCCTAGGCAGTAGTTCTGTGGTGAAATGACATGTATGTTGCCTTCCTTTCCTTCAATGGATGTAGAAAATACATTAGCATAGTATATACATACAGAGGAGTCGGAGTCGGGGAGTCGGAGTTGGAGTCGGAGTCGGAGCATTTATCTACCGACTCCACAGCCCTGATTTTGTTTCTGTCGATTTAATTTGAGTTCTTGATGTGGTGGTCACTGGGTCCTGCTCCCATAAACCCCAGTTTGATTCTTTTTATGGTGGTCTGTGGATCCTGCTCCCATAATGAGCTGAATGATGATGATACTGTCGTAGAGGCCTGTTTGAATCTTTATTTGGTGGACGGTGGTGTTTACTGATCAGCAAGTGCTTCTTCCATAAGAACCAGGTTAATTTTTTATTTGATGGCCAATGGATCTTGCTTTGATAAAATCCTTTTTTGAATCATTATGTGGTGGTCAGTGAGTACCCCCACTGTCTTCCTTTACCCATCTGCTAGGTGGCCAGTAATGCTTTTGTCCTTCTGCTGTTTGGTGGGTCCTGCTTTCCTGTTTTCACTGGAGTTACCCCAGTTCTCTAGTAGGTGATCATTTGGATTTGTCTTGCATGTTGTCCATCGTCTTCAAAATCAGAGCTCAGTGCTGGTTCTTTCTCTTAGTCCTTACACTCTGTTTTTCATTCACTATTTTGATATTATATTTTGTGGACAATGTCTCCTGTTTTCCCAGTGTGTGAAAAACATCAGATCCCATAAACCCAGGGTCTCTTCTGCAGCCCCTTACACTGCCAGTGTCCCACAGTTCCCTGACACAGAGTCTCCAATAAGTGTTCACTGGCAGCCCACCTCACTGATTCTCCATGGATTGTGCCAGCTTTGCCCATGCCCTGCCCTTTTCCAATGAATCCCTCTGTCTCATTCCCTGTGTATTGGTCTGATGACCTTGTCCTTCTGCATGGCCTTAACCTAAGGACATCTTTATGGTGACCTTCTTTCATTACGTAGTACCCTAAGCAAATGTTCTGCCATTTTAAGAGCTGCCCCAATTTGGCACGTTCACCTCATAACCTCAGCTATGTGCCCTCAGATTTTATTTGTACACCCTGGCATGTTCTCCATCAGTCATGGTGAGAGCTGAACTGGTAAGAACATGCCAGGAACAGAATCATCCAGGATCAGCAGACACATTTACAAATGCAAGTTTTTTTTTCTTCTTTATAGTTTTGTCATTAATTTCACACTTATTTAGCGATATATTTGAAAATACTTTTATAGGTCCTTCTTGTCCCAGAGCAGTTACTGCCATGACTAATGATGTTGAAGGCTGGCCCAGCTGAATTATTTATTTATGTATTTATTTATTTTTGCTTGTCTCTGCCCCCTACTGATTGGTTTACTTCAGATTACAAAAAGCGAACTGGGATGTAGTACTGAGCTGCCCCCGCCTGAGGAAGCCAAATCAAACTGCAACCTTTGGAACTTTAGGAATGAGGGAAAAGTAGGAAAGCAAACTGCTGCTGCTGGGAAAACGCTAATGATTGGCATTCAGACTGAAAGGCATTGCTTTTCTTTAAATGTGGCTTCTTGAGGTTTAAGAGACAATTTATTGTGTTACCAGAACAAGAGAACAAACGGTACTCCTGCGGAGAGGGGATTTGTACTTGTACAGTAAATAAGCCCAAATAATTTATTAAGGCATGACTTAAGACCCGTGCTTCTAAAATCATTATAGCAAGCCGTTCACAAGATTAAACGCTTCAGGCGAGAGCAAAACTGCTTTATGACTTCTGAAAGGGATTAACAGCATTTCACGCAGACAAACTCTGAATGCATTGAAAGCTGTGTCTGTTTGGGCTCCCTGTTTGTGTGTGCAGGCATGCGTGTGTGCACGTGTGTCTGTCCCTTCGTCGCTCCTTCGGGCTTGTCTTTCCCACCGATGCTATGCGTCGCTTTTAATTTCCCACTCTGTACTCATTTTATTGTTTTTTCTGTATCCCTGCATATTCTCCTTGCCAAATTGTTTCCCCAGTTACTTTCTTTCTTTCTTCACTTTCCTGTCAACTGTCCTCCTTTTTTCGTGTCCTGCTATTTGCAGTCTTCCAGTCCCTTAATGTTTACTCACCTGCTTGTCCCCTGAAGTGCCACTCCATCTCTTTTCCTTTCCAAGTCTCTTTTACTTCCCCTACCTCTCCTAGTCCCTTTCACTTTCCAGTTCCAGAGTCTCTATTCATTTTTCTGATTTATGTTGGTCTCTTTTTTCCCATCTCTCCCTGCTTTTCCAATTCCTGTCCATCTCCCATTCCCTCTCCCAATTCATTTACTTCATTTTCTCATTTTCTGACTGTTTTCCACATGTTTCTTCTTCTCATATCTTCAGCCTTTATCTGTCCACCTCCTGCACATTTCTACTCTTCTGTCTGCTTCCCTGTTGTCCTTATCTCTCATCAGTTCCCCTTCCTTTTCTGTCATATTTCCATACTCTCCTAATCACTTCTTGTTATTTTCTCTACAACTGGCATCACATTGCTTTTTTAGCTTTTTCTATTTCTATATTTTTCAATTTTTTCTCCCCAATTTCCCATTTCTGTTCATCTCCATTTTTCCTCCACGTGATATTTTTTCCCCTTTCTTTGTCTCACAGTTTTCTTATGTATGTTGTTATTCTGGTTGTTCAGCATATTTCCACTCTCCTTTATGTCCTGCTTTTCTCAGACTATTATATTGTCTTGGATTTTTTCTCCTCATTTCCCGGTTTTCATTTACTTTTCCCTGTTCTTTCCTTTTTCCCAATCTCTCTGCAGTTGTACACTTAGCTCTCATTTCCTTTGTAAATGTAATCTTGTTGCTTTTTCTTTATTTTTGGTGTTTTCTTGTGCTACTTTTTCCAGTCTTTTGACAGTTTCCCTGTTCCTATATAACTCCTACCCAGTGACTGTTCCCATCTGCTTCATATTTTTCCAGTCTATCGATTCTCAGTTTCCTATGTATATTCTTTTTTTTCTATTCTTTCCATCATTCCCTGTTGGTATCCTTGTACTCTTTTCCTTTTTCCTGGTGCCTCAAAATATTTGTGCTCCCTCATCGCTCTCTAATCTTTCTCTTCCTATCACTTCTCCTTTCCTAGGCTACATCCACACTACCATGCAGCATTTTGAAACATAAAAAGATTTTTTGTCCACATTGGTGTTTTCATATTGTTTACAAAAGCATTTCCGAAATTGTATGTGATGCAGATGTTCACCTACACTGGACATGTGCGAAAATGTAGTCCTGTGGATGTAGCCCTAGCCTTTCCCAATTTCTCAGTTCTTCTTTTCTTTATACCTGACTTGCTTTTCTAGCCTCTAAAACTGCCAGTCCTCCTGTCTCTCTTTATTCCTGTGATATGCTCACCTCTTTTACTTTTCCCGTCTCTCTATTCAATGCCATTTTCTTAGTATTTATTTTCCCTCAGTGTTTCCACCATTTTTAAGTCTTCCATCTTCTTTTTGTCATCAACCTTCTCTTTTTTCTCACAGACTCTCATCTCTATCTCTTCCTCAGTCTTTCACAATGTCTTGTCCCTTTTCCAGTCTCTCCTATCCTACAATTTATTTCCTTTTCTCTAGCCTTTTCCTTTCCCTGTCTCTAATGCCATTCATTTCTTTCTTTCCCAGTCATTCACCATTCCTTCTTCCCACCCCTTCTCCTCTTTCCCACTCTTCCTGTTTCTCTTTCTTTGCTTCCACACCCCTTCCAACTGTCACTCTGAAAAGCCACTGGGTCCTGGCCAAGGACCCCCACTGTGCCATGTGGCAGCAGTCTTCAGGTCTCACATACTGTGAGTGACAGATGCCCAGTTGCCAGTCCCAAGCTTCACCTCCCTGCTGGATGACACTGCGGCAAAGGTGACGAAGGCATTGTCATTTTGGAGGAAGCCTGATTGATGTTCAAGTGCTGTGTTGATGTAACTGTTTGTTACAGTGGCCTAAAATGAAGAAATGGTGCAGATGGTGTGAGGTGCTGGGGGGATGGTGGATTTGGGGGAATATTTTTAGCTTTTAAAACTCTTAACAACAGCCTTATTGTGTTTGTGTGCTCTGATTTTTATCTTGTTGAAATTGTTTAATTTAGAGATGACAGCAGAAAAGACAGAAATGGAGTATTTTGACAGTGTGGAGTTAGGGGACTTGGATCATTCTTGCTATGAGCAGATCCCAGGGATCGGGGAGAAGTGACTGGTGCCCCAAAATTTTGTTCCATCCAGCCATGCAGGTGTATGCAGAAACTCAAAATGAATGCCATGGTTTGACATCTTTGGATAAGGCCATCTGGTGTGGAATACTGGCCTGTAGAGCTAAGGCTGCTTGAAAGAAAAGAAAAAATTCCTGTTGTGAACAACCAAGCCAAACTGTCCAGAAATTTTAAGTATATAAACTAATCAGTTAAAATACTTTACATTTGTAATAAAGTTCCAAAATTGCACATTTGTTGATAAATCACATGCTGTTGGTGTTTCAGCATTATGTTCAGTGTTGTGTTTTTTACAGTAAATCTGCTTTGTTCGCTGGTGACTTTATTCACTGGATATTTACCTGGAAATTCTCCATGCAGCTGGTTTAGACAGTTTTTTTTCCAGCGCCCCATGATGCTCTGCAAGGCCAGCACAGAGCTGGAGCAGCCAATGTTGGGTGGAAAAGCCACTCTCCCAAGTACAGTATATAACACTGATATTGTAGCAGGCTAAAAATTAGCAAAAAATATTTAAACACAAAATGCCCATGCAAAAGGAAACTGGAAATGTGTTGGCGTATCCGTGTCTTAAAGGTGATGTCTTTTTGTATGGACTTGTATGTGACCTGTGTATAATACTGAGCTTGCCCCTTTAATGATATTACCGAGAATGCCGTGCAGTTGATGCAAAGAGGAAATAGGGAAGAATCCAGTGCTTTAATGTTGGTCTTATTTGGAAGTAGCAGCACTGAATGAGCAACACTGTTCTTTTTGATTTGAGAGAGGTGAGTACCTGCTGTTGAATCAGTTGGGGGTAAGCCTCAGTGAATTCATACTTCATATCTGCAAAAAATGTCGCTGTCTTGAGATTTAATTCTTGTAATTTTATCTCAGGGAATTATGGTGATTCAATGGTTAACATCACTGCCTCCCAACTCAGGTCAAATTTTTGGCCACAATGATCAGTCCAGTAAAGTTAGCGGACACTTCCCTAGCCCTCTGGGACACTTAAAAGAACACTTCACCGTTATAAAACACTTAAACCTAGTCTAGTTTCTCCTTCTGCTTTGATTTCAGTGCTTATTTGCTTAGTTTAGTATAGTTCCCAAACATTTCTGTGATTTCACAGAACGTGAGGTGAAGTGAATTCAGCAGACTTCACTCATCATTAGTGGCTTTGCCTTACATACTGTAGGCTATGTGTTGTTTTAATTATATTGTCTTTGGAATAGTTGCTGTCTGTGTGAGACATTTGCATGCTCTCCCTGTGTCTGTGTGAGTTTTTTTCCCAGATGCTCTACTGGTCATGAATAAAGGTTCTTGGATGTGCACTGTCTATTCACACACATCATATATTTATATTTGTTTGAACTATGTTATTAATTTTTGTGACATTTCTGGACCTCCATTTTGGAACGCAGGTGTACATGTTTGTGTGCGTTTTGCAAGACTGTGGCCATTTTGTTGCCACTTTGTGGCACTATGTGAACTTTGACACATGATGTCATCCGGGTTCTGCTATTTTTAATGGTGGCGCTACATTCAGCATCCAGGATTTTGGACTTCTCTGTGTGATTCTCTGAAGGGTTTAGTTAGCAACAAAATGGATTTAGGCCATTAGAACGTTTGCATGCTTTTTGACTAATGCTCTGGTTTGCAAATTTGCTTTGGCAATTTATTGTTTTGTGTTTTGGCTTCATTCCCTGCTTATTTGATTTTTTTTTCTCCTTCTTCTGATCCTTCCTATTTTTGTTTGCCTTGTCTCATTTGAGAAGAACACTGTGTTTGTAGCGCACATCACAAAAAAACAATTAGGCCAGAATAACAGAGAATTCCGAACTGACCCTGCATCTCCAATGGCCTGGCACCATGTCCATGGCTGATTCCTGCCTTGCACCAGATGCTGCCAGGATAGGGTTGGATTAAGGATGTTAGACAGTGTTGCATATTTGTAACTAGTGGTTTTCACAATGGCCTTGAAAGTGCAACAGCCCGTTGTAAGCATAAAGCTTATAAAGCTGATATTTGGTTGTGCCAGGGCCCATTTAGGAGGGGCGTAGCTGGAGATATAGCTCCAAGTCCCAAAGCTGTATACAGAGATGGAGGCATTTTATCTTTGAGTTTTGAATTATTACTTAATTCAGTTTGTTTATGGATTTGCTGATTTCTAGTCTGAATGCTTAGATTTAATTGGAGGTGTAAAGAAATTTGCTCAGTGCTTTACAGGTAGATTAACTTGGATTTTGTGGCTAAAAGGAAGAGTCCTCTCAAGCTGCCTAAATATGCAAGCCAGTAATTTAAATTCCAGCATGTCTGTGTGGCGTGCCGCCAAGAATATGACATCCCTGCAGTCCAAAAGGTCTGCTGCTAAGACTAAAAAGTATGAAATCATTCCTTCAAGTCTCTGTAGCTCAAGTGTGTTTATATAGCAAGAGAGGGCTTACAGTACGAGATCAGACTTAGCGATGACAAGATCCCAGTTTAACTAAAGCACAGGTTCAGGTTTTTAGATGATCTTTGAACCCAGCTTGCTTCATAGAATGCAGGGGTTTGACACAACGCCACTAATGCGCGTCCTGGGAGACAACGGCTGAAATGAAATCTGACATCCAGTACAACACATGTCCTTTGACGAACACAGAAACGTACAGGTGTCAGTGAAAAAAGCACAATCTAAAGTAGGATTAACCTGGTCCCAATTCCAGGACCCTCCCATCTGAGTGCCACATGTTGGTGCAGTGACTTGGTGCTGCTGTGTGTGTTTAAACTGCAATCTGCAGTTCCAGTAGTCAGGTTGCAAACTCTGTCCCCACTGGTGCATACCATCTTACCTGTGAAGCACAAACTGGCATTGTGACTTGGCACACAATCTCACTGGCCCAGTGGCTGACTGGGATTGCCCAAGTTTCAAATTCTGCACACATGGCAGTGAAGTGGCCTAACTCACTAATACAAAGATAACCAGTGGCTAAAGTAGAATGAAACTGGTATTACACCAGTATACACTGGAATTTGAAGTGCAATTCCTCTGCTTTCTTTATAAAGCTATTTTATATCCAGTGGTAAGCACTGTCTCATTTAAAGGACCCACTAAGTTGACAAGATATTGAGAGTCTGTGGTGAAGCTGGTACTGACCATTACATGCCATCTCATTTAAACTTGGGAATACACTGGCAGTCGGCAACTTAACTGGGATGTTCTGGCTTTACGCACTGCACCCACTGGGACATGAGTCTCTTTTGATGAAGGACTAATAGATGAATTGATCTGACTTGAAAACAGAAATTTTTGTAAATATTTTTCTGATGTCAAACAATGTACCCACTAGCACCCGGTGCCCGGTGCCACCATTAAGGTGAATGGGCACAGATTATAAGAGGGGAAAATCCAGCTGCATAGGTTAACTACCGAACAGTCGGCTGGCACACTAATAAGCTTGGCCTAGGGCGAAAAATAACCCAGTGCCGGCACTGCTAGCACCCACTAACTGTTTTTAGGAAACACTCACAGGTGAAGTGACTTCACTTAGTGACACACTGCATCACAGACATGTGAAGTGGGATTGAACTGAATTAATTTATTTGGGTGGGAAATCCTGCACCTACAGGTACATTCCAACCCATTTAAAGGGTACAAGGAGGTGAAGTGACCTGACTGAAATTGGTTTGTTCTGGTCTCCAAATCTCTGCCCAGCTAATGCATGTCTTGGGAGACAATGGCCATAAGTGGAATCTGACATCTAGTACAGCAAGTGTCCTTTGAAGAACACAGAAACATAAGGGCACCAGTGAGAGAAACACAATCTGGAGCTGAATTAACCTGGTTCAAATACCAGCACCCTCTCATTTGTGTGGCACGTGTTGGTGCAGCAACACACTGCTGTCAGTGTCTAAACTGCAATTTGATGTCCCATTACTCAGCTTATAAGGGCAGAAGTTAGTCAGTGGATGCACCAGAATCATAAGTAGGCTCCTTCTGGTTTCAGATTCTCTACCTACTGGCACCCGCTGCCCCTTTTGAAGACAGACAGCTGGGACACGTGACATGACTGGTGTCAGTGGCTGAATTAGGCTTGTTTGGGTTTCAAACTCTGCAACCATTGGGGAAGAGAACATGAAATAAAAAGAGCATAAGGGCATACTGGGAATCAGAGGCTGCACTGGAACCTGAACTGAAGTGGGTTTCTTTTGGCTCTCTACCTACTGGTACATATTGCTCCTTTTGAAGAGAGAGACAGGGTAGGTGTCAGGGCTTGAACTAGACTTACTGTGCTTTAAACCCTGGTACACACTTGAAGAGCTCATGGAGGTTGAAGTGTCTTAGCTCAGGGAGCCAATTTCTGAACTGGTTTAAATCCCTGTACCCGCTAGTACATGCTGTAAAGGCAAGGGGCCTCTATTAGGTTTCTGTAGCTGAATGGGGGTTGGTTCGGGTTCAATCACCAACTAGTTTAAACTGTCCCATTTGATGGGACCAAGGAGTTAAAGTGATGTGACTGGGGGTCAGTGGCTGAACTTGCGTCTGAACCAGAGACCTCCTGGATGACATACGGCTCTTGTTCTGCACTGCCCCTCCTGTGCCCAGGTCATGCCATGTTAAAAGTTTGCAGCTTTTCCTTCTGAACGTCAATGAGGCCAGTCTGGCTTTACTCCCAAAGGGCCCACAGTGCCATTGTTACAAGGAGCTCTTCCCTTGCACGTTTGTGTATTTTTTCTCTATAATTAAGACATGGGAATGAATCAGAGCAGCATGTGCTACAGCACTTGTAGTGCTCTCTGCAGGGCGTCGGTTCTCTTTGAGGATATATTTAGTGTCCCTCAGAATACTTATTGTTCCTCTCGTGCTTAGAAATATTAGATCCACTTACTCACACAGTATCAGATGCTAAATGGAAACACATGCATTGGCTATTCCATGTGATTTTTTAATGTCTGCGAGCTACCGGCTGAACAGAGTCACCTTGAAAATCCCACTAAGGCTGATAGACGCCGTGCTGTTGCTGGAAACCACTGATCACATAAGACGCTTGTCTTTTTTTACTTTTACTTTTAGGTTAGAGTGCAGTTAAATGAATGGCGCATTAGATCCCTCCTCCCGAATGCATTCACTTCCCGGAAACCATTTTCCAGTTGACCGCTGCAGAAACCCCAGTCTTAGGACCTTACAGGTGGCAGGCTGTTTCTCAATTTTGGACATTGAAGGACTTTATATCTGCTGTGGTTTATTGTTCACTCATGAAGCTCTAATAGTTTTTGTCCCTTCTTCTTACTGGTCTGCCCCTCCATCCACATGACCTGCTTGGTTTCATTTGGGTTCAAAGGCAGCAGAAGCCAACTCAGTAGCGAGGTCAGACTGAACTTGGATTGAAGCGCTGCACCACCCTCAGTTTCTTCAGTTATTCAGTAATGTAGCACACTGCCGCAAAGCACCTTACGGCATAGGCTCAAACACGAGGTCATGCCCTGAAGAGGGGATGCCACACTTCAATGCAAGCCTCTACTTATCATTCCATTCTTCTTGTATGCTTTTCCTTTTGTTGCCCTTATTTAGTGATCATGGGAAGACTGCAGAGTAAAACTCGTGATGCTAGCTCACATGGTTCCATGAATTTCTGTTACTAAAACTCTGGTTGTTTCTGTTTTGTGATTTTACAAAAGTGAACACCACGACTCCCAGACTGATCCTAAATTCATGCAAGTTTTTTTTTTATGTCTGGAATTGAAGTCTTGTTATATGGTCTATTGCTTTTTTGACATTTCTTTTTCATTCTTCCCATAGATTAAGCAGTTGAACAAAGTAAAGTGCACTGTGATCGTCACCTTTAAGAGCAGTATTGCTTCTGTCCCCTCACCACCATTTCTTGACTCTCATCCACTTGACACCATTTTAGTTTATGTATTCCGACATGGACTCTCAAACTGTGGAGCCTATGTATCTGCTCTACAATTTGTATGTCCAGTCAGCCACTTCCAACTTCTAGGCCTACGGGTCAGTTTAGAGTCTTACAATACGAGATCAGTGCTTCACAACATCTGGAGCTACTGAGGAACAGAACCACTGTCCTGTTTGCAGTTCCAACCAATTTATGCAAAATAATAATTTGTTCAAATAAAAGGCACAAATGGAACAGATAAATAGTAGGAGAACACAAAGCAGCAACTCAGTAAGCAGAGAGAAAACTGAGCTGCCCCCCTTGCCTAGCTATGATGGTGCTGAACTCTTTCTGTAAGGTGTGATGACTCATCTTCTTGCCCCAGTAATGAGATACAAGTGCTACAAATCACTCACCCACAATACACCTGTCCTCTCTCTAAATACTCTGACTGTCCACATCCCTTAAAGCTGATCATTCAACCCACATATATGTATAACCAGTTCTTCACTGCATAGAACCACTCAGACAGTCAAATGTTTCTCGTATACAACTAACACCTGTTGGCATGAGTTACCCGAAATGTCAAACTATAAAGACACTGTGAATCAAAGGTAGGATGATCGGGCCTTACCCAGTGCAATGATTACAAAATGTAAAACAGGGATATTACATATAACATATTCCATGCCCCAGAAAGATGTAGCCCGATATGCCCATCACCACCATTAAGGTATAAATATACACAATGTTTAGGGCATCGGCACCGCTCATGTATGGGGAAGCAGATGTACAATTTAAAAAGATTGTTATTTTCATGGGAATTGTTACATATGCATAATGGAACTAAGTATTTTACATTGCAGCGAGTAATTGACCATAGTAAAAAACAGTAAAACATAATAAATTGAAAGAAAATTATGTTTCATGTTGTGTTAGAGGTATTCATTGTGTTATATGTTTTCATTCTGTTTGGCTTTGAAATTAACACGCAAATACTTTTTAAACTTACATTTTTACTGTAAAACTTCAGTAAAAACAATTTTTTGAATTAACTTTTCGTCAATATTGCATTGAATTTTGATTCCATGTTTGGACTTACATCGTGACAATACAACGTATAACTGTCCGTGAGTGAATATCATTTCTTTCTCTCTAATAAATAAACTGACTTTTTCTAATTTTTGTCCCTGTGATTTGTTAATTGTCATAGCAAAAGCTTTTCTAAAGGGAAACTAAACGTTTTAATACGAATGGCATATCAAGATCTCCTTTGGTGTCTAATGTTATCCGAAGAAGATGTACTACATTACCTTCCTTGTTGCCTGTTAAAAGTTTACGTCAGAATTGTTCAACCAATTTTAAATACAACTAATCTTGTCCTATTGCATAGCCCATCACTCAGACATATATTACACAATAACATTACGATACATCCTTCTTTCAACAGTAATTCGGCCGATGGAAGACCGGATGGTGTTAACAGTTGTAGATATTCTACGGGATATTGTAAGTTGATGTTTTCATCTTACGTGCGATAACCACCAACTCTTTCAGCATGGTCTATTGATATGTTTTTAACATTTAATTTGCCATGTAACCGATCAACAATTTTTGTGTTAATTCGTTTGACTTCATCGTTTCTCTGTGCTAGGATTCCCCTTGTACTCATTTCTTCTGTTGACAACCCTTCGAGATAAAATTCTTCAATCAGATTTCAACATAATAAGTCTTCTTTCATTGGGAACTTAAAGTGAGGAAAACTTACAAATTTATAAGAGCTGAGAGTGCAGGAGCTGTGTCTGTCAAAAGCATTTACACAAATGAGAGGTGAGTGGACCGTGGGCGTGGTTGAACATGGTTGAGAGGAGGGCAAGACTTGAAAAAATCTCTTAGCAATAGTCTCGTCTCCCGGGACTTGAAAAAATCTCTTGGCAATATTCTCGTCTCAAGATTTTCTTTTATAATACAGTAGAGAGATATGCAGTGAAGTGCTCAGTTGCCCAGCACCTATGACTGTGCCTTGAGACAAATATAAAGGAACAATAACAATACATAACTTTAAATTTCAAAAATCATTATTAGAATTATAAATATGTAATTATTCTTTATAATAATAATAAGTAATTAGATGACTTGAATACCTTACTGTTAGAGAGTTAAAAGTATGGCCTCTTGTATTTCCAGACACTTTCCTCATTTAACATACAGGCGGACTGCAGACAGAAGCTTCTCCTCAGTCTCTCTGGACTGGACTTTAGGCAGTGCTGGTCTTCACCTGACCACAGCTCAGGAAAGAGGCCGTTGTTAGGATGGCTGATGTCACTGATAGTTTTCCTTTCCCTGAAGGTTAATGAGTGCACACCCAGTGATGTGTTCAACTGTCCTCACCACCCTCTGTAGGGCCCTGCAGTCCTGCTGCATGTTGTTCCCAAACACCTACTCTGGGGTACTGGATCCTGCAAGGACTTCTGTTGAGATAAAGGCCCATGTTCTTGGGGTATTTCATCCTTTGCCTGCTCACCAATAGTGTCGGGGACACCGCCCTGTCTATGTGGGAACTGCCACTCACTGGACACAAGAACCTATCCTGGCCTTTTGTCCTTCCTTTACCGACTTACGTTACAACAGTTTACACAAACTATTTACTTACAGGTGTCCTTTAAACCAGTAGGCCGCCAAGTCATTCCACAGCTTCCCTGTGTGTCCAGAAACAGTGTGCACCTCTAATGGCCATTGGCCCGCCTTATTATAACCACTAAAGTACAGACCACTCTTGGTCCATGTCCGGTTGGTCCTCTCTGGCCCTACTCACAGGGAGTATAAATGTGGTGAGCTATAAAAGTGCTGTGCAGGTGGTGACCGTGGTGACAGCCAGCATTTATGGACTTAATAGAGTGGACGTCAGTCTGTACCTCACATTATTTTGCCAAGTGATAAAAAGTACCAGGGGAATTTTTTAAAGTGTCGTGTATTCGTACATGTTCACAGAAATTTTTCATTTCATCTCTTATGTAATTCTATCTGATTTATACTGTGGCAGCAAGCGTACGATTGAGAGTCAGGTAATCACCTTGCTTTCAGAGGCGACCCAGCCTCCCATTTACGAGGGTGACATACAGTTGCCCATTAGAACGGAATAAGTGTTGACTTTCAGCACTTTACGGTGGAGCAGACAGATACCGACAGGGCACTTTTTGGATGTTGGGATGAATGCATTTGGAGGGAAGTTGTTACAGCTGCTTATTAATTTTTTTTTTGTATTACTAACTGCTTACATACAGTATGTGTAGTGAATGTTAAACCGCTTCAGTGGTTTAAGTAAAAAGTGTTACTCTTTTGAACTTTAAGAATGACGCCATTTTAAAAAACTTCTTTACTGAATTGTTGGGGAGCAGTTAAGAACAATGTAACATATTTATATATTATAAATTACATTGTTTATACAATATCATCTTCCTTTTCTTTCACCTTAACTGCATACCCACATGTCAGAAAACACAATGTAAAATAACTGCAGCTATTAAGAGAGGAGCTGGTCCTAGAAGGGACTGCTGTGCTTTCGCAATATCTGAATTTCCCCATTAAGTGCATTTGAATTTTTTTCAGTTGTAGAAAATAAATCAAGACCTTAACCTGGTGGGGAAAAAGTAGGCAAAAGAAGATTCTTCTAGATGAGCAATATTAGGCAGTCGGCTAGGTGTCCAGCAATGAAGATAGATTTGCACTGCAGGCCGGCACTGCCTGTGTACGGTTTGATTGTTCTCCTGCTTCATCCTAGAGATGTGTTGTAATTCAGCTTGACATGCTTTGATTATGTTAATCATTGGGATTTATTCTGTTTTAGAGTGTGTTTAGCATAATTCGTTTATGCATATTAATGGAACACATGACATCAAGCTCTCAAACGCATTTAATTCTACTGGCAGGAGCCAGCCCTGGACAGAGTGTCAGTCTATTGCACAGCTCACACTTGCACGCACCTACAATAAAAGTGGGCCATTAGGGATTTTCCAGATGGTGTAACCTGCATGTCTTTGGGGGATGTGGATGAAAAGCCACACAGACGCTGGGAGAACATATAAAGTCCATAAGATCAATGGCTAACCACGGCAATCAATTCAAGGTGCTGCGCCACCCTCTTATATAAACATTTCATGGTTTAATACTTCACGGTTATGTCATTATAGTTGTGAATTTGTGTAAGTACTTTGTGTAAGTGGGTTATACAAAAGTAAAATGTCATTGAATAGGCAACTGTACATCATCCCCGTATGAGTGAGTGTGTACCATGGGGCTGTAGCATCCTGTCTAGGGTTGTTTCCTGCCTTGTGGCCGATGTGACCTGGATAAGCTTTGCTTCCTTGCAACTCCAGAAAGGAAATCGGATTAGGAAATAGTTGGATGGATGAGTAAATGTAACTGTTTTCATCAGTGGGCCCTTTGAGGTGTCTGGCACCACTAACTGCTAGTATTACTACTAATACCTGGAAGTGTTTAGATTCCTTCTTTCTCCAAAAGTAGCATAAAAATCTCAGCCATAGAACCCACTTATAATTTTTAACATGTTCAAATGGACTTGCACTCTGCCTAGAGTTGCTTCCTGCCTTTTGCACTATGTTGCTGAGATAGGATTCATTCCCCACAACTGTGACCTTGCCATTGTCAGTGCCAGTGACTTGCCAGTAAGAATTATCCTTCTTTTTTATTTTATTTTGTTAAAATCAAAAAACATTCCATACATGCATGTCAAGTTTAACAAAACTGGTTTGAATTATCTTGAATCTTGTGGTGCCAGTGCTACTGGTCCTGAGTGCAGGAAAGAGAAAAGTGAATGAGTGTTATGGTCGGGGTCTATAACATCACTGTTTTGCCTTTCTGAGAAAGGATGTGCTATACAGTATAAAGACCCTGTGTGACAGTAACATTCTAAACTGATTACCACAATGCTTTGTGGTCCTGAGCTAATATGCCATAACCAGATGTTATACAGTCAGTGAGGACCAACTCCAATGTGGACCCATTGAAGTTAGTGAGCATTGTTGGAGACATGTGGAATTTTCTCAGGCATCTGTGAAGAAAAGGTGCTGTTGAGCCCACTTCAGGTCGTCAGGTGGTGGTCACCCCAAGATATTTTAAGCTATTCACCCTTCAATGTAGTCTGCTTCCTGGAGTCTGTGATGAGCTCCTCGGTTTTGCAGACATTTACTGTGAGATTGTTATCCTGGTGCCACCGTGTCTTCTCTGTAAGCTATCTCATCATTGTTGGTTATCAGCGCACTACCCTGTGGATTGCCTGTGCTGAGGGTCAGCATGGAGGAAGTGGTACTGCCGGTTTGTACATGCTGAGTTCTACCAGTTAGGAAGACCAAATTGTATTTTCAAAAGCTGGCACTGTCTGGAACCAGTGGTGCTGAAGTAGACTCTGGTTTTCCACCACCATAAGCCTAGATTAAGCGGATATAGGCAAGTAAGAAAATGTACATGTGGTTTGACATTCAAGGGACTTTGTTAGGTGGTTTGAAAGTTGGAGCATATTTACATTTTCTAGTCTCTTCATCCAAGAGTTTGTTATCACAATTTTTTTTATTGCATATATCTGTAACAATGTGCCACATTCAAAAGTGACAATAAGATGTCTCTGTTATATAAAAAAATCCGTGGATGAGACAAGACTTTTTTAGCCTGGGATGAGACGTGACTTTTTCAGAGAGATAATTTCATGTCCCGCGAGACAAGACTTTGTGCCAAGAGATTTAACTATGCCCAGGGCCGGAAATAAAAGATAAAGAGTAGATGACAAAGTAGAAAGTCGTAAAGAGGTTCAGAAATGTTGGCGCAATACACATGCAGAGCAGGTTAGAGATTATGAAAGTACTAAAATTCGAAAGTCTGAAAAAAAGTATAGTAAAGATTGCATTAGCGCAAACAAACGAAAATTATTACTCGGTGAAATAATGGAACAACGAAAATAGATCGAATATATGGACATAGGTGATATGACAGAAGTATGTAGATATTGTTTGGATTTAAACTTTAAGTCGGAGACTTGTAGATCATCTAATTAGTGTTGCCATCAGGGAAAAGTAGTGTTTCTTCTTGTTTGGATTTAAACTTTAAGTCGGAGACTTCTAGATCATCTAATTTGTGTTGCCATCAGGGAAAAGTAGTGTTTCTTCGCAGTGAAGAGGCGTATCCACGAGAATTAAAAGATTTGTTGATTTGAAAGTGAAATCTACATATACGCGAGTGAAAGAGACGCGAAGTGGCTGGCAGGTAGGCAGGCCAGGGGGGTTGGCGAACAAAGCGAGCAGGGGGTGAATCCCCCTAGTATTATTAAAGTACATAAATATATGTTTTTAATACCTTTTTACAAAATGATATGGCTAAAATTGCTTTCATAGACTGCAGATGTAAACTCTGAGGTGATGAATGAAAAGAATGAAAAGTGCTGTTGTGACTTGATGCTGGATATGGACGGTCTGTGGCTAATTGTAATTCAAATTCCTTAAATACATAAATTTTTTCAAAGAAGTACCCAATGGAGATTTAAATCCGCACTGAAGTCTGAAGGTAAAATTGTTTTTTGTTTCCAGACATGATAGATAGCAGATCATTGTAGCGTTTTGCTAATAAATTATAGGGTAGGAGAAATATTCAATCCTTGTAATCTTTAGATAATGGAGCCATGAAGTTGGTTTTAGTGTAATGGAACTACTGAGTACACTTTTAGTCACTGCAGGATAAAGTGTCACCAAGGCACCTTTCATACTTTTGTATACAAGTTAAGTTGCTTGTTTTTTTACTTTTATGAGCGTGAACATCACATCACTTACCAACTTCGATTTCTTGGGGCAGGAGAAGTCAGCTGCTGTGACTGAGGGTAACGCAAGAAGCCACGCAGCCACAGAGACAATAGCAGGATGTGGCGCAGGCAGAAGTCAGTCTCTTAGCATACGATGAGACCTACTGCTGCATTCTGGTACTGGAAGGAAAAGTGATGAATACATAAACAATAATTTGATAATCATATTGAATAAATGCAGAATATCATTATTAATGAATACTGTAAGTAAACACATATCTAACATCGTGTCTTTCTTATAAAGTAACACTTGGTCATCCAACCCTTCCCACCTCTGACCCGCCCCCATCTGGCTCTGCCCGCCCAGTATCCTATAGAGAAGTGTGTTTGCTTCAGCGTACACAACTGAAGGTGTTTCACTGTTGTCAGGTGTGGCTGTCAAAACAAGTAAAAATAATATACAGTATATATATATATATATATATATACAAGCTGAAGTAACTGCTGTCTAGGTAAAATTGGCACAGTAAACTAATTTGTTGTTGAAGTCATACAGAATATTTTCTCTGTTTTTAAGACTGACAGGTTCACAGATTTGTCAATGTTTCTCAATTTCAGTTGTTGACATTTCAAAAAGTGAGCTGTATTCAAAATATCTCAATGAAAATTAAACTGTTTTGGTAAATTTCCTTAAAGAATAAGTGTGCCACATTTGAACAAAAGCAGACAGATATGGCTTCGACAGTAGGTGCTCTTTGCATTATATGCAAACACACCTAAACATGGACAGATCAATGGGTTTATTATGTCAAATTACAAAGAGGAGGATGAGTGCATGAAGGTTGGTAGAGATGCCAATAGAGATGCGATGTGCTCAAGAGTGGCTGATGTATGGATGGAGTCTCACCCATGAGTTTCTGCAATAATCTCCCTGTAAATGCACTTATTTTATGAATCTTCCAACAGAGAGCCTTTATAGAGTGTAATTTTGACTCTGTACTGCAACAGTTTAAAACAAGTTGAGCACAGGCCAGCATCACACAATGGGTTGGAGGTGAAACTGACTGGACGGCCTTCTGGTAGGAAGTCCAGTCCCTCATCCACCATGCCAGAGCATTAAAGATGGCATTAAAATAATGTTATTAGGGACATTACAGTCATCATCATGTCATGCTTGTGTAGTGCCATGGCCCCATAATCCACCCGTATATTTTAGATTGCAGTATATATTATAAATAAATCTCATTTTAGTCCACACTTTCTTTGATACTCTTTTATACATAATAATTTTAAAAAATGTGTGTACATTGTTTTGTTTCAGCTTCAAAACAATACAACTAGTGTCCCAACATGGCTAGGCTCCCAGCTTGTGCCCGTTGCTGCCAGAGTAGGCACCAACTCTCTCCGGTCCTGACCTTGATAAGCAGGTTCAAAATTAATAGCTGGACGAAAACAACACAAGTGAAGAGCACATCCTGAACACAACTCCATTAGCTTGCTCTTTTCAATAGTCTTATCAGATTTAAGTGCAGTTAATGAAGTGATTCATTTGTCCATGCATTTACTCATTCATTCTCCAAATCTGCTTGTTCCATTAGAGCAGGGGGTCTCAAACGTAGTTCCTGGAAGGCCGCAATGGCTGTAAGTTTTCATAACAGCCACTTTCTCAATTAGTTGCCAATTATGACCGCTAATGGAACCAACTTTGCACTGCCATACTTTATAATTAAATAGAGTAACTTGTATCATTTAATTATCAGCAATTGGCTTCTGATTATAAAATTGCTTGCAGTGAAATCCCGAATATTGTGCAGCCCTCCAGGACCTGAGTTTGAAACCCCTGCAACCCCTACATTTCTAATTTTCATTTTCTGACAACACCATTCAAATGTTTTTGACAAGAAGGAGTTCAGTACTTCTTGTTAACTTGCAGCTGGTTAAGTGAAAAAAAACAATTTAGGTTTTTAAATCTTAAAAAGATGAGTCAATTAAAATATCTTTTCCATTAGGAGTATCTATTATCTACTAATTAGGAAGAATGCTGATTTGAAAGATAGAGTTTGAGACCCCTGCAGCAGGGGGGCATGGAGAGCTGGAGCCTATCCATGGGGCAAGAAGAGAGCAAGCTGGGAACCAGTGAGACATTGGGAAACTGGGAAACCCTTTTGTCACAGGACACGCTCACACAAACACACCAGTCTAACTGCTAACCTGCAAGTTACTGAGAAACCCCAGAAGGACACAAGGAGCGTGTGCAAACTCCAAATAGAAAGGATTTTGAACCCAGGAGTGTAAGGCGGCAGTTCTAAAGAACATTATATTTTGCGTCCATTGTAAAAATAATGCATTGAAAGCAGAGATTCAGAAATTAATCATAGAATCCAGCAGTGTTTCCTTAGTTTAAGTCCAAATCGTTAAACAAAAACTCAATAAACAGCTGGAACTGGATACCTGATGCATGCTGCTTCCATCCGTCTATTTTCTGAATGGCCCCCACCTTGCACCCGGTGCTCACCGATCTTGACAAGGACAAATGGGTTCAAAACTGATGGACGGACAAAAGCAGCACAAGTGAAAAGCACATCTTTAACACCATTCCAGTTTTCAACAACTACAACAATGTTTATTTCTATAGCGCATATTCATATAATAGTGTAGCTCAAAGTGCTTTATAATATTACCAAAGAAAATTTACAAGAAGAGAAAACAATTAAGTTTAGGCAATAATATTAAAGAATAAATAATAACAAAACAAGGTAAGGTCAGATGGCCTGGAGGACAGAAAAGAAAAAAAAAAAAAGCTCCAGTTAGGCTGGAGAAAAAATAAATCTACAGGGGTTCCAAGGCCAAAAACCACCCAACCCCCACATAAATGTTCCAAAATCAAACCTCTTGGTATTCATACTTCACATGACAGGAGATGATGAAGATGGTCTCATGGATAGCTGGGACAGCCACCTTCTTTTCAGTAGTTAAAGCTGCCTGTCCCACAAGAGAGGAGCCATCGCTGTTAACAATCACACTCACCAGGTCAGTACAACCTCACCACACATCTTTTGGATGGGGAGCTGCAGCCACCTTCAGAAGAATACACCTGGCATCAGGAAGAACATACAGAATCCACCCAGGCAATACCAGTATTGTGGACTGAACCAGATCCCCGGAGTTGTGAAGCAGTAGCCAGCAGCCATACCACCAGCACTTGGGGAACTTGTAGTCCACCTGAAGCTAAGAATGTTTGGGCCTAGCCAGTACTTGGAGGGGAGACCAACCAGGAGAGTTTGGGTTGTGTCTGGAGGAGGTGTTTACAAAGCCATTATTGGGTGCTGGTCTTTGTGCAAATACCAACGTCCAATGTAGTGGCAGGGAAACTGTGCTGAAGAATGGTGATATCCTTCAGATGAGCTGTAAAACTGAGGTCCTAACTTTCCGTGGTCATAAAACATCCCTTTGGAAAGAGTAGGATGTTCTCTGATCTCCTGACTAAATTGCCCATCACGGCTTTGTCCATTGCCCGATCCCCCCCCCCATTATCCGATGTTCTTTATTGGCTGTCTCTCTTGCCCCTTCACCACCTAATAGCTAATATGTGGGAGTGTACTGATACAGTAATGCCTCCTCTCGTATCATCGTATTACTATTATCAGTATGTTTTATTGTACCACCTTGCCACTATTCAAAATTAGTTGGTCTGTAAAGTCAAAATGCATATAGTGGCCTTATAACAACATCTTCTATGCAGTCACCAAAGGCACTCTTACTTCATGAAATGAGATGAAATTGCAGTTCTTTATGTAAAGAAACCCCAGGCTGGACACAGAAAATTACCCTTTATTTTATATAAAGTCATTGTCACTGAATATTTCATAACGATTAAAAACAGGGACAAATGAGTGTACCCATGTAGCCTCAAATCAATCAAGCACATACAATGATGGATGGATGCTTGAAAAATGAAGAAGATTGTTCTGTTCTGCCTGGGTTGATGCCTCTTCCAGTGCTGGTTACTGTCTTGCACTCGATCCAGCCATCATGGCCTTCGTCTCCTTCACCTCATAACTCCCCCCTGGAAGGCTGAATGCATGGAACAGTGAGAAAATATGCTTTTATTTGATTGGCCATGGAATTCCATCCAGGGTTGCTTCTTGCCTTGCACTCAGTACTGCCAGGATACAATCCACCCCCACAAACCCAAACTGGATTAAACAGGTTTGATAATTGGTGGATGGATAAAGCTATTAGCCAGAAGATTGATGGTGTGGCCACCAGGGTGCATACCAGCTCCCCAAACCCGACACAGACAGACACCAGACACAAGTCTCTGCAACACACATGAACTTTATTTCAGTGGGGTACGCTTCCCAAATCATTCCCCACCTGTGTGGCACCACACACAGTACAAAAGCACAATAATAAAGCAGCACACAGCCCTTTCTTTTCTTCTTCTGCCTCCACTCCTCCTCCAACAAGTTGTGCCCCTCTTCTTCTTGACTCTGGCTCCTTGAGCAAAGTGAGGTGGTCCCTTTTATGTGGCCCCTGGGAGCACTTCAGGTGGCCCATCAGCATTATCTGTAAGTACTCTCAGGTGTGGTGGAATACCAAAGCAGGGCTCTGCAGCTCCCCCGGGCGGCCCCACAGAACCCAACAGGGCTGTCCCAAACTCCAACTCCCATATAGCCCTGCAGGAATCCAGGGCGACACTGCAGCCCAGGGGGACTGCCATCTTGCACTCCGGGGAAAGACAGTGCGCAATGCATATCTGCTCCACCGGCCCTTCCTAGCTAAGAAAGGGCCCCAGCCATCCATCACAATGATTAAGTCAGCATAGAGGAAGGAAGGGCGGCTATGAGCAGAAAGGTAAAAAGTTGACTGCGTACAGCGGGATAAAGTAGCGCTGTGCATTTGAGAGTACAGTCGTTATAGCGTAAAGAAATAAAGATGTCTTTTCCATTTGCTTTTCAAGTCTCACAGCAGTATGTAACAGGCTCATTACTAGGGAAGGCCTGCTGCTGCCTTGTTAAATGAATGTGAGAGCTGTGATTGATCACTAGTGCATTTGTCTTGGTGAGGCTGTTCTCAACAATTGCTGTACACAAGTTCAAAGCTCTCCAGGGTGGACGGCTGCCCGAGACCCCTACTTATGAGACCGGACATGTTGTACAGTTAGACGGCGTATTACGTCTTCGATATGCTCTATTTGTTAACTGCATAGGATCAGACAGGTTGGGAGCTTCATTAAGGGGTGGATGTACCTGGCAGAGTTATAGGACCACCCCTAGCTGCCTCCTCTTCTGTCTGCCAGGACGAGCCCAGGATCAGAAAAGTTCTAGGGAATTCTTTAAGGATGACATCTTCCTAATAAATCATCGACTTGACTAATAGAGAGGAACTAGATATTATTTAGTAGGCAGAAAGCCACTGGAGGCTCAGGGTGATTAGAGATGTTTTCCTTCCTGCGCCAGCTTCACAAATGTACACTCCGTCACGATTCAGAGAAAGTATCACTGACCAGTGTACCAGCCTAATTTAGAATACTTGGAGGAGAGTGAAATGAGAGGAGCAATGCGGCTGGCCCTGCCTCGGCGCTCTGGAAGCCCTCGCCGACAGGCAGGTAGGATTGTGGGCTATTAGGATATCTGACAGCCTTAAGCCTCTCAGCCATAAGACTGTCGTCAGTGTCTGATCGGCTAGAAATTAATTTGCTTTTTTGCAGAATTTACCGCCTGCAAGATGGAAAAAAATGAACAGAACGTGATTTTATTATTTTGTAAAACATTTTATAAAAACATTTGGGTACCACTGTTAGTGGACATGTTCTATCACAGCAAATGGGGTCCTAATTGTGGCTGCCACTAATTCGCCCTTCATAAGAAGACCAGTGGCAAAGCTAAATGTGTGCCAAAGTCTGATGCATGCTGTTTTGGTGCATTAATGCACTTCCCCCACAATTTTCTTTTGTTTCCAAACACCTTTTCTTTTCTTTTTTTTAATGGATATTAATATCCAAAGCTCATTTTCATTTTAGTTTTCATCAGGTGCATTTGTGACATTTTTTGGTTTTCTCTAAGGACAAACAGGCTTTTGACAGATTGGTGTAGCCAGGTGGCACTTGGCGCTGATGGCCTCTACCAGGGTGTGACCATGAAGCCATTGGAATGAGTAAATAAGTAAAAATTTTTCCCAGGCTGTCCGCATGTGCTTCAGAGTCCGGATTGCAGACATTCATCGTGGGTAAGGTGACCAGTCAGGTGTAGCATTTAACGACCCTGCTGGGCTGTATTACACACCTGTGCAGCAGGACAGTTTTTGCATGTGCCTAATGTCACTTTGTTATTAGGCAAATACCAATTTAGGTCTCTGTGCCAACATTGCTAGCCAACTGGCAGGCAGTGCTCAATGTCGACCTCTTGTTTCAAAGTCCACAAGTCAGTCTGCTCACTTTCAGCTAACCTGGCAGCAAGAGCATGGTCACACTCTCCTGATAGAAAAGCGCCCAGTGAGACAGGCATATCCTTTTTGCTAAGAAGGTAGGTGGGATATGTCCAAGAGCCATCCTAAGAAGAATACCCTTACCATGCCTGGACAAGAGAAACACTTTTTATAGGTCTGTGTGCCAAGAAGCACACTTAACAAAGCATTTCATTTTGCCAGAGGATATAGGCACCAATACTGTGTCAGTTTAGCCCTTAGCAAGAGTTCAAAGAGACAGCCTTCTGTCCTGCAGTGCTAAACTTTTCTGTTGTTTCAGATCCAGGAGTATCTATAGTC
This sequence comes from Polypterus bichir lapradei, assembly GCA_026402145.1. NCBI lineage: Eukaryota > Metazoa > Chordata > Cladistia > Polypteriformes > Polypteridae > Polypterus > Polypterus bichir. The sequence continues at coordinate 8,037,707 of JANRMT010062790.1, read as the reverse complement.
AAATTCATATACTAATGCATCTTGTAAAGTAGATAGCATTGCCCCCACAGTCCCCACCCACCTGACAGTTTCATACAGGTGGAAGGCAGGCTTCCATGGCATGCAGAGCTGGCTGCCTTGTCATGTTTCTACTCTGGCGACTGGAAGAGCTCAAGAGTGCTCAATAGGTGTCTCACACCTTTCAGCCAAGACCCACCTCCGGCAAAGCTGATTGGATAAGGGAGCAGGGCGCTCGCTGGGCAGAATGTCAAATACGTCTTGATGCTTGTGCCAGTTCTTTATGAGTGGGTTGCTTTGATCTATCTAGATCCTCATTAATAAAGCTCAGAAGAAAACAGAAGAGCTGTTAAAGATAACAAGCCCTAGAACTGTGTGAACATGAGCGCTGGAACGGGTTGGTGAGAGGAAATACACCACAGAGAGGCAGTAACTGCTGCCAGAGATCACAGCTTCTGCTACTGTGTTTATGATATGTCACTTTTTTTGCCTTTTCCTTAAGCACCTAAAATGGAGTTCTGGGCTAGGGCAAAGAAGAGCCAGGCATGGCCAGGGTCCATCTTCTTTCAAACCCCCAATTATCTTCTGGCAAGAAACTCCGGTACAACTTACTTGTTAACCTAAACCTGGCCACCTTCTCTACAGACTTAAAACGAGGGGGACCTTCTGTGGCCTCAACACAAATTCTTGTAAAAGTGTAACAGTGTTCTCAAGATTGACACAGACAATGGCGCTTCTCCTCATGTCTCCTCTGTTTGCCTGCAATCAAACAGGCAGCAACGTCTCAGTCGGTGCCTGCATGTGCTCAGACTTCTGGTTCACATTGACTGCCTGCTGAGATCCGGAATCAGTCCCTGTCTGTTCGGCTTCTTTAAAACCACAAATGTGTAGATGTGGTTTTGCTTGTGTCCTTTACATGGTTGAAAGAGCATCTGCTAGCGGTTTAACTTTACTGCAAACCACAAGAGCTTCATACAGCCAGTACTGGAGGCTGAGCTACTGCTGAATAGCCAATATAGAGCTGGTATTCTAAACTCTAAGGCCCATCTAGCCATGTTAAGCAGCCATGTCATATTCTTGAACAACACTGCAAGGTCTCACCCAGGATGGGTTAAGAAATGGGGCCTAGTGATTCTGGCTGGGGAATCTCAGTACACAAGCCATGGATCAGTGAAGCTTATTGTTTAGCGGAAGGATTGCGTTAACAGTGAAAGTGACAAGAAATCTTGGAGGTGAGCTCATTGACCTCTCTTTTCACTCGTATGGCATATAGCACAGCTGATTTGATAATCTCCTGCTCTGACCATGGGATCTCTGGATACATCAATGTAGTTCAGTAGCAAGAGTTAAAAGATATACTTATACGATGGGGAGAACTTGTGGAGATGATTGCACTGGATAAGGAATCAGTCACCAGATAGTCCCTTGCATGTACCACACTAATCCAGTTTTGGAATCTTTGAGTTCAGTTACAAAAACTAAGTGAGTTAACTAAGGAATCCATTACTGTAGTCAATGGACATTTTGTAGGATTTGGGTTAATTGTGGAGTTGATTCAACCTGATAAATGATTCTCTTGTGTTTAAGTAGCTGCTGTATGTATTCGTTTTGAAATCTGTGGATTCAGTCATAGACCTCTGTGACTAGCTAGGGTGTGTAGTGTGTTTGAGAAGTCAACAGTAGGATGGCTTTACATCAGTTCCGGAAGTTGACCAGGTTAACCGGGTAATCTGCTACTGCAGGTGGGAATTCATTAAATGAATTTGGGTTACAGTTAATAATAGTCAATGGATGTTTTGTGTGATTTGGATACTGTAAATCGTGCGGTTGAT
>JANRMT010062790.1:7910563-8035868 GCA_026402145.1 Polypterus bichir lapradei | reverse complement strand
ATGGGTAAACTTCTGCCCAAAAATTGGACCACTGAGTTGTTTCTCCATTAAGTAATCAGTTACAGGAAACAGTAGAATTAAGTAGGGGATCTGTTACTGTACGTTGGGGTCTGTGAAAGAAATGTGGAATCTGTGGAAAGATCTGGAGTTACAACTTCAGTCGTCATTGTGTTTTTGCTAAAGTTTGGGTCCTCAGATAGGTTGAACTTGCTATGTGATTTTGCCTTTAGCTACCTTTTGGATCTCTTACATTACCCAATGGAACTCTGAGAAATGAGGGGCCATGTTGAACCAGTTTTGCATTCCTTTTGGTCAGTTACAGATTTCTTATGTACTAGCTAGATATTGTCATAACAGGACAATTGACCACCATTTTGGCCCCACATTGGACTATGATTTACAGGAATCAGATGACATGTGAAGTTGATTGAACTTGATGAATTAATAGGAACTCTTTACTTGCCAGTGGGTTGCAAGGATCTGCTGAACAACATTTCAGAAGTTTTGGAATCTGTGGGTTCAACTAGGGACTTGTTCAAGTAGATAGGGTTGATATAATGCTGGAAATGGTCACCAGGATGGTTGTAATGTGGCAATCAATGACAGTAATCAAATGGGGATAGTAGGGGATCCAAAATGAGATATGTGCAAGTAATGAGAATCAGTAGGACTACCTGGGGTTATAATTATGTAGTAAATGGGTGTTTTGAAAAATTTCAATGCCTTATGGGATACATATTAGAAAATGACCTGCCGCACTAGTCTTTGAACCTGTTGTACTTATTGAACTAACTGGTTTTGGAATCCGTGGGTTCAGTGGCAGCTTTCTACAAGCTGCAGTCTTTTGTCTTGTGCTGTATGCTAATCCACAATAGTGAGGTGTTTCTATGTTGGGTAGCCACTTGCAGAAATCCACTGAGAATGGCATCTGCCGGCACAATCTCTGGAGCTAAATTCGGCCTTTTGCGCTGTGTTGCCAGGATTGGCTCTGACCCTCTGCAAGACTGAATTGGATTAAGGGCTTTGAGAATGAATGAATGACATGAATGTGTGTGTGAGTGTGCCATGCAGTGATCTGATGCCCTGTCCAGGACAGATTTCAGCCTTGTGGCCTGTGCTGCCAGCATTGGCTCTGACACCCAATGACCCCAAATTGGAATAAGCGGATTTGAGAATGAACTGAAGAGAACTGAGAATCTTTCACAATAAATTGTTATATCTGGAACAAAAAGAGGGCCAGTGGGACCCCATATGGGTTCTTCTATGTCAGGGGTCCTCAATCACAGTGGAGGGCCGCAGTGGCTGCAGGTTTTTGTTCTAACCCAGTTGCTTAATTAGAAAGCAATTCTTGCCAATAAATTAATTTCATGGCTTGTTAGTGCTTTAACTCTGTTATGTCAGGTAATTCTCATATCCTAGATTTTTTTCCCCTTTCTAAGGATATCATCCAAATGATTTGAAGGCTAAAATGGAGGAGTAATTCTCAGTCCTTCACTTTTTTCTCTTCAGTTTCCTTCCAAGTATTTAATTAAACCCAATAGTGCATGATAAATACACACAGGTGTAAATGGTAACAAGCTAAATGGAGAAATGCCTTTTGTCATTTACATGTTATTGCTAATTAGGAGCAATTAAAAAACAAGAATACAGCTGTTTAAGGCTAAAATAAGCAATAAGGGTTAAAATCTTAATGAGTGAGGCAACTAAAGTGAAGCAGAAGTGTTACTTGAGCAATAAGTGCTTCTTATTAAGCAACTGGGTTGGAGCAAAAACCTGAAGCCACTGCGGCCCTCCAGGACTGTGATTGAGGACCCCTGTTCTATATGGACTGAGGAGTCTGTTATGCAGTTAGGAGAGTGTGGTAGCCACAGATGTTATAAGCTGATATGTAAAGATGCCTGCATATAATTTCACACTTCCTAGCAAATGGGGGGCATTCCCATGGAGTGGGCACTGGATCTTTAAAACTGCTATTCAGTGTTATTCCCAAATGCGCTCAGTCTAACCCACTCCATCCAGTCCAGGGTCTGTGGGAGTGTGGGAGCCTATCAGAGGCTGGACAACGACCTCAGTCCATCACAAACCCACTATCACTCAAAGAGGGCCAGTTAATCCTCATATTTAACAAAGAGAGATTATAACAAGACCTTAATGACCGTGCATTGCATTAAAATAAGCCAAAAGTCTTTGGATGCCTGCCCGGTCGGGTCAGTTATGAAACTAAACAGCTCCTTATTTTCTATAGTTTTAAATTGCCTTTGTGGGTCTGACAGGTGCAGTCTGTGGACCAAATATTGAAAAGCCACAGCACTGACAGTGTAAATCTTTTGAGCGATTGTATGTGGCAGAATATTATGGCGGATCTGCAGCACAAGGTACAGGTGTAGGACTGGACGGGTGATCTCACAGCCATGTATACTGTACAATCTGCAGAGACCCTGTGGTAATGCTTGTACTTGTTAAAAATCTACCAAGGGGAGCTAGCGCTTGTCGACAATTTTATATGTTTATCTCAGGGGCCAGTTAAGTTAAGTGATGCCAATTTGACACCCAAAGAGAATGTTAACCACCGCCTGTGGACACAATGAACTTGAAAGACTTTCCTGACAACAGGAGCCGTGTATGTGTGTGTATTAGAAAATGCGCGCCATCCCAGAGCTGTGATTGCATCCGCAGAATGGTTTAACTTTTCTACAGCTCCCAATTGACCAAACAGTGCGCTCTGTGTTATTTTTCAAAGGTCAGGATTCTAGTCCTTCTGTAATACACCATCTCGGAGGAAACAAAGATCTAATTCTGTAGCAAAATGTATTTTTCTTGCCTCGTCTGGATTATTGCATTTAGTCAGTTCTGAATTATACATGCAGGGTTACTCTTGAGCTGACTCCTTCAATGACACGGTGAGGTGTGCTTTTAGTGGAAAGTGTGGAACAAATTCCTTAATGTGGCCTTCCATTTGCTCACTGATATTTTTCTGTGAAGAAAGATGCAAATGGCTGTGCGTTACCTTAAGCTCTGTAACCCTCAGTAATTGAATGTATTATTTGCTTCTTCACTCCTATATTTAGAATTGTATTAAATGTCTCATTTGCATAATTTGCCAGGTATTGGGTGCACTGTGCAGCTTAGCAGGGGATCGAGCCCTTTGTAGTGCAGGCACAATAAAGCCGCCTCACATTTTGTTGTGTGTCCTGTGGATAATTGGGATGCAACCGAATGACCATTGCAGAGGAGAGGTCAGAGGCACTCCGGCTACCCAGCTGCACTGACAAGAGCGAGGATGTCAGTGATGCAATCTCCGAAGGCACGCTGCCAGGGGGAGCTGCGTTTATAAAAAGAGTTTTGTGTGTTTTGGCAGAACTCTGAATGTTTGCTTTTCTTTCCTTTATATAATGACAACTTTATTCCTACACTTCACCATGTCTTTAACATTATCTTATTGAGCTACAGGTAACCTCTAAGTGCTGATCCCCCAGGTTCCCCCTGGTTCCATCCCAGTCTAGCTGAACATCAGATCCTGCAGGGTGGCTTTAGAGGGATGGATCCGGGGTTTGCTTTGTGTAGGCCTGCTCATCTTAACGTCTGTCCTTTATTAAGCACTAATTTGATTTTCTTTTTTTCCCTCTCCTTTTTTGTTTTTTTTTTTTAAATCAGCACGTAAGTTGAAAAAGATTGGACAGCTGAAAACTCCCGAAGAAATTGTCAGCCAGAATCAGAATGAATCGATGCTGCCCATGAACCCACAAGCCAGCATAGCAAGACTGGAGAAATTCCAAAACCAGCCTGTATTCCTGAACATCCTGGAGGTGATCGAACCAGAGGTGGTCAATGCTGGCCATGACAACAGTGAGCCCGATTCAGCCACAAGTCTACTGACCAGCTTAAATGAACTGGGTGAGCGACAGCTGGTCAAGGTGGTCAAGTGGGCCAAAGCCCTGCCAGGTAAATCTCCAGCTTTTAAGGTTTCACTGGACCCAAGGTGTTCTAAATTCTCAAAGGTGTTGATAAAGGGGGACTCTTTAAATTTAGATGGAAACCAAGAAGAAGAGCTTGACAAAGGGAGTGTGCAGCAGCAGGCAGCTTCTGAAGAACATTGTGATGACTTCCCTGTCAGTTAATCATATGAGCTCAGTATGCAAAATTGCTTGCTCTTATTTATAAATTTCCTGTGTTCATGTTACTAAAAGGGTGTTCATTTTCAATAGGGTGTGGTAATGTTCCAGTGTTTTGTAGACCATGGGTGTTATAAATGACCTACCTGTGCTCCCCCCTTTCAAGTAATCAACGTGGACCTCCGCGTAATGCACCATTTATTGGAATGTATTTTGTAATGCATGGTATAATAAAATGCATTGTGTTTGTCATTTCAACAGGTGGCACATCATAAGCATGTATAGTAACAAAATGCATTACTACAAATGGTTGCAATGCTCCATCTGTTGGATTGACATATGCAGTGTATGTGTATCTGTTATATGCCATTTTATATGGGATTCGGAAAAGCAGTGTTAATGTTTGTGATGTGCAATCTTTTGGAATGACAAATGCAATGAATTTTATTACTACAAATATTTGTGATGCAAAATATGTTGGAATGTGATATAGCTGCCAGACGGACCCACAGACACATATCTTTTTAGTAAGGTGAATAAAATAAGGGAATTTAAAGCAATTTTCTTGACAAATAGAATATGCGTATCTGAGGGTCACCTTGCTGGCTCTGATCAGGTATCCAGTACCCCCCTAGGGCAAGAAGGAGCGCTGTCGCTAACTGTCTTGTCTCTTACCCCTGCAGTACAGAGAAGCCAACTGACCATACCCTATCCTTCTCCTTGCAGTCTGAAACATGGTGACGTCTTACTTTGTCCCAAACTCACAGCAGGGCAGTTAGACGAATCAAATGTATACTTTGTGTTCCAGCGCCCCTGTGCCCCTGTTTATGTCAGTACAACTTTTTGATTTAAAATGAATTTTAATCAGTGTGTCCCAGTTGACACCCCAACTATTTTTGTGACTCTACAAACTCACTTGTTTTCCACACTCTCTAATGCTGGAGAGGTTTAAAGGGAGGATGTCTGGCCTGTTGGTTAACCATTACATTAATACTGCCACTTAATCCATTTCAGGGTCACGGGTGTCCGGCGATGGACTCAAGCCAAGAATCAGCTGACGAAAGGGAACAAGTCTATCAAGAGGCCAGATTACGCGCACACACCAACATGCACACTCACAGGGCTAGTGTAGAGAGACGCCAATCAGCCTAACACATGCGTCTTTGGGGCTGTGGGAGGAAAACCCACCGAGACATGGGGAGGACATGCACACTCCACACAGATGCAGGCTTCAAACCCAGGGAGCTCGATCTGTGAGGCAGCTATGCTTACAAATGTTTAGCTGAACTACCTCTGGATTTTATAGGCCTATTTTTGTGGTGAAATCAGACTTAAAATCTCGTGCTGTGCTTAATACACTTTATTACAGGGTCGTGTCCATGGAAAGACTAATTTGGTTTTGTGCTTAATTTGGAGGAGTATTTAATTTACTTTTGTGCTTCATGTACTAATGTACTTAGTGTGGACTAAGTGTCTAATTTAGAAGAGTATGTAATTCATTGTCGGTATTTTCTGTATGTAGTAAATCAATGCTGACTTTTGGTTAATTCAGGGTAGTTGTTAATTGAGCTTTGTGGTTTATTCTGCATTGTCCATTGAATGTAGTTATTTTTTGGGCCTGCTTTTTCCATTTGTGGCTCAAGAGAAATGTAGGCACAAGGCTCGATCTAGCCGTTAATGGGATGCCAGTCCCCTGCAGGACCCGCTCAAGCACACCACGCTAATTTAGAATCATCCGTCAACCGGGACACCGGTGAGAGCCAACAGCATGGCCTGGGAGTCAAACCCAGATCCAACACGCCGTATTTAAGACATAGGGCTGCCGTTAATAATTATGTGATCGTTTATTTTGTGTTTGACTCTCAGGCTGGCTTTCCCTTGATATTCCTGGAATCCAATGCTCTTACGTGTTTCACTCTCATTTGCACTCTCATGTTTATTTCCTATCTCTGTCCAATTCAACATGATCCTCACATTTAGTATATACGTTGCGTAAGTTGGTGGAGAGTTTAATTGAAAACAGCACCATAACGAGTGCGTTATTTCATATGGCTGTTAAGTCAGATATTCACTATTGGCTTTGATTGGGGTCTCTTTAAATTTGAATTGAATTTGTCGGCTTTCCATTTTGTTCCGCACCAGGCAATGCAGTTACATTTGTTTCCAGCTCGATGTTTCATTTGAATTCAGGCCGGCCTTTCTTTTCTTTAACTTCCTTCGGCCTCGTGTCTAATTTAGCGCGGTGTATAATTCAGTATTTGGCCTAATCCAGGAACGCACTTCATTTAACTTTGTGTCTAATTCAGATCAGTGTTGTGTCATTCAATACTTTGCCTAATTCAGTGTAAAGTTTAATTTGCTTTTATGTCTAATTAAGCACAGCATTTAATTTAGCTTTGATTTAGCCCAGTGTATAATTCAGCGTCGCTGTTCTTGTAGGTTTGTGTGTGATTCAGTGCCGGGGGGGAATACATCATTGTGTCTAATTTAACGCAGTGCTTCATTTATTTTGTTTCGTCCAATACACTGCGTAAGTTAGATTAGCTTCTTAAAGTATATATATCATTATTTTTGCTCAATTTAGCTCAGTGTTTAATTCAGCATTATGTTTAATTCAACATGCTATATAATTCAGTCTTTTGTCTGATTCAGGGAGCCATTTCTTTTAGTAGACCTACATTTGCCACAGTGCAGTGACAATCAGTATTTTTCCTAATTCAGTGCAATGTTCAGTTCAGGATGGGTTTAATTCATTTTAGGGCTTAGTGTGGTGGTGTTTGAAATTCTAGAAAATCTGCAATTTAATATTTAGGTAAATTCACAGCAGTTTTTAACTTTGACTTGATTCTAATTCACCTCAGTATTTTATCGATAACAGCCGAGCGCCTCATCCAGGATAAGTTCCTGCCTTGTGCCCAACGCTGTCCTCTATGATCCTGAATTGGATTACGGTTGTTTCATAATATTATACCATGTAACTGAGGAACCTGTGTAGTTCATTATAAGACTCGACTAATTCAGTTAAGTCTTGGATACAAAATGAGAGTTCTGAAATTTGAAAAGGAGATGAGAAGGATTTAGGTTGACTCGACACTATCAACATTCAGCCAGTATTCAGAAGCCATTAAGAATGTTAGGTTATATAGAGCCTTAATGTGTGAAGTACAAGTATAAGGAGGTTCTGCTCAAGCTTTATTATGCACTGGTGAGGCCTCATCTGGAGTACTGGGTGCAGTTTTGGTCTCCGGGCTACAAAAAGGACATAGCAGCGCTAGAAAAGGTCCAGAGAAGAGCGGCTAGGCTCATTCCAGGGCTACAGGGGATGAAATGTGAGCATAACGATTAAAAGAGCTGAGCCTATACAGTTTAAGCAAAAGAAGATTAACAAGTGACATGATTGAAGTGTTTAAATTATGAAGAGAATTAGTACAGTGAATTAAGACTTTTACTTTAAAACAAGTTCATCAAGAGCACAGGGACACAGTTCTTAAGAGTACATTTTTGCCGAAATGTTTGGAGGTTTTTCTTCACGCAAAGAACTTGGACACATGCTACCAAGTAGTATGGCGGTCAGTAGGGCTCTAGAGGCCTTCAAAACTCAACTTGCTGGTAGGTGGACAAGACTGACAAGCTTTGTGGAGCTGAGTGGCCTGTTCTTGTCAAGCGTTTTTCTAACGTTCTTATGTTCTAATTGCTCTAATCTGCTGTTCGAATCTGCACAACAAACATTCACACAGATGTAGCATCTAATTTAGCTCATATTTAATTTTACTGTTTATCTAATTGAGGAAAATGTGCAGTTTAGCCAAATATTAGTTGAAGTCACCGTTATGTCTTATACTTGACTGTTTTGCTCAGTACTGCAGACTGTAAACACAGGACTGTACGCTCATCTACTTAAGTTCTAATTATTTTTTGATAATTATTAGACTCCACAGTAGGGTTGTGACCTCATAGCTCCTAAACCTCAGCTCAGTACGTGCATTTTTCATGGACATGGAGGCTTCAGGTTTCCATCCACAGTCTAAAGATATGTGCTGTCAGGCAGTTTGGTGGCTTTTGACTGGCCTATTGTGGGTATGTGTCTGCGTATGCCCGGTGATTCATTTGGTGGTCCTGAATAGGCCTGCTCTCTTTAGCCTTCTGTTCTTTTGATTGGTTTATTGAGCCTTCTGTACATTTTCATCATCACACACAGTAGTTGTATGCAGTGTTGACTTCAGCATGATGCCCTGATAATTTATTGAATGTCATGTGTAGTTCAACACAACATCTTATGTATGAAAATGTAATCCTCTCCATTCTACAGAGAGTCCAAAGTCATGTGATGAACTCTGTGTGTTTTATTTCAGGATTTCGGAATTTGCATGTCGATGATCAAATGACAATTATTCAATATTCATGGATGGGCATCATGGTGTTTGCCATGGGATGGAGGTCATACAGGAATGTCAATGCCAAAATGTTGTATTTTGCTCCGGACCTTGTATTCAACGAGTAAGTACATCCCCAGCACTCCAAATCCAAGGAGTCGGCTTCTAAATTTCACACTTAAAAATCTCCTGGGAATTGTTTGAGAATATTTCCATGGATACTTGCTTAGTTCTGCTTTACATTATTGAGACAAAAAGCCACTTTCTTCATATATTTCTGGTATCAGATATAAAAGATGGCCAGTGTCACCAAATCCTGAGTTATCCTTTTTATCTCGCATTTCCTCTCAGTTGTTAGTGCCCTGCTGATGGCCCCATGGGGTCCTCTTTCTGCTGCCATTGTGAATTGTGATGGTGCTTGAGACATCTGGATGTGAAGCCCCTGGTTGTCAAAGTGGACTCGCCTCAACTCTGCAGGGGGAGGCTAACTTGTTTTTTATTCTGCTCAAACTGTCACAGTCCATACTTCTCAGATCTGTCTAAATTAACATGTAGGCAGCTGTTCTACTTAGGAGAAGGGCAGAAAAGATTCTTACATAGAAATGTAAAGCAGAACCGCTAGATAGGAACATTAAAAGCAGATGTACTTGGCCCATGTCTTCATCCAGTCTGATTCAACAGGAGGAACAGACTGATTCAGTTTTGACAGACAGATTTTCTTAAATTCTTTTTGAAATCGGACCTGAGGGAGTCCAAAAAGACCAGCGTTTCATGACTTGAATGTTGCCAGAAGCTTGAAGTTAACACTTCCAAACATCATTGGTTAAAAAAAGCTGCCATGGGACCTTTTTATTTTGTTTTTTTTATATGCTTGTAACTTCATCTGGCTTGTGTATATCCAGCATGTCTCAATCCTGCTGCTGGAGCTACACATGCATTCCACAGTTCAGCAAAGCAACACATGCGGTGTGCCACCCTGTGGGAGGACTCCATCTTAGCAGAGGATAGGTTAACCTTCATGGTGCCCTGCCTCACATCAGCTGCTGGCACCCCATTTTCTAAAATAAGAAGCTGGTATCCCAGGAGGCTATTGCAATGGGGCCACTTTTATTATCTGCTTGTTCCAAATTTTGCAATGTAGCTGCTGCTGGCTTTGGCACTGACCCTCAATCCTAACAGTTCAGCAGGGTCTTAAGATCCTGGCAAAGGGGACTTTTAAGCTCAAGGTATGGACCTTTGCTCCAGAGTCTGCAATAGTTGTTTAAGTAACCATTTTCTTTAAAGTCACCTGTATTTCCCCTAACACTGGTAGTCATACTATATTTGATATTCCCTTAAATGAGAAAGCTGTCTTGTGTTGTTTTAGGAATGGAGTTTCCCAGAGAGCACCTACTGTATGTGTTCGCCCCAAATGAACTAACAGCCTTTTCTCCGCCTCCTCTTTTTTCTTCCAGGCCAAGGATGCACACCTCTAACATGTATGATCACTGCATCAGGATGCAGCGTTTTGCTCAGGAGTTCATTTCTCTTCAGGTGACACAGGAGGAGTTTCTGTGCATGAAAGCCCTTCTTTTGTTCAGCATCAGTGAGTATCTCCGTCCCTCTGTGTCTTTCCTAGGAACCAGCAGTCCTACTACTGTATATGGTGTTGTCTCCTCCAGCTCTAGGCCCATGGCTAAACTGGTTTAAAATCAAGAAAGGGGAAAATGTTTAAATGTTTCAGAGCTTATGTTGAGCAAATATCTTGTGGTGTATTCAGAAGACTGCTTGGCCCTTAGTTTTCTCATCACATAAAGTCACTTGTTTTGTTTTGTGGTGCAGATTGTGGGGAGCTATTTGCAGTTGTTTTGTCCTTGCTGGCATAGACTGGTGTCTGCTATTTTCAACCTGCGCATGTGCGGTACACACTGTCCCACTCCATCTGAACTAGTATGGTGCTGATGTGTCACCCGTTGCATGGCTGCACTCGGATCCTAAGTTGGTTTGTCGTGTGGTGGGTGTGGCAATGCACTGTATCAGTATGTGCTCCTAACCTCTCTCTCTCTCATGTGCGGTACAAGTGTATTTTATAGTATACAGATCCTGCCTACTACACTACAGGAAAGTGATGACGGGTAGACAAATACCTCCCATTCCCAGATTTCCAGAGTGATATTAGAGAAAATTTGAGCTGCTAAAATTGAGATGTAAAGTCCAGTGTGAAATCCGGGTTGGCTGCAGCTCACATACTCCCTTGAACCTGGAGCATCAATACTCATGTACCGAGGATGAGCAATAAAGACACATAAAAACATGATCTAGGTGCAAAATTGCACATTGCTTTTTATTTCCAACAACATTGTTACAAACAAAGATGAAGTGCAATCATTTTTCTTCAATAAATAACTCAATAAAAAAATGATAAAAATGGAGTTCTTAAAAATACTATTAAAATATATGATAACTAAACACACAATCCAGTCCATCTCTTTTAAAACCACCCGAGACTCTTTGCATACTTTTAAAACTGATGTCTTCTCTGCTCACTCCTTTATGGTTGTCTTCTGTGGTTTTCATTTGAGCTCACCAGTGCATTCCGTCTTTTTAAGAATGTACCAGATGGTTGATTTGACCTCTCCTGGTGTTTCGGCTGTCTCTATAAAGGGTTTCCTTTGTTTTCTTACCCTAGTGATGGACTGTTTTTACTTTTATGGACAGGTCTTTGGACCTCATATTGAGAGTTCACAGTGACAACTTCTAAATGCAAATTCTGCACTTGGAATCCATCCCAGACCTTTTACCTGCTTTACAGTTAATGGAATAATGAGGGACCTGCTCACATCTGGCTTTGGAACAGCTGGACAGGCAAACATTTGAGCCCCTGAAAATAGGGGGACCATGTATAAAACGTCCATCATTCCTAAACGGCTGTAAACCTCTTAAATTAAAGCTGAAATTCCACACTTCAATCACATCTTGACTGCTTTATTTCAAATCCATTGTGGTAGTGTACAGAGCCAAAATTATGAAAATTTTGTCATTGTCCAAATACTTATGGACCTGACAGTATAACAGGTGGCTTCACTCTGAGGTGTCAAGCAGCACAAAGCCTTAACCAATGGCGTTTGAATTGGATCGCCTTCAGGTTGAGGGGGTGGCCAACATGAGCACATTTTTCAAAAGTGGGTCTCTTGGGCTTATCCGACAAGCGGCTAGGCTAGCTTTTCCATTCAGAGCTGTGAAAGTGAGCCCCCGCACCACCTCGGCAATATATAACTGTATACATACCGGCTCAAAGAGACCCGTCCTGTTGTTGTGCCATAATTGTGCCTGAAACGTGCTAAACAAAAAGCATGTCAGGGTTGAGCTAGCAGACTCTTGCCTTTTGTCAATGCTGCCCTCAGCCATTGTGTAGGTGGCCCAGCGAGTAGTTTACCTGTGGTGATAAAGACTACAGCAGAGCTTACAAAGGAAAGGTTTCTACTTAGCAGGTACATCACTGTTATCCCAGCACCCAGGTTCATAATGTCTTGATCACTCCAAGAAGTTTTTTAGCACACTAGCTTGTTATATTAAGGAACAAAATGGAGCGTATCACTAGATCCTTTATACAAACATTTGCATTTTTCAAAAGCACTATGACTGTGTTCTCCAATAACGTAGCAGGAAGGATAACATAGAAGCAGCAGCCAGAGAAAGAGGCACAGCGCCATTAGCTTGTGATGCCCCTGATGAGTTAGATGGTTGATTTTCTGCTGCTTATTGTAGGCTCTTTTTTCCTCTCTAGTTCCAGTAGAAGGCCTGAAGAGTCAAACCTACTTCGATGAGCTGCGAGTGAACTACATCCAGGAACTGGACCGCCTCATCTCATATGGGCGGAGGAGCCCTGTGTATTGTTCTCAGAGGTTCTATCAGCTCACCCATCTCCTGGATTCACTTCAGCCGGTGAGGATATTTTATCTCAATTCCAACCAAAAGCTCCCTGGACAGGGTTCTCTTGTTCACAGCCACTTACAGTGCAAGCCCTACTCCGCAGTGCAGTCAGGACCCCTGTGCATCTCCCATAAGTGTCCTCCAGATGTGGAGCCTGGCAGTGGCCACACTTGCTATTCACAGCTATTCATACTTCTGTCTTCTTCAGAAGCCCCATTTAGACGGAATTGAATGTGTTCTGCAAAGTACAGTACATAATGCACTCCTTCAAAGGTAACAGCACTGGGATGGCATAAAGGCTTCTTAACAGGTGTCCATCTCCCAGCTAATCTCTCCGCTAAATCTGCTTTCCACTTTTCGTGAGCCGGCAGTCATTAAAAAAACGTTCTGCTAAGTCAGTTCATGCTGATTTATAATGCAATAAGTAATTCAATGATGTCCTCTCCCCTGGCGTTGCTGGAATTTTGACTCAGCAACATTACCGCATGGCACTAAATGAGTGTTTACTTCGATATTGTTGACCTAGATCATGACAGCTCTGTCTTATTTCTCTTACTACCCAAGAGGAGGCTGTCAATAATTAAAGGCTTGCTGTCTTTCAGCACAACTATTAGGAGGTGGCCACACCCTAGAATGGCCCTCCTCCTCCTCATCTTCCTCCTCCTGCTGCCGGCTGACACATGATATTATGTGTGTTTTTCTTCAAAGCACTAAAGCAAATTAAGTAATTAAGTAGTCACTTTCACAACACCTGTCGGTCGGCTCAACAAAGGCATACAATGTTTGCAAATTTTCTTACAAGTTTAAATTAAGACGAACAAATAAATGAAACCTCAGATCACAACATGTACAGAATGTGAGGAAAGCCGCAGCTGAGCCAAGCTGTTTACCTGGTGAAAGAAGAGGGTTTTCTCAGAGCAAGTTGCTGCTACATGAAGTCAGGGGAACTTTGGGAGTGTGAGAAACAGAAATAGACGCACGCACATCTAATCATTTAGTTGTATTCTTGAGCCAGGTCGCCTCACCTCACCTCACCTCGTAGTTCAAAGACTGACTCAAGTTTGTCCCTGAGCTATGCCACCTCCCCATCTTGTTCAATTTTTGACTACCACTGTGTCATTTAAGCCATTTCACATCACCTGTTCTTCAACAAATCACTCCCAGTATGTCTGTCAGTCAAGTCACCTCAACACTGAGTTAAACAAAGAGTCCAGTATTTCACTGAGCTATGACACTTTGCCCTCAAGTCAATAAGTGACCTCAGTTTTCTCTTCAGCTCGCTTGTCCCAGTTCAACAAGACTCTCAGCATGACCAAGAGCCAAGATGACTCCTGTACAAATTCAGTACCTAACTCCATGACAAACAACCCACCCCGATAGATAGATAGATAGATAGATAGATAGATAGATAGATAATGAAAGGCACTATATACTAATAGATAGATAATGATAGGCACTATATACCGATAGACAGATAATGAAAGGCACTATATACCAATAGATAGATAGAACACTAGCATCACACCCAGTGGGTCCCTGAGCCTAGGCAACTGTCTTACAGTTCAAAGATTGACTCCAGTACGTCACAGAGCTAAGATACTTTGCCCATAAGTGACCTCAGTTTTTTCTTCAGCTCAGTCATCCCAGTTCACCAAGAATCTCTGCATGACCATGAGCCAAGGTGGCTCCTCTCCAAATGTGGCACCTAACCCCCAGACAACCAAGCCACCTCACCTCCAAGATAGAACACTAGGATCACACCCAGTGTGTCCCTGACCTCAGGCTGCTGTCTTACAGTTCAAAGAGTCCAGAATGTCCTCGAGCTGAGCCACCTGCTTTGAAGGTTCAATATGTGACTCCCAGTGTGCCCTTAAACCAAACTGTTTAGCAGTTCAAATTAATGTATTTTTATATTTAGTTTTAGCAAGTTTACAGCTAAAATACAAATTACAATTAAAAATATACATAATGTATACACTCAAAAATACAGCTTAGGCTAAACATACGGTACAACTGAGCAATTTCAAAATGATTTAACATAAACCGATCCTGATAATATAAATTAATTAATGCTACAGTTGAGCTATGGTTTGTTTACAGCAGCAGAAAGGAAAAGGAAAAACTCTGGCCAGCAGCATCCCAGCAACCTCCATGGATGGTTAAAACAGACTACAGTCCATAGACCTTGGCCAACTGGACTCTCACCCCATCATGGGCATTCTACAGTAGAGTCTGGGCTGGGCCATCAAATATATAATGTAATCTTTATATCCTTTGATTCCAAGGCCCCTGGTGTCTCTGGTGTCTTTTCCATGGGCAGGAGAACGACCAAGTGCCACAGCAGGATAGCGAGAAGAGAAACAGAACAGAGAAGAGTCTGGGGCAGTTTATAATTACTGTCGTGTTTATGTTTTTGTACAGATGACTAACCAAGATGACTAATAATACAGACGTGATAAGAACAGCTGATCAGCAGCTGTAATCGGAGTATGCTAGACTAAGGTGGGGAGTCTTCAGCCTGGAATTAAATGTTAAGGCAGAAGAAGGAATCCCTTATATAAGCAGGCAGATCATTCTGCGGCTTTGATGTTCTGTAACTAAAAGCTCAGCTTCCCACTGTTTTATTAATCCTTGGAATCTTTAGACTTACATCTTGTGATCGTAATGCATGCTACAGTTTGTATGTAATGATAAATTGTCATCAGTAATTGGGCCTTGGCCATATGAAGATTTATATGTAAGAAGAAGGATTTTGAAATCAGCCTTAAGTTTAACTGGATACCAGTGCTACAACTTTAGGACAGGGGTTATGTCGTCATATTTTCAGCTCCAGTCATGATTTTTGCAGTAGTATTTTGAATTAATTGTAAACTGCCAACAGTCATTCCCGATATAACGTTAAAAGAGTTGTCATAGTTCATCAAGACACCTGTTATATCACGACACCATGTTATCTCACTTCAAAGTTCAAGGGGCATACTCTTGAATGGCTTTCTCTCCTGGTTCGGTAACTGGCTGTCAGTGTGTCATTGGGCCAAGTCATCTCACCTCCTAGTTGAGTACAACTCAAAGCCTGTCACATCACAAACTACCAGTGTGTCCAAGTCACCCGACTCTAGTCTCCATGTCACCTCCTCCCCTAGCTCGTTGTCTGATCTCTGGTGTTTCCTAAAGCCAATTCGCTTCACTTCCTTGTTCAACAAGTCAGTTCCTGCACGACTCCAGAGCACATTTCCACTAACAAGTCTGCTCAGATCAAGAATCCCAGTCTGTGTTTTGACCAGTAAGACTAATTACGTGTCAGATCAGATAGATCTTATTGCCAGTGGCAGAGGTTTAAAGAGTTCTTTCTGTGGTTATGGTTGAAACAGGAGATGTCATTAAACGTTTCTACAGAATTTCAGAGATATAACCAAAATCAAATTTGAAACAAAACAAAATTCAAAGCTATAACATTTCCCTAAAGCAGTTTAATTATGAGAGCACTAATCTCTCGTGAGGGTCTCTCACCTTTAGTTAAATAAGTTTGAATGCTGCACAGTGCACTGAACCATTGTTTTATAATGTAGACGTGATGATGTCACTTGTCATGTGCCTGGCAGCACACAATGTCCAAAGCTCCAAAATGGTGCAGATTATTGAAGCGAATGCTGAAAATGACAGTAGCCATAGAAGAGCACAAACACAAAATTATAACATGTTGATTGCAAAAGGACAATTGGAAATAATACAAAGAATGAGAATAAAGATGAATAATGTTTCAAAGCAAAACACAAAAAATTAATTAATGAGGCATCCTGAACAGACCATCCTTAAACTGAACTCTAGCATGTCACTGAGCCGGGTTACTTCAACACTTATCTGACCCAAGTCATCCCATTACCTCCAAAATGTCTCTGCTCCCCTCATAGTTCAATAATGGACTCCTAATGTGTCCCTTAGACGTGTCACTTCAAGTCTTTGTTCAAAGACTTATACTCAGTATGACACAGAGCCTTGTCACTCCATCTCCTAGTTAATTGGGTATTCCCAATCTGTACCCTAACCAAGTCCTCCCTCCAGGTCAACAAGCAGCTCCCATTGTGTCCCTGAACCAAGATGTGTCACATTTCAGTTCAGTAAGACCCACAGTCACCTCCTAGCCTTGTCCTCTCTGTTCATTAAGATTCCTATTATGTCCGTGTCATTTTATTAGCTTTCTACCAGCAAGTCCTTAAGTCACCTCACCCTTACATGTTGGCAACTAACTATCAGTGTGTTCCCAAGTCATGACCCTAAACAATGTCACTTTAGACTCTAGTGTAGTCCCTCCACAATCCAGACATTTCCTTCAAATGAAAACTGCCACTCTGTCCTTAGGCCACTTCCCCCCCATTTCATCAAGAACTCATGGTATGTCCCGTAGCCAAGTCACTTCTCTTCGCAGTTAAACAGAGCTCCTAGCATGCCTCCATATCAGGTCCCCAAGGCCACAGCACACTCCTGGTCTGTATCTGAGTCATGTCATCTCATTCCAGGTGAATAACTGACTTCTTGTATGTCCTTGAATCGAGGCAGTTCATCTCCTAGTCTGACTCCAGCAAGTTGGCAAGTTAAGTCACCATGCAGGGGCTTTTTTAGGTCCTTCCTCCGTCTGATGCCATTATTGAAGAGACAGAAGTAGTATAATGTATCTCCAGGTTTAGTATGTAACTTGTTGCTGTTAGGTTAGGAAAGATGTGTTCTGAGATTGTTCAGGTAATCATGACACCGGATATAAACCTACAAACCTGTTCCTGCCTTTGCAGTGTGTCTCTCTGTTTTGTTCCTAAGTTAGCCACCACCTCTTCCAATCCGATTCCCTGTGTGACCTTAAGCCAGTCACTTCTCGCCTAGAGGGTCTCACCATTTCTGAGTTCACAAACTGAGTCCAGTGTGTTCCTGAGTTAAGCCACTTCTTCTCAAGTTTCAATACCTGACTCCCAGTGTCTCCCTGAGCCATGTCACCTCATTATCAAGGCAGTGTACTCTCAATCTGTCTCATTAACATGTTCCCAAGGCCAACAGATGACAAGTCAAGTCACTTCCCCTACCTCCCCACCCCTGAATCAAGGCCTGAATGGTGTCAGAGCTTGGTCCTGTCCCTGAGCCTATCAAATGGCTCTGTGTGGTCCTTTGGATAAAGCGATCAAGACCATTTGGTACTCTGTTCATTTTTCAAATGAGTCAGTTCAACAGACCACTCGGTTCACACTCCATCTTAGGTCAATAAGCCACATTTCCGAGTGTCCCCTTTCACAGGGTTTGAGTGGCAAAGGTTCATTGAGGCCATGAGAAGCGGTCACCAGACCTCTGGACAGTTCATGTGCACGTTTCCTTCTCACCAGAGACACTGACAATGTTTTGCTTTGTTTTCTGCTCTTGTTTTTAAGATTGTGAGGCGACTCCACCAGTTTACATTCAACCTGTTGACCCAAGCCAAGATGCAGTCCACAAATGTCAACTTTCCTGAAATGATGTCAGAAATAATCTCCGTGCAGGTGCCAAAGATCCTTGCCGGCATGGCCAAGCCGCTCCTGTTCCACAAACACTGACATTGTCCTAGAGATCTGTCACCTAGTGATGTTGTCCAGCTTCTTGCGGTCTTCACTGTGCCTCTCTACAAGGATGTGTCTCTCCTGCCCAGCTGCCTCACTTCTCATTGCCTTTTTTGTCTGTACGTTTCTCAGATGAAAGTCATCTCCTGCTTTTCCCTGGCTGCCGCCAACCACAATCCCTTCTACTTCTGCAGCAATGCCCAATTCTTTCTTCAGAGTTGGCTGTTTACACCTTACAGAGAGCACCTTCGTGCTTCATTCTGTTGTGCGGCCATAGCACCCTCTCCACCAGCAGACCGGCGTGCTCCTCCATTTCTCTCTTCTGTTGATCCAGACGTTAAGGATATGATTTTGACTCGTTCACATTCCCTGTTGCATCCCTGGGATGTGTATTCATACTGAACACTTTAACAACAACAGCCATTATTTATGTAGCACACTTGTACTTAAAGGTATTTGGCCAGCCCCTAGCACCTGGTGGGAGCCTGCCAAACTCTAAAAGAGTCTACATGATGCCAAGCCACTCCACACCTAGAAAAGTGAGCAGCATGGCGTCGTTGGAGACAGTAGCACCCAAGACCCAAGAGATGTACACACACTCAACACTGACAGGCCAGGAGCTGCCCTTGTGGGCAGAAGCATATAAAGTGGAGTGGCAGACATAAAGGCGGGCACCACTTATACTTATTATTGCAGCCAGTGAAAAGATGCTGCAGGAACTGAAGGGGGCACTATGGTTCTCTGAGGCCCAATGTTGACTGCACCATATTCACAGTCCCCCTACTCTTGGGCAATTCTTAGTGGAGGTACTTTAGACTTTGGAAGTGTATAAAGTTACATCCTTAGTCCCACCTTTGCAGCCCAGTTTAAAATAGTGCCAATGGCTATACTGACTGACTGAAGTGTGGGAGATCAGAGAACGCCAGGAAGGAGTGGGAAGGTGGGCTCATTTGACTCCAGCAGAGGGCGCCATGCCACACGCTGGATAAACTGAAAGCTGAGACTGGGGTGAGGGGGCTAAGACAGACATCGGCAGTGACGGACACAACAGCTTTTGTCATTGTGTTTAAAAGGAGCGTAACCGTGGTTACAGGTGTCCGTCTCTGATGTCGTTCTGTTGTGCCGACACTCTGGAGCTGCCAGGAAGTGCTATTTTCTGGAGAATATCTATGCATGCCCTGTACATACGATACCGTCTTTATTATTAATAATGAGCAATCAGAACTGGACTGAAAGCCTCTACTTAAGGACGGATATGCAGTCTTTGAGTTTGACAAGATGTGCACTAATAGATGGAGTTTAAGAACCGCATTTGGGAGTTGGGAAACATCCCAGGCCTTACCGCACTCTGTTCCAAGCGGACGCATTTTTATCAGCATGTGGAATGTGTCCTGCATTGTTTGGGCTCTTAGATTCAAAGCCATGGAGGGATCCAGTCCGTCAGCTTTCGTTTTGTTTTCTTGAGTCAGCCAAAGATAACAGGCTAATCCTCTCTCGTGCCTCACACGGGCGCAGGCGGCTGCTTCGCTTTCCCTCTTTCAGTTTTTTTCCCCCCAAAAGTTTGTTCCTCTTTGCTGACTCACTCTGCACTTCCTGACTACAGCTCTTCAGACTTTTGCTTCTTGGTGCATAAATGATGCATTTTTTTAATTTAAATATTTTTTATATTGCAAATAAAACATTCAACTTGTTGTTTCATGTTAAAACATTGTGTATTTGGAAAAGTTTGGTTAAAACAAGGACAAGAAAAAACTAAACAAAAAAAAAAAGGCTGTGTATCAGAACCTGCGCTTGGCTTCTGTTCTTCAGCTTTCTTATTGAGCTCAACATTCAGAAACATGACAGTGGACCCTCACAGCGCTGCAGACCTATCTGGGCATTCGGGACAGATGAATAGAGGCACTTTATAATGATGGAGTGAAAGGGGCTATATAATAATTAATAGAATGAAACGGAGTGAAAGGCACCACATAACGACAGATAGATAGATAGATAGATAGATAGATAGATAGATAGATAGATAGATAGATAGATAGACTTTATAAAGATGGAGTGCATGGTGCTATATAAAAATTGACAGATACAAAGAACGAATGGCACTACATAATGATAGATAGAGATATATAATTATATACAGTATGTATTATTAGATTTCCTGACACCTGACGAAAAATTAAATGACCCACCAGATGCACGCTCGTAGTGGCCATTTGGATAGACGTTCACCTTTTGCTGGGCTGTTTATACTTCTGAACGCCAGCTACATATGCTTGTACTGACCAGTTGGCTACACACCGACCTCTTGGTTAGTTTAACCCTTTGTGATGACAGGTCGAGCACAAAAACTCATGTGCATTTAATGAACACCTTGGTGTACGGTGGCCTACTTTGGGACAGTTTTAATTTGGGCCCACCGGATGAAGGGACACGCTCCTGCTGACCTCCTAGCAGACCGTTTTAACATTCCTTACATAAGCTCATACTGACCACCTACTATAACGGTTTTACTTTTCTGGTGACAGCCCCTGCCCACAGGCTGCATGCACTTACAGACGTAGTGACCACTTGAGTACACATTGACACCCCCTCAGAACACAAGTATACGTGACTGTAGTGACCGTTTGGCTGTTCCCGTGGCCACTAGAGTTCAGTTTAACTTTTCTAGCACATTTGTTCGAGTTCAAGCTGACCTTCCTGGTGACAGTCTGAGCCCACAAAGTGAAGGGACAAGGCCAGCCACAGATGGCACTTGAACCTTCCTTATGACCTTCCCGACTATCACACCACAAGTACATTTGCAGTAGTAACCAGTGAGGTACAAGGGAAGGTCCATATTTGGGGGCTTCCCTAGTTACATACTGACCCTTCTTGACCAGCGTATGTTTTCATGGAATGCAGGTTCCTGTTACCTGCTGGCCTCACGATGACCTCGTCGTGCACTTAAAGACTGAGCCCTGTGACCCATGATATACTGACAGTTAAAGACAAGGGTGCATCCTCCCAGTGAGACTTTGACCCCTTTAGAATGCGAGGGAACTTCAAACCTGCCCTCTTTTGAACGCTGGTGTGACACGTGCTGTTGGGAACATCTGTGCCAGTTCAGGAGTTGGGTACAGGCTCAGGGCAGCTGCACCTCTTATCTCCCCAGTCCTCATCCTGCAGCCTTTAAGTGTCACATCGCATCCTCTCCCGAAAACACTTTAAGCCTTCAGGGTCACACTGTTGCCTTAGCACACGGGTGGAACATCCTGGCGACACTGAGCCCCAAGACATGCAAATGCCCCCTTGACTGGCCCCATCTGCCTTTGGGACATGTGTTTACCCCTCTGCCCCTGGTCAAGCCCAGCCTGTGTGCCCAAGGCGTGTCCCTACACATGGCATCAGGTCGGGTTGTGCCTGGTGCCGATGAAATCGATGGGAGCCCGTGACTTTGGTCTGCAGCGCTGTCTGGAAAGCAGGCATGTTCTCGCCCGACGCCGTACAGCATGCTGCTGCTTTGTACAATCTCTGTACCCGGTTTCATACTGTGTCTGCTAATTTGTTTTTTATATGAGACTTTGTTATACGTTGTAAAGCGCTGTATCAGTCTGAAAAACTCGTTCTTTTGAAACTGGTCATTTCAAAATGAGGATTCTTCTTTGTTTTTGTAATATATTGCTTTAAGACAGCAAAAGGATGGATGCATGGTGTGCAGGCCTGGAGACACTTTGGGGGGGGGGGTTAGAGGATACGCGGGGGGGGGGGACATTTCTCACTTGAGACGTTCAGTGGCCACATATCTTGCCTGGCACCTTCTGGAGTTGTGGAGCATTGCCCTTATTTCAGATAATTACTGACCACATGAGTTGGCACTTTCTCTCAAGTTATTTCTTGCCCCTTTAGAAAGTAACATATTTCACAATGCCTGCCACCTTGCCCCTCTGTGCGGAGGCCCTTTTTCTTAGTGCAGAGTGTTGATGGCCTCCTGGGATGGAGTGAGGGACGTCTACCTCCCTTACTTACTCATGTACCTGACTGTATCTGCCTTGGCACTTTAGAGATGGGGAGCACTTCTCTGTCTGTAGTCACATGGCTGTCCCGAGATGGAGGTCCCTGTCTTAACTGAGTTAGAGTGCTACCCTCATAACTTGTCTGGAACCTCCTTTTGGGGTGCCATTCATGTGTCTGGAGGTAGAGGGCCTGTCACATTGACCCCGTGGACAGAGAGGAGCACATCTCATAGCCACAGGACTTACCTAGAAGCTTGTCATGTCATCAGGGGCTCTCTTGCTTCAGATGACATTTCCTGTCCGGCACTGTGACCCAGTATACCTCCCTTAGTTGAGATGGTCCATGTCCACGTAACCTGCTTATAGTGCTTCACCCTCTAACCTTGGGGGGCACTTCCCTTACTTCACAAAGCTGTTGGTCCCAGATCTTACTTGGTGCCTTGACCTTCGGCAGTGGGGGGCACCTCCCTTCCTTGAGCAGGTGGCTGACCACTTGTCTTGCTCGGCACCTTGTCCCTGCAGAGGCGTTTCTCTTGCTCATCTCTGCCTGACACTCTTGTCTCTTTCTGCGTGGCAGTGTCCAGGGGAGGTGGCAGTGGTGTGCATGAAGGCCCGGTGAAAGATGCAGTTACCTGACGGGAAGCAGAAGAAGATGGCCAGGTATCTGCATACAGGATGTGGCCTGAGCTGATAAAACCATGGCGAGATGCAGAAGACAACACCACATCTGTCTGTGGCTTCTCTAACTGCCTTTGGGGTGTTTCTTGTGACACAAGAGAGCTGAATAAGTGGGACCTCCTGGGTGAGCTTGAGTGGCACACATTTCTGTTGTCTGTGTTATAAAGCAAAATCAGAAACAAAAGGGTGAGTGGCCAGGCTGTCTAACATGACATCCACACCACATGAGTTTTTGATAAGACGGACACCCAGACCTTTATGAAAAATCTTCAGACGGATTCTTGCACACGAGCCAAGGCCCATGTTGCCTGGTGCCTAATGAGGCAAAACTTGGAAGATGGCAACCACAACTGTGCCCAAGGCCACGGAAACATAATAATAGCAATAAAGAGCCACCTGCGTGGCTTTTCCTGGACTGAGATGCCATCTTACTTTCATCAAGTGTCCTTGAAAACCTAAGGTGGCCGTCAGAAGCAACATGGCTCTTGATTTAAGGAGGTCTGAGTCGGCAGGAGCCGAGAGCCAACTGGCTTCTTTGAGCAGGTCCGCCTCACTATTTGATATAGCGCCATTCACAGCAAGCACTATCGGGCATGAAATAGGAATAAGGGCGTGAGATAATGAAATTTAACAGGGTGTGAGTGTCAACTCCAGTAGCCACACTTGACGTTAGTCTTGGAACATGCTGGAGGAACACAATTTGAGGCAAGGTGAAAGGATTTTGTTTCCCCGGTGAGCTTTCTAAATTCTGAGGCTTTACAGTGCCCACCTGACTGGTGGCTGCTCTTCATTTTATACACCTTTAAACTTATTGATATTCTTTAATTTTCCCTCAAATCAGAAAGGCTTGATCACACACAATGAATGCATCTGCCGAGCGTCAGCAGTAAGTCAACATAATAAATGATGAGCAATAACGAACAAAGTGAGATGGCCAGCAGGCAATGAAGGGGCAAAGGCCACCAGCGTCGCCCCCAAGTGGAGCGCCACTCCCAGTGGACGTGTCCACTTCCCCACCTTCCTGCTCAGCAGGCGGCCGACAAGGAGAGCGCAAACAATCCGTTTCTACCTTATTAATCCAGAGATGCAACTTGGCTTGTACCATAAAATTTGCGATTTTCTTATTATCAGAATGACAGGGGAGCGTTACTGTGACGGGGGTCATTTTAAATCACTGCCGTCTGCGTTGCTAGGAAACATCATTTCAAAATGTTGCTTTATAGCGGCGGTGTAGCCAAAATAAATGGTTTGGGGAAAATGAGTTAGGGAAAAAAAAAATCTAAAACGGCGAGCAGAGCGTCCTGTCCAGCCATTTCAGAAAAGTGGAGTGCCGGCGACCCTCCGCAGCTTAAGGGGGCTTGGTGCGGAGAGCGAATGGGGGCGGGGGGAACTCATGTGGCACTTGCAGGACGCCGCACCATCCCACAAGCACATCCATGGTCCCGAACGGTTGGTCCACTTTGTGGACGTCTAAGCCACGCTTGGATCTGAACCGATCTTTGCTTAGTCTCCGGTGACTCACTGGCTTAGCCCCCCAAATTCAGACGCTTCTGCCTTCCACTTCAAATCTGGGGTTGCTTTTGGGGGGGGGTTATGCCCTGTGGTGAGATTACTTGGGGTACCACCTTCTCTCTCTCACTCTTTCTCATTTTCTGTCTCTTGTTGGTTGCTCACTTGTGTCACTGTATTTTTACAACAACTCTGTTGGGTTGAAAATTCCATTTCTACAATCAGAGGTAAAGAAATTGGAGGGATGGTTTGATTTGAATGTATAAGTCTGTCGCAGGGGTGTTTTTTTATTTTCTCAAATTAAAGAGTGTGATTTTAACCCAGTTGCGTGCTCTTTTTTACCTTGCGAGTGCTATTTAAGTGAACAGCGTAGGCTATGCCGATGCTCATACGGCAGATGTAGCTCACGTTTGGCAGCTTAGCACTGCTTTTCTCTATCACACACGTCTACTTTTCTGGACTGTTTACCCCCACTTGACTGCCACGAGTTTATTCTCATCATTTAGTTGTGTCAATCCTGCCGACTATACTACTGCAGCTGCAACTGCACAGGACTACACTTACTTTGACAAATGGCATTACCTTGGATTATTAGTGACCCAGTAAACACCACAACCCTGCACCATAAAGGACCACACAGAGGCCCACCCCACTCTCCAGCTGTGCTTTGTAGCTTCAGTATCCTCCAAGTGAATGAGCTTTTCAGCTTTTTAGGTTTACTTCGTATTAATTTGATTAATTTGGAACAGAGTGAATTAGTCCTCAGCTTTCTGGGAAATCACACACACACACCCCGCTGGCCTGGCTCCAAGGACTTGCCCCCCAATCCCATGCTGGCTGATTTGCTATGTTGAGCACGTAACAAGTCACTCCAGTATGAGCCCGGAGGAAATTAAATGTCAAGTTTTTGACAAAGAATAAATGCGTTACCTCCAAGAAGGCCGGGTACCTGAAGATATGAGCCACACTTTCCACGGCAGCAGAAGGCTGCAGACAGGCCGGCCTGTTCTTAATTAGCTGGGTTGTTAGTAGACAAATGATGCTCCTTTTCTGAGCAGACCAGTTGGACGTCATCACATGGTTTGCTGGGTGAAGAACCTGCTGACAGAACCATCTAGAAGGGGGGCAACCCCCCCAAGCAGGCACACGGTCCAATCCCACCCTCCAGAGATGACCATCTATCTGCCGCAGCTAGGTGTTACATGGATGCCCCCTTGGCCTTGTCTAGTCACTCGGATCCTACGAGCGAGACCACCCTCGGGGAATCGCGCCACATGGCCGTAGTGCCGTAACTGACGCTCCCTCACAATGCAGGTAGTGTGCCTCATTCGGGACTCCAAAAGCAACCACTCATTCGACACAAAGTCAAACCAACGATACCGAAGGATTCTCCGAATAGACACAGTACCAAAGGAGTCCAGTCTTCATCTCAGGTCACTGGATAGCGTCCATGTCTCGTAACCATATAGCAAGACAGGAAAAAGGCCTTCGTCCTTTTGCAAAGATATCAGGAGTACCACACACCCCCCCAATCAGGACGGCCTAATATGAAGGCAGCTACAGCTTCTATCCCAAAAAATAACCCATGGTCCACACCAGCGTCCTGAACATTATTACACCCTCAGGCTTCTGAAAGCAGAGTAGTTTGCCAACACATCAGAGGGTCACCAGTGGCACTGGAGGCTCACAGTGTTGCTCCTCCATCCTTTGGGCCAGTCGAGTCACCCACCGATCCCACATCTCATTTCTCGAGTCCACTTTCTAACAAGAGGAAAAAGAAAAGCCCCGATAATTCATTTAACAGGGCCTGGCCTTTTAGAACCCGTAATGGAAGGTTTGATGGGGCATGAAGCAGCCAAGGCAATATGAGAAAGGCAAATCTCCAAGAGTTGGGGTCCATTAAACAACAGCTGGGGTCTTTTCTCAGTAAGGTAAGTGTGGTTTATGTGTGAAGCTGATTGCCTCTGATTGAGCTCACTAGGGTCCTAAAACTGTCATGCTGCTGCGAGATCCTGACCAGGCCTCCTGGAATTAGGCTGCTAAGACTAGCGATTAGTTTCAATTACAGCTGAGCTGCTTGCTTCAGTGGCGCACACTCAAGATATAATGAAAACAAGATGGGCACTACCACGGGGCAGGCAGGCGGACCTGACGTCGCAGTCTCTCCAGTTCTGGCAAACAATGCAGCAATGATGTCAATCCTGTTGTCCTTCCAAGATGGCAGCTGCTAGATCACTAATGAGTGTGCAGCCGGCCGGCTGGCCATTCGTTCGTTCGTTCAGACACTCACTCGGTCTTGCTGTCCCCTGCTGCTGGCCATGCGTCCTTGGGATTCTGCTCAGATGTGACACCTGAGGAGGATGGATTGCGTTCCTGTTTGGCGTCCAATTTTCACTTGGATGATGCAGCTGGGGAAAAAAAAAATATTTACTACACCCTTTCGATACCAGCTGGCTGCCCCCAACCCGGACCCCTTGGCAAAGGCACTGGCACTCTCACACTTCTCTTCCTCAAACTTTGTCGATTGCTTTCACAAACTTTTTCTTTCTCACTCAAACGTGTTTTTTGTGTCTTGACATCTCAGCGTGTATTCAGCTTAACTTGAAGAGAAAACTCCCAGCGCTCCTGACTTGGCAGCCTAATCTGAAGGAAGCTTTGATTGCAGATCCCCCCGCTTTCCACGTCTCACCTGCCAGCAGCACTCTGATGTTTAAAGAGCCACTGAATGAGAAAGTCTACTGCAAATATTTCAGCCGCTCACAAATCAAACTGCTCATCCTGAACACAGAAGTCACCTAATTAAAAGTTGGCTAAGAAGAAATTAAACTGAGCCTGCATCAAGAGAATGGCCTTCTGCCATTGGGCTCGGTGTGGAAGAAGAGTCACAGGTGAAGTCAACATTAGCAGGTACATCTTTAGACCCCCACACCCACCGGGCCCTAAGGAAGGATTTGTGTGGGATAACTCTGTAACCCCAGGACTAAACACGATCCAATAAGAAGACCCTGAGGTAAGCCCTAGTACCTATCGAAAAGCTTAACATAGAGGCCATCAGTAAACCCCATCTCATTAGTGACTCAAAAGTCAAAGGTCAGCTCTGGGCTCGGTCTAATCAGAATGGTCTAATGTGAAGCCTGACAAAAGCTCACCAAGATCCACATCAGCCAAGTCCAGCATAAATAGATTTCAAAACAGTGGATCTAAAGTTAAGCACAAGCTTCTGTCCTTTCAGAAATGTCTAATATGAAGGTCTTTAGCAGCATCCCCAAGGTTCTCACCAGCTATCTGCACAATGAACCTCAAGACTAACATCAGTGCATCACCAAACAGTGGATTTGAAGGACAGCACTAGGCTCTGTCCAGTCAGGATGTTGTAATATTAAGGCTGGCAGCAGCATACCTGTGGTCCACACCAGGGGAGTACGTATCAAAACAGAAGATCTGAAGGTCACTATTAATACTACTACTACTATTAAAAGGACAGCAGCAGCTTTCCAAGTTCCACATGAGCTCCCTGAACAATGAACTTCAAGACCAGTATAAGTACATAATAAAACAGTGTTTCCAAAGGTCAGCAGTAGGTTCTCAGATCAAGTCACTTTCAGGTTGGGGTACAACGCGTTGCTGTACCCACCACAGGACGTAACAGCTCAGGATTCTGATTGGCAACCTCCCAGGCAGACACAAGATCCAGCTCCACCCTCCGGAAATGACCCTCTATCTGCCACAACCAGGTGTTAAGTGGGGACCCCCCTTGGCCTGGCCCAGCCTCTCGGGTCCTCAACAATGAGGATCCTGCGAGAAAGCCACCCATGGCAAACCATGCAACATGGCCGTAGTGCCATAACTGACGCTTCCTCACAATGCAGGTAATGTGCTTCATTCGGGACTCTGTAAGCAACTGCTCATTCGAGGCAAAGTCATACCAGTGATACCCAAGCATTCTTCAAAGAGACATAGTACAAAAGGAGTCAAGTCCTCATCAAAGGTCCCTAGATAACATACATCTCTCGCAACCATATAGAAAAACAGGAAGCACCGGGACTCTAAAGACTTGGACCTTTCTCCTTTTGCAAAGATATCAGGAGCACCACACACCCCCCAATCAGGATGGCCTAAACTGAAGGCAGCTACAACTTTTATCCCTAAAAACAACAAATGGCCCACACCAGTGTCTTGAACAGAACAGCCCAAGACCATCATTAGTACAAGTCAAAACAGTATATCTGAAGTTCAGGACTAGGCTCTATGTAGTCAGGATCATCCAAAGTGAAGGCTGGCAGCAGCATCCCCGTGGCCCACACCAGTGGAGTACGTATCAAAACAGCAGACCTGAAGGTCACTATTAAAACCTCAGTACGATCAGGGTTGCCTAAATTGAAGGCCAGCAGCAGCTTCCCAAGCTCCACATGAGCTCCCAGAACAATGAACTTCAAGACCAGTATCAGTACGTAATAAAACAGTTTTTCCGAAGGTCAGCAGTAGGTTCTCAGGTCAAGATACCTCAGGTTGGGGTACAGCGTGTTGCCGTACCCACCACATGACGAAACAGCTCAGGATTCTAATAGGCTTGGTGAACCTCCAGAACTTCATTAATCCCATGAACACTTTAGGCTCGTCACTAGTGTCAATCAGTTCCAATGCATATCAAAATGGAATAATATGAAGGCCAGTGTTGGCTGCTGTTCTGTTAAGATCTACAACAGCTCCCTGAACAATGAACCTCAAGACTTGTATCGGTACATAGAAGAGCTGACCTAAGGCCCTGCCCACACAGTCAAGTCAATTCAGATCTAGTCAAGTCAGTTATTTATAAAAACAACAGAATTTGTACTAAAGTGCTGTACAACAGAAAATATAAGACAACTGTAAAGCTAACAATTATGTGAAACAGTTTGTTAATGGCTATTTAATTTCCATCTTCACCCTCCCGACAACCTTTCCCACAGTGAAACGCAGAAGATAAAAAGTGGATTTCCAACCAAGTGTTAAAAACCTCAATAGAAGGAGAAGATCTGATGTGAAATGGCGGATTGTCCCAAAGCCTAGGAGCAACAACTGAAAAAGCCCTGTGACCCCTGGACTTCAGCTGTCATCTTGGAACTGCAAGGAGTAGTTGAGCAGATGACCTCAAAGCCCTCGTTCCCGAGAGGGCATGAAGGAGATCTCAGATGTATTGTGGAGCAAAACCATGCAAGACCTTAAAAACAAACAATAACATTTTAAGATCAATCTAAAAAATTACCAGCAGCCAGTGGAGAGAGGCCAGTACAGCTGAGGTATGCTCTCTTTTTCTAGTGCTGGTTAGAAATGTAGCTGCTGCATTTTGAACCAGTTGAAGGCACCACAGGGCAGATTTGGGCAATCCCACATATAGGGAATTGCAGTGATCTAGCCGAGATGTAATAAAAGCATGAATCACTGTTTCCAAATCCTTCTGTGAAAGAAAGGATATTAATTTTAAGATTTGCCTCAGTTGGTAAAGGATGGACTTTACCACCATGGAGATCCGTTTGTTAAGTCTCATCAAAGATGATACCCAGGTTCCTGACGTGATTATGACTTTTTACTGTCAGCGAGCCTAAGTGAGTGCCAATTTCATTAGTGAAAGAAGTAAGGCCAACAATAATGACCTCTGGTTTATTTTCATTCAGTTGGAAGAAGTTTTGCGCCATTCCAAAGTTTAATATCATTAGACCCTATCAGCTTTTTTATAGATGATGCAATGTCAGGGCTAACTTTAAGATAAGGCTGGGTATCACCAGCATAAAAATCGGCATCATGTTTTTAAAATATGGACCTCGAACGGAGTAGATATAAGGCAAATAATAAGGGAGCCAGAATAGAGCCTTGTGGTACGCCTTGTATGAGCAGAGCTGGCTGGGAGAAATCCTCACCTACATTAACTGACACAGATCATCTACCTTTAAGTGGGACACAAACCATTTCAGTGCACATCCTTGAATGCCGACTTCTTACTCAAGCCGTTTTAACAGAGCCCCATGGTCCACTGCATCAATAGCTGCACTAAGGTCCAGCAGCACTAAAATAGAACCCAAGGTTAATTAAAATATCATTAGTCACCTTCAACAAAACAGATTCTGTACTGTCAAGTTTTTTTTTTTAAACTTTCAGATAGATGGTTTTCCTCCAAATATGAAAGTAATTGCACATAAACCACCTTCTTCATAATTCTGGACAGGAAGGGGAGCTTAGAGATAGGCCTGTAATTTGAGAACATTGTGGCATCCAGTGTAGGTCTGAACAATAGCATGCCAGAAGTTGTTTCCCCCATTTTTAAACAGTTACTAATTATGGCCAAAACAAGTGGACAGATGACTCCAAGAGAATCTTCAGAAAGGCGTTCAGGTAAAACATCAAGAGGATGAGTGGAAGGTTTCAAACGCATCACTAAATCGGCCAACAGGGAGAAGGAAACTGCATAAACCGGCTATGCACTGGCCCAAGGCGAGCTGGAATCTGCACACTACGATCCATAGCTGGATGGATAAGGCCCGGCCGAATAACCTGGATTTTATTTTTAAAGACGTTTAGGAATAACTCACAGGTCTTGGGCGGGCTCTCAAGGAAACTGCTGACCGGTGGGTTTAAGAAAGTGTTCATGCTGTTAAAAAGCACTCTAGGTTCTCG
Organism: Polypterus bichir lapradei; assembly: GCA_026402145.1. NCBI lineage: Eukaryota > Metazoa > Chordata > Cladistia > Polypteriformes > Polypteridae > Polypterus > Polypterus bichir. Next base: position 8,005,068 of record JANRMT010062790.1, on the reverse strand, counting down.
AGGCAGCATTTGTAATTAAATCTGATAGATAATTTGATTTTGCTGCTCTCACCGCCTCTTGGTAGAACTTCAAGCGAGTTTTCAGAATTTCATATGAGACCTTTTTATGAGTTTATCCCTTTTTTCACCTGCCTGCATTCCTGCCTGATAGTGCGAGGGCTGAACTCTGGCCTTAACCCTGGCTCTCCTTAAACTTAAAGATGCTGTCAGTTTCCAGTGTATGCTTACAAGTCGACTTTAGCAGCCTAAGCAGGCCATGAGCATCAGAACAAACAGAGAGGTCTTCTGTCACGTGATGTAGGTGAGCGAACGTTTGAAAAAGTATCAGAAAACTGCAGTGCAGATTCAGCATTCATCAAACATAAGTAACGCTAGGATTGTGTGAATTTCCTGAGTGGACGCAAGAGTTTGAATTCAAAGATGACTTCATAGTGGTCAGAAATGCTGGCATCAAACATCTCCACATTATTTACAGGGCGGCCAAGAGAAAGAACGTCAACACATGACGTTTTTGATGTGGAGGACTTGAAACCACCTGGGCTAAATTAAAGGAGTCCACCAGACTTAAAAAGTCTTTAACCAAGGGCTTCATCGGACAACAGACACGAATATTTAAATCTCTCAGAGTCAGCCATAACAAGAGACCGTGAAAGATTAAAAATATCATCAAACTCCTGGATAAAATCGCAGATAACTACAAAGCCAACATAGTCATATGGTCACATACCATATATACTCACGTATAAGTCAGGTCTTGAAACCTGAAAACTCGAACATAAAATCAGACCCCGACTTCTACACCCATTCAAAAATGTGACACTTATTTTTTTCTTTTTTACATCTTCTTGTCTCCTCCAATCTCACATCATATTCTCAGACGCATTGAATTTTGTTGCAGCAGCACAGTTACCAATTTCTTTCGCTACTTCAACAACATTTAATTTAAAACCAGCTTCATATTTTCTTCTGATAAGGGATGCTCTTACGATAAAGGTGTATGAGGGTGTGAGATACAAAAAAACACAAATCAGTGCAAACGTCGCTTCAGAATAGTTCAGGTAGTACCGTGTGGTCACATAGGCACAATAGAGAGAGACAAAGAGAGGGGTGAGGAGCACACGCTGATACAGCGCATTGCTGTACCCACATAGATAAGAAAGGCAGCGTGCTCCATGGTTACTCTCTCAGGTGGGCATTAGCATATCATAATCTCTTGGACCAATAGCGTGAGTTTTACACATTCGACTTATATGAGCAACATTATAAAATACCAGAAATTATACGGTAAAATCAACTCCCGACTTATCCGCGAGTATGTACAGTAGCTAAAACTAACTGTTCACATACACTTGTCCAATTGGCTAACTACAAAACAGGTATTGGTTCCTCGGCCTATTAATCAACTTCGTGCATGGATAAGGGGCTGGCTGTAATCTCCTGTCCAATCAACATTCCTCACAATCAAAATAACCCTAAGACCACCATCAGCCTCTTGATCACGTATCTAACTCAGGATCATGGCACACCTGGCCAGCTAGCCCCAGGACCCAAAACAGCTCCCTATGCAATCAGTGAACCTCATCGTCTTCTTCAGATGCCCAGCCATTCAGATAACTCTCGACGACAACAACAATAACAACATTTATTTATTTCCAAACCACATTTTCATACAACAACGTGGCTCAAAGTGCTTAACAAGCTGACAAAGAGAAGGTTACAAGAAAAGAAAAACAATTAAGGTTAGGCAATAATATTAAAGACAAGTAACAACAAAACAAGGTAAGGTCAGATGTGCTTTGAGGACAGAAAAAGCAAATAACTCAACCTAGGCTGGAGAAATGAAGCAAAATCTGCAGGGGGTCCAAGGCCAAAAGACCACCCAGCCCACACTCAATATTCTACCAAACATAAATGTTCCTAAATCAAACCTCTTAGTTTTCATGTTTCACATGATAGGATTTGATGAAGCTGGTCTCTTGGACAGCAGAGACACCCACCTTCATTTCGTCATCTCAGGGGGCTGTATGGTGCGTTGATCAGGTGATGGTGGTGCAGATTGCCACCACAGAAGAAATGGAAAAGACAGCAGAAAATAGTGGGGATTAGTAACAGACTGCAGATCTCTGAAGAATATGATAATTCTATACCCATACAATCTATGTAGATACGAAAAAGCCAAATTAAAATAATGAGTTTTTAGCAGTTTTTTTGAAATGCTCCATAGTATTAGCCTGGCAAATTTCTGTTGTTAAAGTATTCCAGATTTTAGGTGTATAACAGCAAAAGGCTATGTAACCTCCTCTTTTAGGCTTGGCTCTTGGAATTTTAAGCAGACCACCATTAGTAGATCTAAGGTTATGACTTGGATATGTTAGGGAGACAGGCATTTCGAAACATTGGAAGGGGTACGACTACAAGGTGAGGCTCAAAGGTTCCTTCAACGTTCCTTCAACTTCTTCATGCCCTCCAGGAAAGCAGTTTTTAAAATGCTGTTTAGCTCAGTTTTCCACTGCATACTGAATTTCTTCCACTGTTTGAAAATGCCACCCTTTTAAGGGAAATTTTAACCTGTTAAGAGGAAGTAGTCAGCAGGTGCAAGATCTGGCGAGTAAGGTGGGTGGTGAAGAACAGCAACATTCCTGTTTACCAGAAGCTTCTTTACAATTGCAAATTTATGAGATGGCACGATATCGTGAAGAAGGAACGTTCTACTCGTCGAATTCTCTTCACTACCCGATCCAAAACACCCACGTAAAATTCGGCATTTACTTTCTGCCCTTCAGGGACAAACTCTCGATGAATTACACGTTCTTTGCTGAAAAAAGCAATGAGCGTCGTCTTCACTCTCGATTTTTGAAATCAGTGTGTTTGGTTTTGGAGAGGTTTGTCCCACCAGGTCTGCAGCGTAGGCAAAACACCATGTTTCGTCAATGGTAATGATATTTTCCCAAAAGTGTTAATTTTATCCCATTTAAAGAAGATCCTAGCAGTAAACAATACATTCTTGTTTCTGCTCCATGGTCAAGGCATGAAGAACAAATCTCATGCAGAACGTTCATTCTCCCAAGTCTTCAGTTACAATCCGGCAAACTGTCTCCTTACAAATTTTCAAACAATCAGTAGTCATTTGGAGAGTGGTACGACCGTACATGAAGCCTCAAACTATACAGTTACAGTGTCAGCTGCTAGATGTAACGCACAGTACTCTTTTAAAACAACTCGTTGAAAAACGTTGGGGTCGCACGTTGTATTTAAGGCTTTATGCACCATTAGTAGTATTTTAAAGTCAATTCTAAATGACATGGGTAACCAATGTAACGATACTAAAACTGGCGAGATGTGCTCACATTTTCTTTTTCTAGTTAAGATTCTTCCTGCCACATTCTGCACAAATTGCAGCTGATTGAAGTCTTTCTTAGGTAGCCCTGTTAGGAGTGCATCACAGTAATCTACTCGACTAAAAACAAAAACATGAACTAATTTTTCAGTGTCTTGTAAAGTCATAAGAGGTGTAACTTTTGCTTTATTCCTTAAGTGAAAAAATGCAGTCCAAGTAATCTGATTAATACGTGATTTAAAGTTTGGATCAGGGTCGATGATTATCCCTAAATTCTTTACCTCCGCCTTTATTTTTAAACATAAGGCATCAAGTTTATTTCTAATACCCTTGCAATTTTCATGTTTGCCAATCACTAAGATTAGTTTTGTTTTCCTTATTTAGTCTGAGAAAGTTACTGCTCATCCAATTGGAAATACTGCTAAGGCACTGGATCAGAAAGCCAAGAGCATCAGGGTCATCAGGCGCTATTGATAGATAAGGCTGCGTGTCATCTGCATGGCTGTGGTAGCTCACCTTGTGCTTTGAGATAATCTGACCTAATGGAAGCAAGAGACCCAGAATAGTACACCATATTCAATATCACGGGTCTTTAAAGCATAATCATCACCACTATCAAAGAATTTTCTACCTGTTAAGTAAGACTGAAACTAATATAAGATGCTACCCATTGACTGAGGCAATTAATAAGAATACTTTGGTCAATGGTGTCAAATGCTGCCCTCAAGTCTAAGAGAATAAGAACAGATATGTGGCCTCTGTCCGCGTTAATGCACAAATCAGTTACTACTTTAACCAGCACAGTTTCTGTACTATGGCTTGTTTTAAAACCTGACTGAAATTTGTCAAGAATAGAATGTTGAAGCAAGTAATCATTTATCCATCCATCCATTATCAAACCCGCTATTTCCTAACTACAGGGTCACAGGGGTCTGCTGGATCCAATACCAGCCAACACAGGGCACAAGGCAAGAAACAAACCCCGGGCAGGGCGCCAGCCCACCACAGGGCATGCACACACTAGGGACAATTGAGAATCGCCAATGCACTTAGCCTGCATGTCTTTGGACTGTGGGAGGAAATCGGAGCACCCAGAGGGTTAGGGTTAGGGTGGAAGGAAACCCACGCAGCGAACATGCAAACTCCACGCCATAAGGACCCGGGAAGCGAACCCAGGTCTCCTAACTGCGAGGCAGAAGAGCTACTCACTGCGCCACCGCGCCGCCAGTAATTATTTAGCTGCTTAATAAGTGCCTTTTCCGGAATTTTACTTAAGAAAGTCAGGTTAGAAATAGGTCATAGAGGAGTTGAGATTAGTTTTCTTGAGCAGGGGTTTTACCACTGCGGTCTATAGAGAGACAGGGAAGACCCCCGTATCTAATGAGTTCACTATGTCATCTACAATATCAGTAAGGACACTGGAGATTCTTTAAAAAAGCTTGTTGCTACTTGGTCAAGGACTCAGGTAGAGGGTTTCTACTGAGAAATTATTTTACGTAGTTTGGGTCGATCTATTCCATTGAAAGAATTAACTCACTTAAAAGGGCATGCTGGGATTCATTTAGATTAACTTATTGTACTAAATTGTACACTCAAAGCCCAGATCACCTTCTACCCTATCAGAATGTCTCACGATCAACCCCGGTCCATTTAAAAGCAGATGATCTACTGTACAAGCCTGTATGGCTACTACCAAGTCCTACATTGGCCTTCTGCCCCATTAACTTACCCTACAACAGCAGCTGTCCAATGGGACAGTTCCAAGATCTGTATGAGCAGGTACCAGAACATTTCTACAGGCCTCTGTCTAATTAGATAACCCAGGACCAACACTATCTGTGCATCCAATCAGCTAACTCCACTACTCCCAAGTTCAGACCACCATCTCATCACCAGTTCACCATGAGCACTGCATTGACTTGACACACACCTTTATCACTATCGTGTCAACCCACCTTGATCCCAATGCCCATTCCTGTCCAAACTAGTGCTCGCCAGTAACCCACCTGGACCAAAGCCCACTTTACTCAGTCAGCTGTGGGGGACTTTAATGTATGGCAGGATGCGTTCCTCTTCTCAAACTCTTGTAATAGCAGTTAATAAACTTCCTCGTTCAAGAAATTGAATAAGTCATTTGAAGAGAGCCTAGAGGACAAGTGACAGTGTCAATGTGACAGAAGAGTTAACATTTAGGGTGCTTAGCCTGGCTGAGGGTGGCAGAGTCTGTTCAGACCTCTTCTTATAACCTCCTACTATTGACTAACCAGCTCTGAATAGAAGAGCAGCAAGGGGGCAAAGGCGTTAAACTAAATGGACACCACTGCCACCCCCCACCAAAGCCCCCTGCACAGCAGCCAGCTATCCCATTAGACATTAGCCATTAGCACAAGGCACACTTTATTTTTCCTTCAACAGTAATAATGCAGAGCAGATTAAAATCGTTAAATGTCCAGGAATCCTTTACGTGTGTTTCCACTTCTCAGATATTTATTTATTTCTTTTAGAGTAACTGAAAAGTGGCACTAATGGAAACGTCCTTTCTGAATCAGGTGTTGAAACACCGTGACGTTCTGTTAAAACCTGACAGAATAGGGCAGAAAGAATGATATGTGTGTGTGTGTGTGGTTTATGTCTCCAGATCCTTGTGCGTCTTTCAGTCTGTCGCTCCCCATCCAGCTCAACATACGGGATTCATACGAAATTCAAAGGAGCACAAGCCAGTGGTGTGGGGTTGCATGGTGGACTCCCATTGGTCAGTTGGGCCTCCTTCTCTTACCACTGCTGGTGCACAGACTCCTCTTCAACTGGTGTGACATCTCTCTTTACCACAACTCTGTCACACCGTCAGCTGGCAAAAATGAGCCATAGACAAGGCGTGGAGGAAGCTCAAGGGTCAGTGGTGAAGATGCCAAACCAGTGAGGCAGAGAGAAAGACACAGGCATGGAGAATCATGGCGCTTCATCTTCCAAGTTTAAGGTTTCTTTTATTGACACCTGATCTCTTCTACAATACAATGGCAGTAAAATGTTACTGTGGCATAAACATCTCCATCAGCAGAGCATAAAACAAAATCTAATATAATAGCCATTCAAATCATGTATCTCGATCAAATGCCATTTGGTGCTGAATTTGTAAAAACAGTTTTAATGCACCATCTGTTGGAATGAGAGAAGCAATGCATATGTCTCTGTTATATGCCATTTAAAAAGCAGTGTTAATATTTGTGATGTACCCCAGGCCTGGAGGGCCGCAGTGTCTCCAGGTTTTCATTCTAACCCTTTTCCTAATCAGTGACCAGTTTTCATTGCTGATTAACTTCTTTTCCCTTCATTTAAATAGCCCCGTTTTGAAGGATTCAGTCCTCTAAATTTATTCCTTTCTTCATTAAATGACAGCCGAACAGAAATGAGATGTGAAACGAGACAACAGATGACCAGCTAAACTGGGATTTCAAACTCCAACCAATCTCTTAATGAGAAGCCGAATCTTTCTGTTAATTAAACTCGTTATTTAATTCCACAGTTTGTTGCTGCTCTCATTTTGTAACAGCAGACATTTACAAAACAGTTGATTTTTCTGTTTTTTCTAAGAATATTGTGAAAATGTTTTGGCGACCTGAGAGATCAACCTTACTGAGACCATCACCTTTCTTTATTTTCAGATATTGTGTGATGGGCACAGGTTAGTTGGTCATATGCCAGCTTGTTTTGTGTCACATTATTGTTTGGCTGCTTATCAAGAAAAAAGAGACAACTAAGGGGTCTGAGTGAAGTTAATTAAAACTAAGGCAAAAGAAGTTAATTAGCAGCAAAAACTTGTCACTGATGAAGAAGATCAAAGGTTAAAATGAAAGCCTGCAACCACTACGGCCCTCCAGGACTAGAGTTCGACCCGTGATCTACTGGAATGACAAAGGCAGTGCTTTATTACTAAAAATGTTGGTGATGCGCCATCTTTTGGTATGACAGAGACATGGCAGCTGGATGGACACACAGGCACACAGACACGTAACCGTTTATTAAGGTGGATATTTAATCCACAAGTTAAATGCAAAAACCTTAGTTACAGTGTAGTAACTAGAAAGTGCTAATGCTGCATAAAGTGATATAATTAGCATAATTGAAAGCCGACATAGCCCGAGTAGCACTGATGCAGAATAAAATGACAGTGATTAAGCAGAATTTAAAATTCATATGGCCTGCGGGCAAAAATACTTCTCCTCAGCCTGCCTCTCATCCTGGTAATGTAGCTACAGTGGCGTTTGCCTGAATACAGCTAATGAAAAAGTCCATGGCTTGGGTGAAATATGTCTGCCATTGTCTGTTTTGTCCTGGATCTGCACAGATCGGTGTACAGTAGATATCTCTCAGGCTTGGCAGTGCCTTCTGGATGATCCATTCAGCACACCAAGCAGGGCTTTGTGCTGCTGAAAGTTGCAGGTACCAAACCAGGCAGTAATGCACCCAGTGAGCTCGGACCCTCCAGTAGCACTGAAGAATGCTTTGAAGTATGGCAGATGAGATTTTGAAGTTCCTCAGTTGCATGAGGTGATACTTTCTGTACCAGAGTAGAGGTACGATTACTCCAAGTGAGGTCCTCAGAGATTTACACTGCAAAATACCTATAGCTGCTGATCCTAAGTGGTGTGCAGCTCCTTCGCTTCTTCAACGTGAAGTCCACAATAATCTCCTTGGTTTTGGAGACGTTCAGGTTCAAATCGTTAGACTTCCATGCAAAGTGTTGATGCTAGGCAATCCGAAAGCACAAAAGTCCTAAAAAGCACTACAAAAATGCCCACTAGAGAGGGAAACCATCAAACCCAGCGCATAACAAGGGCAAACACAGAATGTTATAAAAATGGAAAAAATGATTTTCACAAAAATGCTCTGCCAAACAGGAAAGCTCTGTAGATCACAAATGGCATAAAGGATTTGCCCAGACAATAATGCAATCCTAAGCAAACGCAGTCCCAAAAATCGCAAATCCAAAGCAAGGTCAAAACACAGGGCAGAATCTGGTCGAAAATCCTAAAATATCTAAAAGCACGTTAGGAACAAAGAATCTCACCAAAACTCCCAAGTGCACTCAAATGACCCACCAAGAACTGTGAGAGACCCTCTGGATTTATAGGCAGGAGGGCAATTCCTGGCAGTGATCGGCAGGTGGCCCTGCATCTTGGGAGACTGTGCCCAAAAAATACAGGCATTGATACACAGAAACAATGAAAAATATCCATCCATTATCCAACCCGTTATATCCTAACTACGGGGTAATGGGGGTCTGCTGGAGCCAATCCCAGCCAACACAGGGTGCAAGGCAGGAAACACACCCCAGGCAGGGTGCCAGCCCACTGCAGCAATGAAAAACAAAGGACACATATAATTACTACAGGCAATAATAATTGTGGACTGCAGGGGGCGCTCAGCTCCCCAAACCCAACCCAGACAGATGCAGGACACAAGTTCAGTCAGACATGTTTTTTTTATTTTTCTTGTGGGAAATGCTTTTCCAGCGTTTCCCACCTGCCCAGCACAGAGCACAGTCCAAAGCACAATAAAAGCCCCAAGCACTTTGCCTTCTCTCTCTCTCTCTCTCTCTCTCTCTCTCTGTCTCTCTTCTGCCTCCACTCCTCCCAGCAAGTGTTGTCCTCTCCTTCCAGACTCTGGTTCCTGGAGCAGTGGCAGTGGGCTCCTTTTACCCTGCACCTGGGATTAGTGCCAGTTATCCATTAACGTAGTTCAGAAGCACTTCCTGGTGAGGTGGAAGCCTTGACAAATTAGGGCACCACAGTTCCTGCAGCACCCCCTGGCAGCACCCACAGAACCCAACAGGGCTGACATACAGAACTCCAATTTCCATGACACCCTGTGGGAAACTGGGGCACTGCTGCAACCCAAGGGGGCTGCCATGTAGAGCTCCGGGGGAGACAATGCCCTGCATGTGTTCTCTCCCCTGGTCCTTCCACTAACCAGACGGGGTAGGAGCCCAGGCCGTCCACCACATAAAGTAAACAAAAGAATCAAAAACAGGCAAAAAAGACATAAAATAAAGGTCTGAACCCCAGCCAGGGAATGCAAAGGTGGCCGAATGAAGCACAAGCTGGAAGTTCAGAATGAGAATCCCAGCAGGAGCCTCCTGGACTTCTTTAAGAAGAGCTGAGACCTGATTGGGACCCTGCTTGTGGTCAGAAGAGGTAGCAGACCCCATGAAGCACTTCTTATGGCTCTGACATACATAATCTAAATGCTACATTTAGAATTCATTTACCTAGACGATTTCTAACCCGTGTTCCCTGCAAGGCAGTGATAAAAAACCATTAGCTGCATTTCGTTCAGGGCAGAAACACAAAGGCTTCATTTCTTCAGCGCCAAGCAATGGATCAGTGAGTCACTTTCCTCCATGTGCTAACTGAGTCACTTTCATTTGATGTTGTGGTCACTCTGAAAAAATCAAGTGCCTAGTGGGAAAGTCAAAGAGGAAATGACTAGGAGGTGTAAGAAGTGTAAGAATCTTCGTCAAAAACAGAACCGATCATCAAGGCCAGAAGCACAAACCCCCAGTCAACATGATGTCGTAAACACAAGGGTGCCCTAACACAAACTACATTTATTTGCCCCTAACAAACTCTAAAGCTACTTACCTGTTTATTTTCTACTAAATGCCAAAGCCTGGACGCTAGAACCCATGTGCCACCAAATTAAAAAGGTGCAACCTGATGACATAACTTGTGAGTCACGTGCCCAGCAATAGGCATAGCGACTATAAACAACATGGCCATGGCCTTGAGAAACAAGCAGAAAACAGCAATGTCCACAACTTGCAACCACACAAAACGGTGCTATGGCAACATCATCATCAAAACAATATTTACTTCATAATAAAATGCTAAACTATTAAATTATAAAATAATGTGGGTCTTCAGATAGAGATTATTATGAAATTAAATTTGATTGGGTTAATTAAGGCGTTGAAAAAGGTACCACCACAACCTCATGTTAAGAAATTATGAGGAAAATGAAACCTGATTTACATATATTAAGACAACTTATACAGTTTTTTTCAAAAACTTTTCCAGAAACATATGTAAATCTTTTATTACCACCTAGAATACAGCCATTTGAGGAGCTTAGAGCTGAACGGTTGGACCCCATTGATAAGGAATATGAGAGCTTAGAGAAAGTAAAACCGATAGGAGCCGCAGCATATAACTTTTTCTTGGATCGATTTTATGAGGAGAATAAAATTCTCAAGTTGTCAAAAATGGAACCATCGTTGGCATTTGTGGCTTTGGTGGATTTGGCAGGAAATTTTGAGACTTCTCCAGTGCGTCCAATTAGTAATATTAATTAGACTGTCTACCCCTCGCCCAAAGACTAAACTTAAAGTTAGTAGAAAGGGTAGCCCTGATGTTAAGATAGTGTTGTTAGAAATGGTTCTTTGAAGTAGTATCTACCCTACTGATGCCTAATGTTAAGATTAATATGGGCCCCTAATTTTAAATATTTATTTGGGTGTACAATGGGCTGTAGTGTTAAATAGTGAAGACCAAGGTGCACTTAATAATTAATTCTTATTATCCCTTTTATCCTAGAATAATTTTTTGAAAAGAAATTTTACCCTAATGTATAATGTCATTGGAATGGGACTAGGATTTTACCTAATTTTTAAAGTCATTTATTTATGGGTTGGATATGGTCTTATCTTAATGATATTTATTAAAGGGATTATGATAGACTAATTGATGGTATAGATACTTGAGAATCTTTATGTATCTTAAAATTGAGAAAATTAGTATTAGGGTTATTGTTTAAAAATACGCATATAAAAAAATAAAATTACGAACTACAGACAGGGTTATTAGAAGTAGTTGGGATTTGATGATGTAGGAGCAGTTTAGAAACGGTTTGTGATTACTTTTGAACTTGAGATAAAATAGGGATCTCTTATAAAATAAATATATTATTTATACCTGCGCTAGTGTACCCATGCATTGATTGTAGTGTATCCCCTACCCTAAACCTAACCTAACCTCACACCTTTGGGTTAGGGGAGTGAGACCGGAGTACCCGGAGAGGACTGTGCAGACTTCACACGCGCATTCAATCCAGGATGCATATGGACGCTGCGCTGCTCACCACTTCATTGTGCCACCACCACTTCAGGTTCAGATTAGTTTATTGCCAGTATATGAACCATGCAAGAATTAGTCTTGGCATCAATGCTATGACATAAACTGCTAGCAATATAAAAACCAGACAAGAGAAGGAGCCAGCAACAGTGTGGGCTCTGCTTACGGCATCCAACAAACTAACCACTCTGAAAGCACTCCATGCCATACTGTAGAAATACAGATGTACAATCAGGTCAAGTGTCCAGTGGGGGCAATGAGCAGGCAAGCCAAAGAAAAAGAGAAATGGACCGTGAAATGGAAATGATAAGCAGAGCAAAAACAAAACGAGAAGTCTGACAGGCAAAAGTCAAAAATCCAGAGGATTCAAAGCCTGGAAACAAAATACAATTTAAGAGGCAAATATCTTAATCAAATTAAACTGGCAAAACTTCCTGAGTATATGAACAACTTTTCCCCAATAATTCACTAATTAAAAGCTTATTTTTCTTTGTTTTCGAAATATCTTAAATACCAGCAGCATGATAACATTGTGCAAAGTGGTTTCTGGTGACCATGTGGTAGCAATGGGAGACTATCACCAAAAATAAGAAGCCGGTGGCGGCAGCGACGGTTCTCAACGCTACCAAAACTGGGACATGATGACATAACTGTCATTAAAATTGCCTTGTAACATGTGATAATAATTAATCGTCACAAAATCACAACTGAAGATTCATAATCTTAGTAGAATCACAGCATACAGTGGATTTGGAAAGTGTTTGGACCCCACTTTCGACACACTTTGTGTTTTACATTTAATTTTAAATGGATAAATTTGATGTTTTTGACCATCAGTCTCTCCCCAGTCACCAATAATTCATGTTAGTATTCAGACCCATTGCTGTGGCACTCCACACTGTGGTCAGTTGCATCCTGTTTGCTTTTATTCTCCTTGAGAAACATCTAGAACTTGATTGGAGACCACCTGTGCCAAACTGAATTGATTGGACATCATTTAGGAAGGCACACACCTTTGTATTGTAGGCCCTACAATTCAAACTGCATGTCAAGATAAAAACCAAGCTTTGAAGTTCAAGGGTCTCTCTGTAGAACTCTGTGATCAAATTGTGGTGAGGCACAAATCAGGACAAGGTGATGAAGTCATTTCTAAATCTTTGAGGGTTCCCAGGACCACAATGGCCTTAATAATTGTGGAATGGAAGAAGTTTGGAACCAGCAGGTGTGACAGTGCAGGTTCTGCTGCATGCTACTATCCAGCTTCTGGGAGCTCTCGAACCCGACACCATCGGTAATGTCACCGATGAGCTAGGCAGTGAAGACATCAACCATGAAGCAAGGGGATGGTGCAAAAAGTGCAAAGTGCTTTTATTAAAAAAAACAAATCAAAGTGTTCAAATAAATAGTGCAGGCTTCAAATAAGTCATTAAATAAATAATCCATAAAAACAAGTGAACTGTGGAGGTTTAAAAACATAATAGAAAAAAAAATCCTTTAAAAAGCGAGATTAAAATAATAGCTGGAAGCAGTCTATCTATAAAACTAAAGCCACTTGCGTTCCTCTACTGGCGGCTCCCCTGCTTCTCCCTTACGGGCCCCGCAACAGGAGAATCGCCCTTCCAGCTCCTTCTTTTCTGGTCCGGTAGCCCTCCGATCCCCGGCTAGGTCGGGCTCCAACTGGACAGAGACTTGGGTTCCTTCCCCAGTGGCCAGGGCGCTCAACACGCCCAAAGCCTCCTCGACTCCACTCCCTCCAACGGCCATTCGACCCCTCCTTGAAATTGCTCAGCCGGAACGACCGCTTCAATCTGCCCCCTCCGAGAGTTGGCCAAACACTCCTCCAGGGCTCTCCTACCAGCTGCATTGAACCTTCATGAGCCAGCTCTCGCTCTTGCTCTTACTCTACCGCACCAGCTTTCTCCTTCCTGCCACCTATTCCTCCATTAACCTCCGTTTTTTTCTCACTCTTCTTTCCTTCCTTTTTTTCCCCCCCGACCGCCTCGCACTTCTATTATATGCTCCGGGGACGTGGATCAGGTGTGGCAATCAGCAGCTCCAGACAACAATCACGAATGTGGACGTTCTTCACCTGTGCACAAGCGAGGACCGTTCGCATCATGAATTTACCCGGGAACCGCTCTGGCCACACTACCACACCCACCCCTTTTCTAAGCCGCGAGGGCAACGATTATTTATTTAAAAAGTGGCCTTTGATCTGAGCTGTGGACCCGCTATACCACAGCAGGATTCCTGCTAGAGCCGGCCATCTAGCCAAACCGAGTAACCAAGTAAGAAGGGTCTTGGTCAAGGACATAACCAGAAACCCAGCCCTCTGCTTTGTTTTTCATTGTTTCTGCGTATCAATGCCTGTGTTTTTTGGTTGCAGTCTCCCGGGCCACCTGCCAATCACTGCCAAGAAGTACGATCAACTGAGCAGCACTCCATCAATCAGATGTTTATGATAGACTGGATAACTTCCACTTGGAGTTTGCTCAATGGACTTTAAAGGACTCAAAGAAAAAGTAGAGGGAGATTCTCGAATATGATGAGACAAAAACTGACATCATTAGGCAAAACTCCAAATACTATGTGTGGTGAAGACCTGGCACTGCTCATCACCTGTCTAGTTCTGTCTCTGTGGTGAGGCATGGTGGTGGCATTATCACACTATTGGGGTGCTTCTCAGAGGCAGGGACAGGAAAACTGCTCAGAACTGAGGGAAGGATGAATGCACCCAAGTACAGAGAGATCCTGCACTACAGTGTACGTGACCTCAGACCGGGGTGATGGTTCACCTTTCAGCACGACAATGGCCCAAACCAGAGAGCCAGGACAACACTGGAATGGCTTTGGGACAAATCTCTGATTGACCTTGAGTGGCCCAGCCAAGGACCCAACTTAAACTCCAAGAAACATCTAAGGAGGTACCTGAAGATGGTAGTTTAGAGAAGCTTCTCATCACATCTGATGGGGCTGGAGAGGATCTGCCAGAAAGAATGGGATAAACTGCTCATTTCTGGTGAGCAAAGCTTATAGACACTTAACCCAAAAAGATGTGAAGATGTATTTGCTGCTAAAGTGGAATTAAGGATCTGAATACTGCCGTACATGAGAGATTTCCAGTTTTGTTTCTTAATCCATCCATCCATTATCCGACCCGCTATATCCTAACTACAGGGTCACGGGGGTCCGCTGTAGCCAATCCCAGCCAACACAGAGCGCAAGGCAGGAAACAAACCCCGGGCAGGGCGCACACACACACCTACACCAAGCACACACCAGGGACAATTTAGGATCGCCAATGCACCTAACCTGCATGTCTTTGGACTGTGGGAGGAAACCCACGCAGACACAGAGAGAACATGCAAACTCCACGCAGGGAGGACCCGGGAAGTGAACCCGGGTCTCCTAACTGCGAGGCAGCAGCGCAACCCACTGCACCACTGTGATGCCTGTTTTGTTTTTTAATAAATTTGTAAACCTTTCTGAAATCAGGTTTTCTTCTTCTTTTTGTCATTATGCATTTTTGAGTGTAGTTTGATGGGCAAAAGTGCCAAATTTATCCATTTAAAATGAAATCTACACCACAAGTATGCAGAAATTGAAGGGGTTGGAATACCTTCTGATTCCAGTGTACAATGCAACTTAACAAGTAGTGACGTTAAAAACCTGCACATTGTAGGGAGGGAAAAGACATAGAAGAGTACAACTGACCACGTGTGTTAGGGAGCTGAATGGCTACAGGAAAGACGCTATGGAGATGACGTGTAGCCCGTGTGGCAAAGCAGTTTCACTCTTCTGGGATGATATCCTGGTGAATACATGGCTGCCTGGCAGAGCAGAGTCTGCAAAGATCTTCCTCGCTCTGTTGTTAATCTTGGCAATGAACAAAATTTCTTATTGATGGAAGCAAACTGCCAGTGATCTTCTCAGCAGAGCAAGCCACCTGCCTTGGCCTGGTCTTGGAAAGGAGGGAGATGGAAAAGAACCAGACAGCGATGGTGAAACTGTAACACTCCTTGAGGCTCTTTCTCAACCTGATCCAACACAATTTTACAGTAAGCTGTTGACCACCAAAACTCCTGAGCAGCAGCAAAAAAGCAACAATAAAGGACCAGGAGCTGCAAATAACTGACTAGCCGTAGTCACAAATACAGAAGACACCAACAGATGTAAATGAAAGAATGGAAGAGAAATTACTGTAAATTTGGAAAACACAAAAGCGTAATACTGTATATCAACTATGCACAAAATCCTGCACGGCAGCACATCTCCCCCAGACAACACGAGATGATTTACAACAAGACATTAATACACCGACAACAATTCTACAGTGAGTCTGCAAACATAGCAAAGACGTTCATTAAAAGTGGGTAGTCTGAAAATTCAATGTACACTTTATGAGAGGGATATTGGAGTCTCAGTGAAGTGAACACTATCAACTGCCAGACAGTGTTCAGAAGTTGTTAAGAAGACTAACAGAATGTCAGGTTATTTAGCGCCTTGATGTGTGGAGTACAAGTCACAGGAGGTTCTGCTCAACCTTTATAACGCACTGGTGAGGCCTCATCTTGAGTACTGTGTGCAGTTTTGGTCTCCAGGCTACAAAAAGGACATAGCAGTGCTAGAAAAGGAACAGAGAAGAGCGACTAGGCTCACTCCAGGGCTACAGGGAATGAATTATGAGGAAGGACTAAAAGAGCTGAGCCTTTTTAGTTGAAGCAAAATGAGATTAAGAGAAAACATGATTAAAGTGTTTAAAACTATGGAGGGAATTAGTATAGTGGATCAAGACTTATGTTGAAATGAGTTCACGGGGAACACAGTTGAAAACATTTTAAGGTAAATTTCGCACAAACATTAGGGGATTTTTCTTCACACTGAGAAGCATAGACACCTGGAATAAGCTACCAAGTATTGTGGTAGAAAGGAAGACTTTAGGGACTTTCAAAACGTGACTTGATGTTATTTTGGAAGAATTAAGTGGATAGGACTGGCAAGCTTTGTTGGGCTGAATGGCCCGTTCTCGTCTAAATGCTTCTAATGTTCTAAAAGTCCATCAAAAGCATGTCTGCATCTTAATGTTCCTCAAATCAGAGAGACTGTCTAGAAAAAGAAGCAACCACCACCAAATTTACCACAAGAAAAAAACAAAAAAAAAACGGGTCTCTGCAGGGCCTTTTAGTTCTCTAATAGGCACAGGTTCAGTGGTCATTCAGTGACATGAAGGGGTGGGATAGTTTCATCCAAATTGTCCTCTGCCATTGTTCCTCTCCTTCTTTTCTTGTTCACCACTCCACTTCCTGAAAAGCACCTCTTAGACTTGTACTCCCTTCTGTGCCACCCATAGGCTACTCTTACCTTGACAGACTCTCTTTATCAGAAACATTGAGAAGTTACAGACAGACAATGGGTAAGAAATTCACCCTTCATCTTTTACATAAGGTCAGAACACTCTCGATGATGGCTGAGAAAAAATGAATTACAAATGCTAAGCTTCCTGAGTCTCTCCTTTTGTAATAATGGGGGTGATGTTCTTGTCTCAATTCAGAGTGTTGTTAACAATTAAGAAAGTTAAGAATCAACCTGGCGCAGCTGACTAAAAAAAAAATCGTGGATCCCTCCAAAGGATTCCCCTTCAGTGAGCAAGCAGATGCTAGATTTAGATCACAGTGTTGCTTTCTTTAATGCCTAAACGCTCAGACAAAAATAACTTGAAACTCTCTAAGACAATAGTCACACCACAGAAGCAATTTTCAAGTGACAAGATGATGGCAGATTCTCGTTCTTGCAAGGCAAGTTTTCCTTTACGCAACCACTACACAAAGGACACTGGGAAACATTTGGTACTATTAAGCTGAAGATATTCTTTGCTACCAAGACCAAACGCAGTTCGTATCACCAGTTTTTGGGACCCTTAACCTCATCTCAGTGCAGTGAGGTTCATGGCTGGTGAGGCACTGACTCCTTCTTGTCTGATTTACAAATATATGTACCCAAAAGAGTAGCTTATACGCTGACTGCGGGCTTCTTGGTAAAATCTTCATGTCACAATATCTCAAGTTAGTCCAGCCATTGTCAGAAGTTGAGAACAAAAGGCACGGAAAGCAGTAAAGGCGGTTTCTTGTAGAATAGCCACACAGCCAGTCTTTTTGGGTGTACCACTCTATTTGAAAATAACGAGTTGTCTTTTGTCTCTTAGTTTGAAGCAAACCTTTTAGGTCTGTCGTTGGTCTTCCGTTATTTATCACTTCCTGTTTTGACTGAAAATCCAGTTTTCAGAAATTTTTAAGCTTAGATATATAATCTTCCATTTTGGCAGATAGTCGTAACAAAAAATAAAAATAAATACACCGCTGCAGTGCACTTGACATTCTGATATCGCTAACTTATTGGCGCCCAGAGTGTCTGCGTAGAAGAACAGCAGCAACAAGCACCTGTTGGGCTCACATGTGCCCCCTTCGGTGTGGCCCGGTACTGTCTGCCTCAACTTGTGCCTTTTCACTGCTGTTTTATGTCCGATCAGCAAGACTAAATATGTCACACACATTCATTAAAGATATTAGCCCGACTGTGAAAAGTCAGGGTGTATAATAAATGTGTCCACAAACATTATATTGGAGACATACAGAGAGACAGCAATAGGCCTGCGACAACTGCATGCATCAACTTCGTGTGTGAGGGAGAGCGCAGTCAGAGGTGAGGTGAGGCTCGTCGCTGCTGCACCTCACGTTTCTCCCCTGTATTTCAACAGGAAATGAGCAAAGTCAGCGATTTTCACTATAAAACGATCAAAATTATTGGAATCATACAGAAAACAAATTTATAGCACATACCAGTGGATACATTTATTTTATGTTATCATTATTAGTTTTTTTACTTTTCCATGATGACAGGTGAGGCTTCCCTGACCACACATCCTTGCGTCATCTTTATATTTAACCAGATTCCCAAAAACAGAAAAATGAGTCTGTGTACAATGAGAAAGGTATGTAAAAATCATGCAAACCTATAGTATGCAATTAAACTCATTATGGTAATACATATGTACATGTCTTAGACTGGCCAAGAAAACTACTTGTAAGGTTACCTGGGCATTCATGTTAATCACCGTATATACTCGTGGATAAGTTCTCCCACGGAATAGTCGGGACTTGATTTTACCTCATAATTTCTGGCATTTTATAATGTTGGTCGTATAAGTCGAATGCGGGAAAACTCACACTATTGGTCCAAGAGATTATGAAATGCTAATGCCCACCTGAGAGAGTAACCACGGAGCACACAGCCTTTTGTTCTCTGTATTGTGCCTACGTGACCACACGGTAACACCCGAATTATTCCGAAGCAACATTTGCACTGTTTTGTGTGTTTTTGTATCTCACACCCTCATACATCTTTATCGTAAAAGCATCCTTTATTTATGATGGAGCGTTTGATCAGAAGAAAATATGAAGCTGGTTTTAAATTGACCATTGTTGAAGTAGCGAAAGAAATTGATAACTGCGCTGCTGTGACAAAATTCAATGCGTCTAAGAAACTGATGTGAGATTGGAGGAAGTAGGAAGATGTAAAAAAAAAATAATAATAATAAAATAAGTGTCGCATTTTTGAACAGGCGTATAAGTCAGTCTGATTTTATGATCGATATTTCGGGTTTCAAGGCCCAATTCATCCATCCATCCATCCATTATCCAACCCGCTACATCCTAACTACTGGGTCACGGGGGTCTGCTGGAGCCAATCCCAGCCAACACAGGGCACAAGGCAGGAACCAATCCCGGGCAGGGTGCCAACCCACCACAGAACACACACAAACACACCCACACACCAAGGCCAATTTAGAATCGCCAATCCACCTAACCTGCATGTCTTTGGACTGTGGGAGGAAACCCACGCAGACACGGGGAGAACATGCAAACTCCACACAGGGAGGACCCGGGAAGCAAACCCGGGTCTCCTAACTGCGAGGCAGCAGCGCTACCACTGCGCCACCGTGCCGTCCTATATGATAGCTTATGAAAACAAAATATCAGATTAGAGTAAATTATAAATAAGCAGTGATACAATATCAAGTAACAAGGGCTTCTACATGGACTTCTAGAACACAAGCTTGAACACCACAGCTTTGAGTCACAAATCTCTCCTCTGGGCACTCCAGACATTCTGTAAGTGGATTGGTTAAATTCCACCAACAGCACACCTGATTCTGATTAACGAGATAGGG
Organism: Polypterus bichir lapradei; assembly: GCA_026402145.1. Taxonomy (NCBI): domain Eukaryota; kingdom Metazoa; phylum Chordata; class Cladistia; order Polypteriformes; family Polypteridae; genus Polypterus; species Polypterus bichir. The sequence goes on along the minus strand of JANRMT010062790.1, from coordinate 7,985,375 downwards.
ATGAAGCAAACCAGGTGTGTTACTGGAACAGATTAATAAATTAATGGCAACCAGTGCAACAAATACCAGGGCGTCTCAAGGGGAGAGTTTTGCAAATGACTAAGTTAAGATACCTTCACAGGTATGAAAATCACAGTTTCGTATTAATAGCACACCAAATCTCATACTCAAGATGTGGTGTTCAAGCTGGCATAAAGAAATCGGAAGAAACTGGGCACATTAAAGACTAAAAACACAAGAAAAACAAAAAAAATGTTTGATAAGAAGTGTTTAAGTCACTTCCTTAAAGAAGAAAAGGATAGTATATGGAAGGTTCATCTGGAAGGAAAGTACATCCTTTGACTATACAAAGAAATGATGGTGTGGGATGTGCTGCAGTTAAGAACCCAAAGCATCAAACAGAAGAGATCCAAATTTCATAAAAGACCATCAAACACGGAGTTATAACCGGTGCCCTATGGGGTGAAGCATCTCACTTTAGATCTTTAGTTCACAGAGATACCAATAAGAGGAGTTGATGAAAGTAGTGGCTCAGTTTTCTTGGGGCACATTGTCGGGGATCTGGTCAAAGTCAATGGAATGATAAACTGCAGTGGAATATAATCAAAATTGTATACCTTCTGGAAAAGCATCTTTCTGCATAATAAGAACTTCACACATAATTAAGCCCTACTTGGCGCAGAAGTCTACAGACGAAAGTCTAACAGTAGTGAACTAGTCACCTCAGAGCCCTGCTCTTAAAACAACTGATACAAAAAGAATAAAAAGCAGCCAAGTCATAAGAAGAGGACTGAGAAATCCTACAAGAAACATGGAAGAATTAATCATGGGACTACTTGAAAAAATTACACAGTAGTATACCAGAGTGAATTCCTTCAGTTTTACATTCTGAAGGAGCCCATGCCAAATATTGATTTATTTAAGGGTACCAAACACTTACTGCCCGGGTAACTAGCTCTAGAAATCATTTCATTGGGTAGCATAAGACGTTTGCTGTATAGAATGGTTAGAATAGAAGACTTTATAGAATGGCAACTCAAAGAAGGACATTTCCACAAAGTATACAATTCAAGTTCACCAACTGGGTGTCAAAGAAAAGAAAGGATTTCCAGTACAGTTCTGCACTCATTATGGTCTTGAGTAATGAAAACAGTGAGCAAGCTTCAATGTCAGTCCAACACGAGGACAAAATCCCTTTTTAGGTTTCTAATCCAATAAATGCTGTAGAAGTGTTCCTTTTCAAGGCTCTGACCTCCAATTTGTCTCGCGTCTGACACGTTCTCCAAACTCTTAGTCCAGCACACGCTCCTGCTGGGAGTGTTTATTAGATTTCTGCGGACTTCAGCTATGGATTGTAATGATTTGTAATCCATTGAAAACTCAAAACAGGTTGGACTAAATTAAAACCAATCCAAAGTCTACAAGCTCTCTGGCTTAATTGCTTAATCTTAACTGGGAGCAGAATAGCAATAAGCTATTGATTTTTTTTTTATTAAATTAAACAGGAAAGACTTAGCAAAAACACAAAGTTTCAATAAAACCTAAACCACAGATCAATAATTAGAATAACCAAATTATTAGAATTGCTTAAGAAAACAAAAAGGTAATTATCTTAAATGATCAATGTGAGAGAAGTGTAACAAAGACTTGAATTACACGACTCCTTATGTAACAACTGAAATGGTAATTTTAAAAGAAAGAAAAAAATGACAAAGAAATTCTAAAAGAAAGGAAGGAGTGAAATACTTAAATAACATAAGAAATGTTGAGAAGCCCCTCTATACAGATGTAACCTGGGCTAGGTTTAAAAAAAGAAAAAGAAAATGGAAAAAAAGGGAATATCCGAATGCGAGTTTGTGTTAATAAAGTTTATTGACTGAAATGGGGTACAAGTTGTGGGGGTTGGGTAAGGTTAAGTATGATATGTAAGTGTCCTCTGATTGGCCTAGACACAGTCGAGGTAAGACAGTTGAAGAAAGGGGAAGAGGAGGAAAGAAAGATAGTTTCAGTCAAAACTCAGAAACAAGGAGGAAAGAAAGATAGTTGTGGCAGAACGCCGAAACGAGGTGGAAAAAGAAAGAGGAAATAATTTTAGCAAACCGCTAAAACATAAAAGGAGAAGACAAGAGAAGAGAACGATTTAGCAACACGCTAAACTGATTAGACAGAAAGAAGCGATAGAAGAACGCTAAAGGGAACGTGAAATATACAGTGTATTGAAAAGCCGCAACGAGTGAGAAAGAACAGTCTAGCAAAACGCTGACGTGCAAAGCGACGCACCGAGGCGATAAATATTTCAGAGAGGAGAAAGCAAGTGAGGAACACTGTAAGGGGGCACCATCAAACAGAGGGTGTCTATAGCCAATGGAAAGGACAAGTAAGTGTGCCACTTCAGGATACGAAGAGAGTCGAGCGAGGAGAGGGACTGACACGTGGTGGACGGAGTGATTTGGTGACCTGAAGAAGAGAAAGACGGCAGGATACGAGTTCGGCACTGGTGAACAGCGAGGGAGGAGGTTGTTCAAGAGAGAGGGAGATGAGAGGCCCAAAGGAGGTACCCAAGGATAAAGGAGATTACATTCAAACAAGGTCTGTGTGGTTGTTGGTTTTTGTGCTTGTTTTAAATGGCTTAAGTTAAACTCAAGTGAAGGGACCAGTTCTGTTTTGTTTGTTTGGCCACCACGCACCTGAGCTACGGTTTGGGGCCCCCAACGTAGTGAGTAAACTTCACTGACTGTGATAATTAATAAGGGTGAGCTCACCAGCAGTATCGGATCGACGATATATGTATAACTGTAAATAATTTAGTGTTTGTGTTTAATTACGTATTGTATATATTTGTTAAACGCCAAGTTTGGAAACCTGTTCATTTTGCATTTAAGTAAAGAGAGTTTTTTTTACTTAAAATTTGAGTAACTGTGATTTGGTTATGTGTTCAAAGGCTGAAGTTGTCATATATTGTACTTGCCAACAATAGAGGTGGTGACACCATAATAAAGAGCTCAGGGTCTTGTACACTGATTAAAGGAAGGGTGGTGCAAGGGGGTGACACAGATTAAAAGGAAGCAATTTCTAATACTAAAAAATACAACTGAAATTAAATTTAATTTTAAAATTCTACTAAACTAGAACTGAGCAAAATCCACATCCAGGAGAAAGAGGCAAAGAAAGAAGATTAAGTGCAAAAGGAGCCACCAGGCAGCCAGGAAGAGTAATGAATGGTCATTAGACATACAGGACCTGGGACTGACTGACTGACTGACTGACTGGCTTAGAGCAGACAGCCTGAACGCCTGTAAGACGTCCTGTTAATTACCTTTAAAAAGGTGAATAAGCACAGCGGGTGGAAACCAAGGAGGAATTCGGAACCAAGAGAGCAAAATTGAGATGAAACACATGCAGGTCAAGCCCTGACGTGAGGCTCATCATAATGAACTGGTAGGGTCTGCATTGCTCTCATTTTTCATTCTCCCAAAACTTCAAGCATTACAAGAACACAAATACTAACATACGAAAAACCGTTACAAAATTCAGCGCAATGATTTTATATCAGATATATGTCGTGTTCCTACAACTCACTTTGTTTCTTACAAGACAACCCAATTAACATCCATGCTGCTGCAGCTCACTCCCAGATATGTGAGACACATATGAAACAATTACCACCAAGGCTACAAGAAGACTGCAAAGCAAGATCACGAAACCACCTTCTTCCAAGACAACAAAAAGGTCAATAACCTATAAGTCAGGGAAGCAAGCAACAGTCTGACAAAGTCTATTCCAAAGAAAAACTAGAAAATCCTTGAAAGGATTCATCATACTATTATTTTTACTTCTTCTTCTTCATTATCCCATTAGGGTCTGTTGTCAAGATGACTCTCCTCCATTTTTGTTGATCCTTCACATCCTATTTGCTTAACCCCCAGTTTCAAATGCTCACATCATCTGAGCCTCTGTCCCCCCTCTGCCTCCTTGTAACAAGGCTTCTTCTCCGGACTCTCTCAATCATCTCCTTCTCATTTCTCTTCACTTTACCATGTCCACATCAGCTCAATTTAGTTTCTCCAGTTTTCTCTCTGATCTTTGCCATTCCTGTCCTACTCCTAACCTCCTCCTTCCTCAGTCTCTCCATTAGTGAGACCCCAAAGCCCACCTCAACATTCTCATTTCAGTTCTTTGAAGTTTGTCTTCCTACCTTTTCTTCAATGTCCATGTCTCTGCACCGTATAACAATACTGACCTTATTACGGAGTAGGGAACACCACAAGTGGCTTACTAAACGATTCTGTGCCCCACGCCACACTTGTGCTTTGGTGTTTTACTCCACAGGCCGTTTCACACAATATGAAGGTCTGTCTGTTTTAGATGGGACTCTCTATTTGCATTGTTCTTTTTGTTAGGTGTGGAGTTGAATGCCAATTTCTGTCTGAATTGTTCACGAAGCATATTGTACTCTAATTGTCCATTCAAATTACATTTTGTTATAATGTTTTTGTCCAAATAAACAAAATAAAGTAAAAATAAAGACTCTGAATTTCATAGGAAAGACATTTTATGTAATTACTAGGGAGCCTGACAACATCAACCACTCTACAGTACTTCCTCGTTATTCTGTATTATTATTGGAGCCAGAGAGCCAATGTTACCGCTTGTCAGAAATAAAAAGCACATTATATATCACAAAAAGTGAACACCAATGCAATCCAACAATTCCCTTCCCACGTGTAGGGCAAAAGAGTGAAAAGCAAAAACAAATCCCAACAGTTCTGATGCAGGAAAACAAAAGGTATTTGATCAAATGGTAAATAGTCTAAATCAGAAGGAAGATCTGTTGTTTTCCAAAGAAAAGTAAATAGCTCAGTCCTACCGCCGTATGGTGGATTTGGATAATAACAACGGGCGAGCCAGGCTCCCTCTCGATACGGAAAATGCAGGCTGTCATGTCCTTTATTAATCCAAAAACAAACTTCGACTGAAAGGTCGTTTGGCAGAAACATCAACTTACTTCCTTCCTTCACCACCTCTGGCAGACTGTCCCAGCTAGTGATGATGAAATTATGATGATAATCCTTCCCTCGAGGGTCTCCATCTGGTTAAGAAAGAGTATGCAAATGATAACTTAAAAAACCAAAACACCAAGATGCCGTCATACTGACTTAAAGCAAATATTCCAACTAAATATGTTTAAAGCTTTTTTTATTTGATATTTAATGTTGTTCTGCCACCAGCATTGTAAATGGACAGAATATAGAAGGACCGGGGATTGGCAAATAAAGCAATTGTCAAAAGAAAGAAAAAGAAAACAACCCTTTTCCCTACCCACAGAGGTGTACTGGAAATGAAAAACAGATCAGTAGTCGTTACACAGATCAACAGAATCACATGGAGGAAGTTACCTTGGCATCCACAGAGCTGCGCCGTGTAGAATTCCAAGGTGACGGCTTTTAACTTGTCTTGTTGATGATGAAACACACCCAACATCCCCTGCAGCGTTTTAGGAACTGGCAAACAAAGTGGTACATAATGAATGTGAAACAAGAATAATAACGCATAAGAATACAAACAAGCAGTGTGGTAGACACAAGGACTTTAGGGACCGTCAAAATTTGATTGATGTTATTTTGGAGGAATTAAGTGGGTAGGACTGGCAAGCTTTGTTAGGCTGAATGGCCTGCTCTCATCTAAATTTTTCTAATGTTCTAATATAAAAATGGAAAAAATTAATTCTGAAAATAACTTAAAAAATGCACACAGATTCTTTAAAACAAAAAAAATGGATTTTACTGCAAAAGTTGCATAGAAACATATTTTAACATCACAAAAAGAAAAACGTAACAACATCATGACACCGTTTTTTAGCGACAGCTGACAAAAAATTTGTTCAAAAAATATTTTCATCAAGAATGGATATAACAAAGTTTCTGACAGAACATGCATCTATGGAGACCCAATGCTGAACGAAAACAACACAACATCAAAAATGTCCCTGAAAAATTCTCATGTTATTTGTGTGGCCTAATCCAGGGGTCCCCAACTCTGGTCCTGGAGGACCACCGTGGCTGCTGGTTTTCATTCTAACCCTTTTCTTAATGAGGGACCCGTTTTTGCTGCTAATTAATTTCTTTTGAACTCATTTTAACTGACGTTCTTGAAGGCTCAGACCCCTAAATTGTTTCTTTTACCTTAATTAGCAGCCAAACAATAATGAGATAGAAAATGAACCAAAACAACTGCCGTCCATCATACAATAACTGAAAATAAAGAATGTCAATGTCAATTTATTTATGTAGCACATTTAAAACAACATAGGAATGCTGTGGCCAAAGTGCTTTACAATAATAGAATAAAAGAAAAACATACAATTAGCATAAATAGAAATAAAATAAAAGAACATAAATAAAATACTGTAAATAGTAAATAGAAGTCAGATTACATAATCACAATGAGGAAACCATCAGTATTACTGAAGGTCACGGAATGCAAGTGAACAGAAGTGAGTCTTTAATCTCGGTTTGAACAGTTCAGTTGTAGACGACTCCTTTATATGATGAGGTAAAGAGTTCCACAGGCGAGGAGCAGCAGCTGTAAAAGCCCTGTCTGTCCCCCTTAGTTTTACACTTGTTACGAGGGACAACAAGAGACATCTGACCAGAGGATCTAAGCACTCGAGATGATTGGTATAAAGCACATAATTCAGATAAATAGGCAGGAGCAAGCCCATGTAAAGATTTAAAAACTAGCAATAAGATTTTAAAATCAATTTGAAAACTGACAGGCAGCCGGTGTAAAGAAGCTAATATTGGAGAAACAGAATCAGAGTTTCTTGCCCAAACCAGAAAGCGAGCGGCAGCATTCTGGACCAACTGTTATCTGCGTATCAGGGATTTACTAATCACAGAATACAGCGAGTTGCAGTAATCAAGGCAAGAAAAGTTAAAAGCATGAGTAGCTTTCTCAAGATCCCTAGAAGATAAAAAACTTTACCTAAAAGACGAAGCTGGAAAGAGCAACTCTTAACTACAGAATTAATCTGTTTCTCAAAAGAGAGGTTACTGTCAAAGAGAACACCAAGATTGCAGACTGGAGTTTTACAAAAGACAGAGGAAGAGCCGAGAAGTCCAAGACTAATTTGGGCTTTAGCTGATGGACACACTATAAGCACCTCTGTTTTATTTTGATTCAGATCAAGAAAACTATTAGCCATCCAGGATCTTAGTTCAGAAAGACAGTTGTGCAGTTGATTTATTGCAGAGTTGCAGACAGGAATATAAACCTGTGTATCAAGCAGTGAAATCATAGCAGTGAAAAGAAATGTTAAATATCCTAAAAATAGCTCCAATATGGTGAAGGTATATAGAGAATAAAATAGGACCCAAAATGGATCCCTGAGGAACACCACATTTAAGAGGAGCAGTAGACGAAAAAGAGGAATTTAAAGTCACTGAAAAGTGTCGACCAATTAGATATGACCCGAACCAGTTAAGAGCAGCCCCATTAAGCCCAACAAGATGTTCAAGCCGCATGAGCAATATCTCATGGTCAATAGTGTCAAAGGCAGCGGACAGGTCAAGGAAGACAAGGACTGCAGCGTCACCTGAGTCAGTAATAATAGAGATGTCATTGAATACTTTCAGGAGGACCATCTCAACACCATGATAACACCTAAAGCCAGATTGGTAGATCTCAAATAAATTATTGGAGTTAAGGTGATCGACCAATTGATTATAAATAATTCTTTTTAGAATTTTAGCCATAAATGGCAGTTGGGAAATTGGGCGAAAATTGGCTAAAACTCCAGGATCTAATTCTGCCTTTTTAGACCGCAGCATGTTTAAAAAACATTTTACCAGTGCCCTTAGAAAGAGAAAAATCAACAATTTCAGAAATGTCTGCTAATGCACCATGAGAGCAGCAACAAGCCATGGAATTAAAGAACGGGTTTAATTAACAGCAAGAATCGGCACCTCGTTAAGTAGCTGGTTGGAGTGAAATTGGTTGGAATTTGAGGCCCTCGCTTAGTTGGTCTTCTGTTGGCTCACTCATTTCACATTTAATTTCTGTTTGGATGCCATTTACAGAAAGAAACGAAGCAATAAACAGGAACAATAAAGAAATTCAGAAATTATTAAAAAAGCAATTCAAATAAAATGAATTCACAAGAAGTTAATTAGCAGCACAAACAGGGCACTCATTAAGAAAAGGGGTAGAGTGAAAACCAGCAGCCACGGTGGACCTCCAGGACTGGACTTGGCGACCCCCTGGCCTAATCCACATGACAAGTCATCTAGTTGCTGGAAGAGGAAGATGGGAGCTGAGGAACCCCCTCATTCATTGAAAAGAATCCAGCTGCAGTCAGGACAGTTTTAGGCCTCCAACAGATCCAAGCACTTCAGACACTATGAGGCCTTTTTGTATTCATGTGAGAAACGCAACATTTATTTTTGCCTCTTGTGTAACTGTCCAATTAAATAATTTACTAATTGGATTCAGTGGATACTTTTAATGCTGTAATGTGTTGCTTTACCTGGAAAATCGATTCATTTCATGTTTTTAAACATAAATAAAATCTGACTTCTTAAAACACATATATATCTCTCTATTATAAAAGAAAATCTTGAGACGAGACGAGACTATTACCATGAGATTCTTTTCAGGTCCCGCCCTCCTCTCAACCATTTCCAGTTAACGGCCCACACCCGGGGTCCTCTCACCTCTTATTCGTGTGAATGCTTTTGTCAGAAACAGTTCCTGCGCTCTCAGCTCTTATAAATTTTTGCGTTTTCCTCACTTTAAGTTCCCAATAAAAGAAGGCGTATTATGTCAAAATCTTAATGAAGAATTTCATCCCGAAGGGCTATCAACAGAAGAAATGAGTACACGGGCAATCCTATCACTGAGAAACGTGGAAGTCAAATGAATTAACGCAAAAATTGTTGATCGGTTACATGGCAAATATGTTAAATGCATATCAATAGACTATGCTGAAACAGTTGGTGGTGATCGTGTGGAAGATGAAAACAACAACTTACAACATCCCGAAGAATATCTACAACCGTTAACACTGTCCGGTCTTCCACCAGCCGAATTACTGTTGAAAGAAGGATGTATCGTAATGTTATTGCGTAGTTTATGTGATGGGCTGTGCAATGGGGCAAGATTAGTTGTATTCAAAAATTTTAATAGGTAACAAGAAAGGTAATGTAGTACATCTTCCATGGAAAACATTAGACACCGAAGGAGATCTTGTTATGCCATTCGTATTAAAACTATAACAATTAATAAATGACAGGGACAAACATTCGAAAAAGGCAGTTTGTTTATTAGAGAAACGATATTCACTCACGGGCAGTTATACATTGCGCTGTCACGATGTAACTTCAAACACGGAATCAAAATTCAATGCGATATTGACGAAAAGTTAATTCCAAATTTTGTTTTGATTGAAATTTTACAGTAAAAGTGTAAGTTTAAAAAGTATTTGCATGTTAATTTCAAAGCCAAATAGAACGAAAACGTATAACACAACGAATACCAATGAAACATAATCTTCTTTCAATTTATTACGTTTTACTATTTTTTACTATGGTTAATTACTCGCTGTAATGTAAAATAATTAGGTCTATTATGCATTTGTAACAATTCCCATGAAAATAACAATCTGTTTAAATTGTACATCCACTTCCCCATATGTCAGCGGCAGAGCCCGGGGGTTGGCAAGTGAAGTGAGCAGGGGGCAGAGCCCACCTAGTATATAAAACCAATAAAAAAAGACACATCCATTCTGTGGTTTTGCTTCAGATGCAGAATTGAGAGATCTCGATGGTTAAGAAGTTTAATAAATGCTAAATACACAGGCCTCAAAACTACCGAGTCCACTGGTTTGAGAGCAGGAACTAAGAAGTGCGCATAATATATGTGACAGAACCTCAGCAAAACAGGGGAGAGACTCCTGGAAAGTGGGCGGAGTCAAAAGTGACACCACTGACAAGGGTGTCAACTTATGGGCTTCAGAATGTCTCAGGTCACTGAATCTGTCAGAGCCTTCAGGCTGTCTCTTCTGCAGCTGGGCTCTGTTACATTCATTAGTCAGGAGTCTTGCCTTCAAGTCAAAAGCTCAATCTCGTTTAAAAGCTGTCCTTCTGGAAGCATTGATGTAAGAATATCCAACCATCCATTATCCAACCCGCTATATCCTAACTACAGGGTCACGGGGGTCCGCTGGAGCCAATCTCAGCCAACACAAGGTGCAAGGCAGGAAACAAACCCTGGGCAGGGCGCACACACACACACACACAAAGCACACACTAGGGACAATTTAGAATCGCCAATGCACCTAACCTGCATGTCCTTGGACTGTGGGAGGAACCCGGAGCCACCCGGAGGAAACCCACGCAGACGCGGGTAGAACTTGCAAACTCCACACAGTGAGGACCCGCGAAGCGAACCCAGGTCCCCTTACTGCAAGGCAGCAGCGCTACCCACTGTACCACCATGCCGCCCGATGTAAGAATATTTTAGCAAAAAAATGCACGTTTTGTATCGTGGATGACTAGAAATGAGGATGACGAGACATGAGCAACATGGGATTTTTTTCCTTGAAGTTTTTAATATCATTTGCTGTTGTTCAGAGTTTGCTCCATAGACACCCATTGTATCAGAAACTGTTATCTGCATGAACACATACCATTAACATTTATTTTCAGTCATCACTGCAAAGTACACGGGATAAATAATACAAAACAATTTTTTTTGTGTGAAGTATTCCTTTAATGTTAAACTATTAAACCTCAATCATTCTCAGCTTAGATAACATTACGTTTATAACAGCAAAATAAAGAACATTTACAGAACAGAGGAAAAAAAACACTATGTGGCATTGTCGTTACCTCTGTTTTACTTGGCATCCACTGATACCTCCTGCCATTACTTCTGTGTTGCCCTTATTCTCTCACCAGTTACCACTTCTCAGCCCCCTCTTGAGATATAACTGACCCCCAGTATGTCAATGTCTCTAAATTCCTCAGGGTTAAGCCCACTCTGTGTAACTCAGACTTGCTCACCTTCACTTCGACAAGTTCACAGAGACTTTCGTGTAGGTTCATGGGAGGATCCCCGACTTCTTTTCTTGAAAGGTAACACAAAAAGGTCCAGTCTGGCTCCATGTCCTCCTTAGTTAGTAGAAAACCAAGTAAGTAACTCCCAAGTAGATAACGTCAAGAGACTGGACTTATCTTTCTTCAAGAAAACATTAAGAATGCCAACTTGGCAGATTTTCAGGCCTTGAATGTCAGCACCACCAAATACTACGAAGATCTGGAATATGTCTGCCTTCAAGACAAACAGGAACACTGAGTAAGTCATTCTTGTTTTCCAGGAACAGTATAAGATCTCTGATGGTCTTCCTTTAAAGGCAATACAAAAAAAGTATCCTCCATGGCTAGCAGAAGATCTAAAATTATTTTCCAGAAAGAATGTGAGAAAATCCTTCAAGTCAATAACTGACTACATCCATTTTAAAAAACAAAGAATGGACCCCTAACACACTGAGATGACTCCTTTTTGTCCTTAAACACTGTGTTTACTTTACTGGTCACTCTAAATTGTAAGCGTGCAAATGTAATAGTGATCAGAAGACGAGAGACATAATCAAATGATGAACCTAATTTCGTAACCAAATATGCCAGTCCTAATGTTGGTCAAACCCTAAACAGAGATCAGAAACTGTACTTGTTTATACAAAGCAGGAATTCCTTTAACCAAGTGTCTAACAAGGCTAACGACACACAACAAGTGGAATTGTTTTTAACCTGGAAGTGCGCAGCGCTGACCTTAATACCATCACACAGCTATCCGTGGGTACGATATACACAATGTGGTCTGCCAAGTATGTACAGGGCTCTCAGGGAGGGGGTGCTCTCACTAATCACTTCTCCCTTTTCCATCCTCAGTTCCGAGGTTTGCTTGCTATAGGACATGTGACCCAGCCTCGCTTCTGCCAACAAACTCCACCCTTCCATGTTGATGATATATAAGCACAGAAGCTACCGTGTACTGCCCTCTGAGTCGGCATGATTATAATATGCGACAGCACGAAAAAAATTGAAAGACATGATCTGGGGCGTGAGCGACAAACACTACTTCCCTACTACACCACCCTAAGTACAGAAACACACAAGTGAAGGCAGAGTTAAGTTAAATGTTTTTTATAAGAAATTGGACACATCAAACAAAACCCCCTATATACATATTATCGCGCTGCATCGATTTCCACCCACACAAATCACAACACAAAACACTCAGCCACATACGCTACTAATACATAAATATGGGAAAGAAAAAATGAATGCAATCAGAGTCCTTTAAATCTTCACTGTTAGAGAAGAACATCTACAGTCTGTTGCAGGGAAGGATGCGCCGAACCATACCTCCTTTTCTGGGAAACATACTACTAAACAGTCCCTTGTGCTGGCCCGTCAGGTCCTCTCCCAAATGCCTTCACCTCATTCACAAGAATAGGAAAATAATTTGTCCCGAAATGAACCCGGGTTCACCTGACTTTTTCCACGCGGGCTGAATAGCTTTCTCTTTTGCCTTTTCCTTTTATTGTGTCTGCTTCTCCTTTTTTCCGCCACACATTTACATAAGGTTGGCTCCCCACGTACATTCTGTTTGGCCCTCCAAGTCATGTGATCCCCTCCCCAGGTATCATTGGCTGGCCTTACACATTCAGCCATTCCAGCCTTAACAGGAAAGGGGAAAGGTGCAAACTGCCAGGGACGCTCACACATATCCAAGATAACCGTTACAACCGGAAGTCAGGATTCATGCATGGGTACGATATACACCTGTCAAGAATGAGTGCATAGGGGACATCTTGAGGGCTCCCTGAAGGTAAGCAATACCACCCCAAGCAGAGAGGGCGCGCTCTCTCTAATCACTTCTCCCTTGTCCGTCCTCAATTCCGAGGCTTGCTGGTCATAAGACATGTGACCCAGTCTCCCTTCCGTGTTGGTGATATATAAGCACAGAAGCTACCTGTTTTGTCTTGGTTAAGTATTATATTGCTCTGCTTTCCCCTATTGTATTATTAATATGTAGCCTTTGTCAGAATGCCTAATCTCACAGACTTACCACTGTTTATAAGGTATTATAGTATATAACTTCTTCCCACCTTCCCTTCTATATCTATAACCTCAGGCAATTAGGTGTAGTAAAAAGACAAGCAGGAGTTAAGTTACACATAAAATGGTGTATTATTGATAATATTCATAAATAATAACAATATGCAAACTACATTTGAATATTGCCAACCATACAACCTGATAAAATGGTGATATGTAGTTTCAGGTGGCACACAGACTTTAGTTATTTAAAATGTCTCTAATTAAGGCATCATTGGTGCTCAGCTTTCTTCAGAACAGGCCGCAAGCCTGTTCAATATGGCTGCCGAGCTGTGCTTTTCATTGTGTTGTCTTCTTCATCATATGTTAGTAAGAGAGAGATACTTCTTCATCATCAGAGGTTAGTAAGATAGATAGTGTGAGGTTAAGCAAGTAAATTTATAGATGTTCTGTCCAACCCCTAAAGCCAATAGGACATCATGGTACTTAAAGGCTTCTGATACAAGCCAATTCCAAACAGCCATACTTCAGACCAATTGGGGAATACTTAAAACCTGCCACCCCCCAAGGCCATAGGTTAGCAAGAGAGATGCTTCTTGCAGGGGGTTGAAAGTCTTTGGCAGAGAAATACTCGCCAAACTGGTTTTACTGTGTCGTAAAATTCAAAGAGACCCATTCCTGGGTTTGTAAACATGAATGCTTCTCACTAATGTAACACTAAATTACATTGCTTTGCCTAAATTACAAATAAAGACATACAAAGTATTCATCAAGTTATATGCAAGATCTTACATCACAACACTACCAGAGGTCAGCGTTCAATCGGTGACGTATGTCTAAAGATGACAGAGCCTCTTCAGCTGTTTCATCCTTCTGGTTTGGCTTGATGCCCGTTTTGCACCCATGAATGCTATTTTACTTTTCCTCTTTTTGACACCACGATTAAAGGGGCTACTGGCTGGTACCCCAACCCTTGGCTAACGTATCCTCCTCTTTGCACCTTTACAGGCCACGTACAAAAGAAAACTGTCATGGTGTTTTGTGGTAGCTTTAACAAAGACTCACTGAACCAGAAATAAACGTTATATTCAGTTCTCGCAAGTAAAAAAAACACAAACCTGACCTAAGAGATGCAGGAATTTTGCACAACACTGGCCCCCCAAGTGTGGCCAATTCCTGTTCTATCCTGATTCTGTCAGGATCTTTGTACCAAGACCCCCAAGTTGTTCTCATTATTTTACGTGATAACCTCCTCATTGTGTCCTTGTGCTCTACAGACATTTCCACTGGAACCTGCTCACATTGCACATCACTTGCCACCCACGTGGTGGCACCATATTCAGCTCCAGCTTGTCTTCATTTTGATTTGTTGTTTTACATGGCTGTACCTTTCCTATATATCTCTGCCTGTCCCTTGATGTTTGCCATCAGATGTTGCTTCTTAAAAGGCCAGAGAAAAAAGCGTTAGCCTTTCTAGAGATCAGTGATGACACCATTAAATGTGCAGATCCGGCCATGATAGCCAGGATGAGGTCTCATCTTAAACTGAATTACGCTCCGCCTACAGTTCGAACTCCTAGAGTCAATTGCGGTCATGATGGTTGCCATTGTGGAAAAACAGCTTCAAAGACAAGAAAGCATATGCGTCATGCCAGGCAGCAAGGCAGGATGATGGAAATCTTCACGGAGGGAAAGAGACAGAAACGCTCCTGACCAAAGGAGGCAGACGGGAAGCCAATAAAACAGAAGGCAAGTACTGTAAGTAAAGATTATTTATAAAGCACGTTTTAACACAGCTGTCACTGGCCAAAGTGCTGTCCATACAAAAAGACAATAACATTAATAATAATAATAAAAACATTTTGAAAAATGACCAAAAATTGAAACATACCTACAGTCAGTCTACAATGTCCTCCCCAGCCCAACTAATCTCTTCTCCCTTCATGCCCGCTGTGCCAGGGAAGAGGATCCATGGAATATATTCTAAGTTGTTGCCCAAAAGCCCTGGGAGAGGGGCATTGTCGGTGGCACCACAAGGAGGTGCTGAGGGTTATCACAGAGGTCATCAGCGCGGTAACCAGTAATGCACGCTATTGCTTCTGTCAAGGCCAGAGTGAAGCCGCAACAGCACACGTACCCTACCGGGGGGCTTCTGCCTGGGACCAACAGCTGATGGTTGACTTGGGGAGACTGCTGAAATTTCGAGAAAGCATTGCCACACTCAGGCCTGACATGGTTCTTGTGTCACAAGTATCAAGGCAGGCAGTCCTGCTGGAATTGGGAAGACCGGATGGGAGAGACGTTCGTGAGGAACAGACCTAAGTATGAGGAGCTCGTAGGCGAAGGCCAAAGCAGGGGATGGAAGACCCGTTGCTAAGCCTTTGAGGTCGGCTGCCAAAGATTTGCCAGCCAGTCGCTCTGCAGAGCCATCAAGGAGCTGGGAATCGGGGGGACTGCACAATAAAAGAGCCAACAGGAACATGACTGTTGCTGCTGAGAAAACATCAAGATGGCTGTGGATGAAAAGGAGTGATCCATGGACCGCAGAAGCTACCTAGACACAAGTCGGCTGGGTGGCCTGGGTGAGGGTGTATGATGTAGAAAGACCCGTAACACCCGATGACCCCACATTACATCACTGATGATGTGCCCAGGTTGCACTATAAGGCGTGTGTTAAATCAATCATTAAGAATCTAAAAAGGCCTGAGTGTACAAGTAAGTCCTAAGCCTAAACTTCAGAGCAGACACGGAGGGAGCACACATAAGATGAGTGTCTCATGTTCCGACTCTACAACAAATGAGTGAAAGTTGCCGCTCCGAGCTGATTTCATGACCTTAACACAGCCTGCAAAATTGCGATTTGCACGGACGCAGTGGTGCCAAGTCAGATGCCTGCAAAAATCTGAACTCCATTAAAAAGGACTTTTTTGTGGGTTTGGAGGCCTTTCCGATCTGCAACGAAGCCATTAGCATGTCTGCAATACTTCAGATACACTTGAGCAGGCTCCATTCCCAAACTGTTGAAGGGGGGAGCGTGAGGGAGCAGGACTCAAGAAAGTCTCACATGGAAGGCCCCTCTAAACTTCTAAGCCGTGAAGAGTGACTGACGTCAACAGACCCCTGTGACTTGAGAGAGCTCCCAGTAAAAGAGCCACAAGTGTGTCTGTCCTGCTCTATCGCTAGGATGTCTTGGGTTTTGCAAGATTTGTCTACAACCAACTTCACCCGTACACGAACATATCTGAATCAACTTTACACATCTCCATCACTTTACACAGAGGAGTACCTCAAGATCAATCACTCACCTCCTAAACATGGTCACAGCAAGCCTCATTAACCAGTTATGGTGGAATTCTGAAACAGGAAGGCATTGGGAGAGAGCAGCAGGCAAGCAACCTGGGAAAACCCAGAAAGACTGGGAAATGCTGCAAGAGAGGCATCTCAAGGAGAAGTTTTTAAAATGGCGGTGGGCTTAACAGAACAACATGGGCTGCAACAATGACATTCCTCTGCTTTGGTGATGGACTTGGAGGGGCCATTGAAAGTGACTTGAGGTAATCCACTGTCATAATGTGTTTCAGAAGAAGCCAGGGCCGTCTTAACGTATGGGCACAGTGGCCACTGATCGGGGGCCCCAGGATAAGGGTCCACGATGTTTCTGATGTACGTTATTGCTTTGCTGTCAATACAGGGGCTCCAGCATATTACTTGGCCCGGGGGCCTATGATGTTGTTAAGACACCTCTGGAACCAAGGACTTAGACACCATCTCTGCAATATATAAAATTATTTTACAGTCCCTCCCTTTCAAAGATCCAAGAGGACACTGGGAAAAAGATCTCTTAATCAATATATCAGAAAAGGAGTGGAAAGTAGCAATGCAGAGACTTCACTCGAGCTCCATACGCGCAAAGCATACAATTATTCAACTCAAAATTATATATCGAGCACATCTGTCTCACCTAAAACTGTCCAAAATGTTTCAAGGGCGAGATCCAACCTGCGAACGCTGCAATCAAGTCCCAGCCTCACTGGGTCACATGTTCTGGGCCTGCACCAAATTAACACCATTCTGGACCAAAATTTTTAATTACCTTTCAGACAGCCTTGGTCTCACAATCCCTCCTAACCCATTAACAGCTGTGTTTGGGGTTCTTCCAGAGGGGTTTAAAGTGGAGAAAGACAAACAAACTGTGATTGCATTCACTACACTTTGGCACGCAGACTTATTCTGCTAAATTGGAAGAATCCTAACTCTCCTTTTTTAAGTCAGTGGGAAACCGATGTGTTATACTATTTGAAATTGGAAAAAATCAAATACTCAGTTAGAGGATCTGTACAGAATTTTTTCAAAACCTGGCAGGATCTAATCAATAATATTTTAGAATAAACTCTTAAAGCACCAAGGAAGCAATTCTTTCTGCATTTCTTTTTCTTCTCCATTCATCTCTATTGGCCTATTAAACTCATCAATTTAGATATGTTTAAAAGCCTTAAGTTTTACCCTGTTGGCCATGCTCTCTCTCTCAGAGGTGGGGGGTGACTTGTTTTCAATCCTATTTTTTGTAAAAATTGATCTGTTTGTATGGAATGATTACAATAAAATTAAATAAAAAAAAAAAAAAGCCCTGGAAGACGCAGCACCTCAAATCAATGAACCCGTCCAGTTTTCCTTCACTAGACCTGTGTGATCCAATTGAGGGTCATGAGCACAATTTTTTTTCACACTTTTCTAAATGTAGGCAAGCTGAGCAGCCTGATCTACAATGAGGACTCTGAACCAGTGACTTGTGGTCTAAAATGTTTGCCATTAGACCTTAGCCCTTAGCCCTGTCATGCTGGCTGACTCTGCATTGACCGCTGGAGCTTTTGGCCTGTGATTCAACGTTCTTTCTTTTCTGAGCTGACAATTCACCCCTGTGATCTTTTAGGTATCCTCTCATGGTGTTAGCTGAACCGAAGCTGGCCCAGAATGACTGATATTGATGTTGTCATGCTGTTATGATTTTGGATGATCTTTCTATTAATTTCCCTTATTGTTTATTAATTTTGAACATTACTATATTAACATCGCTTTGTGAGGTTTACTGTTAGCAGCAGCACCTCAGTCACTTCCACATGGTCCCTCAGCAGTGATAACAGGGTGGCTCTATCTCTAGGGGGCTCCACTCACAAAATCCAAGGAAAGTATTCAAACTTGAATGCACAGTATAAAAAAAGCAAAAAAATAAACATTAATATTAACCGAAACAGATAGACAGATAGCAATTGATTTGTCCCCAGTTTAAATTTGGCTTTTCATTTTTCTGATGTTAAGTTGCAGACAATTCTGTCTGCACTAAGAAACATAAAAACAAAAAAAATATAGAAAAAAAAATTATTCAGGAACCGCAAAAACACCAGAATAAAATGGAAAGAACACACCCACTTGGTAAATTATCAGGAATGGCTGCTTATTCCTGCAATTATGTAATGAGCCAATCGTGTGGCAGCAGCACAACACATTAAATCATGCCACTCCAGACCAGGAGCTTCAGTTCATGTTCACATCAGACACCAGAATGGGAAATAATGGGACCTTAGTGGCTTTAACTGTCGCAGGATTGTTGGTGCCAGAATTCCTGTAACTGCTGATCTCTTGGGATTTTCTCTCTGCAGTGTACTCAGAATGCTCCAAAAAATAAAAACTAACATCCAGTGAATGGCAGTCCTGTGGATGGAAATGCCATGATGATGAGAGAAATCAGAGGAGAATGGCCAGACTGGTTCAAGCGGAGTAACTAAGATAACCACTCTGTACAACCATGGTGAGCAGAAAGCACAACTGATCGAATCTTGAGGTTGATGTATTACAAAAGGAGAAGACCACCATGTCGGGTTCCACTCCTGTTAGCCAAGGACAGAAAGCTGAGGCTGGCCAAAGAGGTGAAAAGCATAGCCTGGTATATCGCTGTTTCGGTCAGAATTTGATGGCAGCAACACAAATCTGTGCACCAACCTGCCTTGTGTCAACAGTCCAGGCTGATGGTGGTGATGTAATGGAGTGAGAAGGTTTTCTCGGCACACTTTGGGTCCATTAATAACAACAAAATCATTGCTACAATGCCATGGCCTATTTGAGTATTGCTCCTGACCATAAGCATCCCTTCATGCCCACAATTTCCCCGTCTTCTAATGGCTACTTCCAAAATGATAAGGCACAAAGAATAAGTCGTCTCAAACTGGTTTCAGGACCATGGTGATGAGTTCAAGTGTTCTTTAGTGGCCTTCCCAGTCATCGTAATCTGAATCCAGTAGAACACAATTAGGATGTGGCAGAACAGGAGACTCATACGATGAAGATACAAATCTGCAGAAGTGGCGTGATGCACTCATGTCAGCATGGATCCGAATCTTAACATCTTGTGGAATCCATGCCATGAAGAACTGTGGAGGCCTGAGCCAGTATTAGTACAGTGGCCCTCAGAATTTGCTTAGTGAGTGTACTTAAGTCAGGGAAAATAACCCAGGCTGAAACTTAGTCTTTGCCTGCATCCGTGTGTCTTGATGTTCACTGTTGTCCTGTTAGTTAGTGAATGTGTGGACTTCATGGTGCATTCATGATGCTGCAATGACAATTCTCAGTTCCACTTCTTTACTTAACACATTTTTGCTAACTAGATGACTTTGACAGCGAACTTACAACTTAATATTTTAAATATTACTTCCTGGCTAATCAGTAAACATTACATAGTTGGTTACAACTAATGTGGATTTTCAGGAGAAATTGAATTGATTGAACTTGCTCAATGATAATAACACAAAAATGAATTCAGTGCAACATATGCTTAACAATTTCTAATGTCACGTCAAGTCTGAACTGACTTAACACGTGTTTGATGTGAATGAGTGCGACTGTCCGGGAGTGAATAGGAGAGTGTGATGCTAAAATGTGTGTGGCCAGGCAAATTATGGTGGGTCCAGGCTCGAGGAGTGTTTGCTCTGGGACAATTTGGACAGATCTGTAGGAAGCCTCCTGTTTTATGTATGTATTGGGCTTTAGCTGCTTGGCTTTTCAGACTCTTGCTTATGACACCGGCCTGTCTCAAGTCATCAATGTTTCTTTCATCTCCTGATCCAGAACTTTTTTTCATGGCCAACAAAAAACGAAGGCTGTTCTCCATGCATTGCAAACAATTTTTGATTCCATTTGGGAAATGGGCGTCAACCCAACTGACTGGAAAACAGGATTTGTCATTCCTATCTGGAAAGGAAAGGGTGATCGCCTGGATTGTGGCAACTACAGGGGGATGATAGTGCAGTTGGTGCCAGGTAAGGTCCTTACTAGGGTTGTCCTCAATAGGATCTGTGATCACTTGCTCATCTACCAGAGAAGACTGGATTTACACCTAAGAAGTCTACCATCGACCACATCCTGGCACTGAGGCTTCTTATGGGATGCAAAGGTTAATATCTCCAAAGTTTATTTACAGCCTTTATCGATTTTCATAAAACGCTAGACTCAGGTGATCAAGCTGCCCTGTGGGGCATCCTGAGACTTTGCGGGATCCCTCTGAAGTTGCTGGATATCATGGCCGGCCTGAGTACTGTACAGAGTTGAAGCAAAACCTCTACGTTTTTCCCAGTTGATTCTGGAGTTCGTCAGTTTTGTGTTCTGCTCCTCCTCTTTTCAATGCTTGTATGGACTGGGTGTTGGGCAAGGTCATGGGGTCCAGTGGCTGTGGGGCATCTGTTGGTGAAGAATGATTCACGGATCTTGACTTTACTGATGATGCTGTGATCTTCGCGGAGTCAATGGAGGCTCTGATCAGGGTGCTCGAGAGACTGAGTGAGGAGTCTGAGTGTCTGGGCTTGTGAGTGTCCTGAATAAAAACCAAGATCCAGGCCTTTAATGACCTCTTGGGCACAGCCATCAGCAGTGTGTCTGTCGGCGGAGAGAGTGTCGACCTTGTCGAGAGGTTTACTTACCTTGGCAGTGATATTCATGTTTCTGGTGACTCTTCCTCAGCAGACGGATTGGGAGAGCATGGGGGTTTGGTCATGAGGTCGCTGGAAAGGGGTGTGTGGCACTCTATATCTATGCAAAAGAACAAAGGTCCAAATCTTTGGAGTTCTGGTGCTTCCTGTCTTGCTATATGGTTGCGAGACATGGACGTTATCTAGTGATCTGAGACAAAGACTGGACTCCTTTGGTACTGTGTCTCTTTGCAGAATCCTTGGGTAACGCTGGTTTGACTTTGTGTCGAATGAGCAGTTTGCTTATGGAGTCCTGAATGTGGCACATTACCTGCATTGCGAGGGAGTGTCAGATACGACACTACAGCCATGTGGCTCGATTTCACGAGGGTGATTCCAGCTCACAGGACCCTCACTGTCGAGGACCCGTTGTGGCTGGACAAGGCTAAGAAGATGGCCATGTAACACCTGGCTGCAGCAGACAGAGGGTCATTTCCTGAGGGTGGGAATGGACCATGTGCCTGCCTCTTTGGGGGTGGTGGCAGAATCCTGAGCTGTGTGGTGGGTGAGGCAATGTGCTGTACCAGTGCATGGTCCCCAACCTGACTTGACCTGATATAAAACACGATACAAATAAGGCTAAGTTCACATGATACAGATCTGCAAAAAGTCAATTTCTTCTATTGATTTACTAACTCACTTATTCAGTTTGGAGGAGGGGGTTACAACCTCTTTGATGGTGTCCCAGTGTAATATTCACGTGCTTCTCTATGTGTATTTTTGCGTAGTTTATTTTTTATTATACTTTTTTAATTTTATGTATATATTCTTATTTTTAGGTCCTTTTGTATTGTGACGTGAATTTTAACGAGTTTGCTTGACTTGATTTTATTTATTCGATACTCACAGAAGTGATCACGTGACAGTGCTGTCGTGCTTGACATCATATTTTCAAGTTATCCTACGGTGGATGAGAGAACCTCTTTCTCCTTAGTGCTGGTTAGCTTCATTTTCAAGTAGACCCTAACATTAGATTTTCTGCCTTTGACCTCTTTCAATATAATCTTCATTTGGATCTTGATCTTTGTTTGTCCGCGAATGAATTAGAAGAGGAAGCACTAGATGGCAGTAGAGAGACAGCTAAAACATAGGCATTGCATTAAGAATCTCCTCCAGGCTTATACTACTGAAGACTGTAGTACTCCAGTCACACCTCAAAACACAGACATTCAAACTAAACAAATTGTTGTGCTTTAAATTAACTAAAGAGATCTTCATTTAGATCTTGATCTTTGTTTGTCCGTGAATTCCATGCATGCGTAGACCACCTTCCAGTTTAGTACGTTGTTGTTACTCACGGATGTCAACAATGTGCCGGAATAATGAAAGGGGTGGTGGACAGTGTTACACTGGTTAGCTCCTGAGGCCTGGTTAGAGAATGAGATTGCCGAAGATAAAAGGTATGCGCCTACGTAACATATGAATGAAAGAAAGACAGTTGGTAAAATGAATGACAACGTAACAGCACGTTCCGGAAATTATTATTGTTACGTTGTAGCCGGCGAGTGCTGCGCGTCTCACAGTTGTACCGTGGCTTGCTCACATGTCAGTAAAGTGATCCCTATTGATGCTTTAAAGAGCCTGGATACCTATGTGTCCCCCTTTTATAACCATTGCTCCGTGTATATTGCCTTACTCTTTGGATTGCCACAAAGCAACCTGCGAGATTGGAGAAAGGTTGAGAAGAGATCGTGAGAGGAAACGACAGCGTCGTGAAAATGAGACGGACTGTGAACGGACAGAAGCAGAAATGCTCCTACACCACCACATAATTACTATTCAGACAGTGATTCCAAGTAGGCCGTTCCGGTCAAATCAATATCCAAGGGTTTTCTTTTGTAATTTTGTTTCCTTTATAAAAAACCATAATGCTGTTGCGATGAAGGGCCCAGTTCACGACTGGCATGCCGCGTTTAAACAGGGAGCCCTTCACAGACAACTTTAACACGCGCAACGTAGTTGGGCGCACATGGTTAGTATATATATATTTGTTTTACTTTTTTCATCCTGTTGCTCAATGTGTTTTGACTTCCTGGTGTTTTTGACTGCCATTTTTCACACACTAATGGTTTCCTGGTGTCTTCTCACTCACAATAACCATCAAGCCCGTTGCAAGACTCAGACGCGCCTATGGCCAATGACCCTAACATGTTTGTGAATGGGAGGTAGAAAGAAAACCGAGGTGAAGTGAGGTGAAAGAAAAACCCACAGAGACTTGGGAGGACAGGCAAACTGCGTACAAGCAGTATGATATACAGTAACACCGTGTGATCCTGACAAGGCTGGCAGAGACCTCTTTCTCCAGTAGGCCCTGTTGGCCACTTTTTTCACAGAACCAGGACCTTTCCTTCTTCTCTCCACTTTCACATTTCTGCATTCAGTCTAAGATTCAGAATGAGCCAGCAGCATAAATTATGGCAGAGAAGTGCACCACGCTGGTGACTTTTCATGATTGTGCTCTGTGACCCGTTTTTGCTCTCTTACATCTCTAAATGGCTTTTTAAAAGCAGATAATTTACATCTAGCAGGCTTAGGTGTGAGTGCTTCTCTGCCGGACATGCAGTGAGTAATACTGAACAGTCCGACTGTCCCCTGGATTATCTGTATCATCTCACTCTCTCTGTCTTCGGTTCTCACCAGCAGGGGTATCGGTTGGACTAATAGGTGGGAGTCCAATGAGGGCACAGAAATAGTGCTAGAGTAGAATTGAATGTCACAAGGGCCAGGAAATGAAAAATCTTTGTGCTGTTGACCATCTGTAATATTCTGATTCAAAAAAAGTCCAATTGAGAGGAGGGCTTTAACTCATTTTTAATAACCGTCATGAAAGTCATTGCTTTTTCAAAATGTCTTCCCCTCCATCTTTTCTGAATGTGTTCTTGTCCCTTGCACTTGTCCCTTGTGCTGCCAGAGGATGCCTTGGTGGGGGATGCCAGTCCATTGTGACCCACACACACACACACACACACTTCCCCAGTTTAGATTTGATAATTATCCCAAGCTACATAGATCTGGGGAATAGAAGAAAACTGGAATACCAAGAAGAGCAATTACAGGGAGAACATTTACACATCAGACGGTCAATGGGTGGGCAATCAAGCTCAGGAACCAGGAGGTGTGACACAACAGTACATGGAAGTCTGCCATCCTCATTCAAAAAGTCTTAACAGCTGTTGTTTATTTCCCTTGAGGTTTCAGAAAAAGGATGGAGCTTCACATCTTTTGCCCGAGCAGATCAAATGAGTTCAGTTATTAACACAGCACACAATACAGTAAGTTCAATAGAGCCCATCAGCGGACTTTCACAATACTCTTGGTGCAGGAGGAAATGTCATGTCACTTTTGTTGTTTAACTGAATGTGAAGCATACCTGACAAATAATGCTGGGTTTAAAGGGTCCAAGCTGAGTCATGGTGTCTGTAAAGACAATTTCCTGGACTTTCCGGGTCCGTCGGCAAGTTGGACCTCTCACACAATGGAAAGTTAAGGAGACCCCCGAGAGTGGTCACGGTGAACTTTCAAGTGTGAAGGTCTTTAAAGACCCTGTCACATTAGTCGACTTTTCCAGCAATTTGCAGTCATAGATTTCATTTACACAAATCTTAGTGAGTTGGAGGCAGTTGTGGTGCACTTCTGTGATGGCTACTCACGTAGTCTGATACATCCAGTTACAGAGTCCAACTTGACTGTGACTCACCCCCAACAGTCAAACAGGTTTGATATTGTCTTAAGTCACTGGGGTGAGCTCTGTGTGACAGCCAACGAGTGCTCACTTAGGATCGTCTTACCAGCATCATAGGCCCCAGGACAAAGTAGTGTGCTGGTAATAGCAAAACAGAAACATATACAGTAGAGGCATCAGAAACATCATGGGCCCTGCGCCCATCTGGAGGTGCAATGCATAGAAAGCATCTACAAGGAATAAGCAATGAGGGTGTTTTAGACCTCACAAACGGAAGACTAGTCTGTCTGACGTCTTGTGTTTTATGTACTGCAATAGAATGAAAACAAAAGGCCAAAGACTGCAGCTGTTCTGAAATATAAAACTATGCTGTAAAGTCCTCAAGTGGTCACATATTTTGACATCCCCAGTGACTTATAGCCATGTAAAATGACATACTGCAGCTCTCAAGTTTGACATCCCCTCTGACTAGAAGTTGTGTTATGTTATTCTGCCCGAAGGCTGTCAAGTGGACCTGGAGATGAAACACGGTGAAAACAGGAAACAAGTTGAAACCGACCAACCAATCTAGTCTAATCACTAAAGTCAGAGGGAAAATCAAAAGTTCAGAAGCTAGAAATTCAAGATGGAAATTTGTACTACGTTCCTTTGTGTTATTTTTTTTTATTATTTAAATCATGGATACAAATAAATGGCAGTATTTAAGGGGTTGCGTTGATAATATTAGATGAGGATGCACCCAAAACATTTCTTGGTGACCTAACATGGCAGCGCCAATATGCAAAGCTAAATAGTGTTGCGGTACCATACAATAAATAACCACCATGATCTGGAAACAATATGAACTTAACTCTATAGAAATATTCCAGAAATAAGAAAAAAAACCCAATATCCTCACATATACTTTGGCTTGGAAAAATTAATTCTAAGAGAAATACAATTTTGAAGTGAACATGTCATAACAAAAGTGCTTAATGAGAATAAGGAACCTGTGAACTGGTTGAGGATACTTCATATCAGCAGGGAAAGAACCACTTGTGGGTAGTTTCAGGTACAGAAGAACCCGTCTTCTAAAGAGCCGAGGGACAGTGTGGGGATCGATTGTATTTTAGTAGGATAATGGAATCCACCGGTTATTAGACCAGTTATGGGGTTCTGCACAGATTTATCTGGCAACAGGGGCACATGGCAAAAACACGGGCGAATGTGTAAACTCCACAGACAGCGACTGAGCCCAGAAACTACAGACGTGAAATCTGCATCACTGACCCCATACCATCATGTTGGCTTTTAAGTCTAAAAGGTGAAGTAAAAAAAATAAAGAAAGTCAACAAATGCTGTGAGCTAAATTATTTGAAATTGGTTCGTTTCTAATAGATTTTTTATAGTTTGCACATTATTTGGGTCAGCATAAGGGTTACTATCTATCTATCTATCTATCTATCTATTGCTTAGGGTTCTTAACAGTTGAGATCTCCATTTACCTCCGATGGCTCAGCAGGGCTGCTTGTAATCTAAAGGTCCTGAGTTTGACCCCCCTCTGCCCAAGAGGGGCAGTTCCCTGAGTGAACTCCTGAGCAGATGGGCTCTCACATTCCAAGTACATGTATGTATATTAGGTTAACTGGTAATGATGACCTGGCCTGGCCCGAGTGCATGTTAAAATGTGCCCCTTTTACGGGATTGATTGGCAAACAATCCACGGTTAGCCCCTACATTTCTCCCAGTACAAACTGTGAGCCCGTAATGTAAAGTATGGGATTAGAACATGGACAGGTACTGTAGAATGAAATACAAATGCGGGAGCCATTGTGTATTCAAAAGAAACCTGCAGACATTTCTCAGTCTTATTATATTATCAAGGAAGCCCCGAGTGTCTGTGTGAAGAGTGAGGGTACCAAGCCATAGTAATTGGGGCCTATAGTGGAAATCATAGGCCACAAATCACCATTCCACTTCAAACCTGACAAGTGAATTATTGGCCATCTGGATCAATTAGGGCCCACAAGAGTATGCTGAAAACAGATGTGCTGAAAAAATGTGGTCTGCATAGTGTGGCAGAGTGGTGGCTCTGAGGATAGAGATCTGCGCCGTTTGAATCCCATAAATGCCAGAAGTGATTTCACTCTGTTGTGTCCTTGAGCAAGGCCCTTAACCTGCAACTGCTCCGTCCTGGGTTTGACCTGGGTAGGGGTAGGTCCTTCAAACCGGCAGCAAAAACTCAGGGTTTGGTGGCAGGACTGGCACTCCAGGCACTGTAGAAAGCCTCACACTGTTCCATTCCGTTCAAACTAGTGTGGTGGTGAGGTGTCATGTGTTGCACGGCTGCATTCGGGTCCTAATTTGGGATCCTGAGGTGGTTCATCGTGTGGTGGGTATGGCAATGCACTGTGTCAAGTGCATGCTCCCAACCTATCGCTCTTTCTGCATAATGATAAATTAAACACCCTAGAATGCACAGACTCATAACAAAATTAATGGACAAGCTTTACTGTGTATACTTAGAAGTAACCTGTGTAGATGAGGAGACCCCAATGAACTTGAGAATGACTTGATCAATGTGTAAATGTGTCATTTTTACTTGCTGATGTTTCATAAAAAAGGTATTGTCCACATAAAACTTTAAAGCAAAGGACATCATCAGCAAACAGCACCTGAGAAGCCCATGGTCCTGGGTCACATGAGAGCACATCAGTAATATTCTAATTTCAATAAGATGCAGAGCTGGAAAATTCATCGAGAAGTCAACACAACTAGTCGCATTGCACAAATCACTCATTACATGTAACAGTGCACACTGACCAGGACAGTGGTGCAATGAATTACAGAGCACTGGGAAAAAGTCGCAAAGTCAGATAAATCATCTTTTAGCACATCCACAAAACAAAAGAGCTTACCTTTGGTAATGCAGAGGGGTCCTATAATGGTTTATGGTATCTTGCATGGTTTGGATGTACGTATTGCTTTGCAAGCTTGAGTCAAAAGAAATCACTCTTTACAGCTTGGCAGTGATCTTCAACTTCATCGCCTTCTTCTTGTTCTATCAATGTAGTAGCCTTTGTTTAAAGTCCTCAGACACTGGTGTCTTCCAGGATGACATTGTCACACTGTCTACAGAGCATATCACAAGTATGACAACACTGTTATATTGCTTGGCCTTTTTTAGTCATCATATCTATAGTCAAATGAGCTCAGAAGAACATCTATATTGGTGTTTTATACCACACACCATCAGGAAAAGATTTTTCTATGGAAGAAGAATACTGTGAACATGCAGACATCCTATCACAGCTCATGCCAGCTGCTCCGGTGGCATACATCACCCAATTCAGCAACTTGGTATGGTTGTGTCCATTTCTTTGAACATTATTTCAGACCATGGCTGCCCAAACAACACTGACCCCACACTAAGACATCTGGGAACTGAGCATCATCTCAAGCTATTTTCCTTTTTCTGAAATACACAAGCAAAAGCCCGTTGCACAAAAGGCACTATATGCAATCAAAGTTGAGTGACAGACAATACCTGCACTAGAACTAATCTTTTATTCTATTTCATTTTTAATAAATGTGTCACGGAACGCCTGAGAAGCCAAGCTCCAAATGATGGACGGTGCCATGATTGAGTCGGCCTGGCTGGCAGCTGTCTGTACTTGCTCTACATTGAAATTCTACGGTTTGGACTAAAAATGCTATAAAAAAGGTCAATGTAATGGCTGTAAATAAATTACTAAAAGAAGACAAAAAAAAAACAACTTTAATTTAGAAAAGTGTCAGCTCCACTAAACAGTAAAGCTTTTAACTAAAATTGGCTGATGCGTGCAGAATTAAAACCTAGGAAAGAATAAATCATATTGCAGAAAATGAGGTTTGAGCTGTAAACAGATCCGTTTTAGTATTGTAAGGGGCGGCTCTGCCCACTAATGAGCTGGACCCACAACAAGGAAGCCAACAAAAAAAAAAAACAGAAAGCCTGTCTGGTTAATTGTGTATTTATTGGAAGTTCTGAACGGTACAGGACTTACTCACCATGTAGCACCCATCCTAAGCAGCATACAATAAAAAGACCACAATCTGAACATTAAAAAACGTACCAACATCACAAGACAGTCTTACAAGAACACAGCTGTCGTCTATGAAAGCAACATATTCACTTTTTTTCTTTAAGTAACATATGGCCAGCAGGAAGGTAAATGTGGATGTGTCACATTTTGTGCTTGTAACTCCCCTTTCCCCTGACACTGACACCAGTTGTACAAGCTTGACATCTCTCTGGCAATGCAGCACGAGACAGCCAGCCAGAAATGTTGAAGTGAGACAACATGAGAGAGAGATCTGTCGTCTAGTTTAAAAGACATTGGGGTTTGAGAGAGTAGGACAAGTAAACAGTCGGCCAGCGGCATCTCTGCAGGGATGGTAGGAAGTGACAGGTCATCAAACCCCCAGCAGTACTCCTACCAAGTAACCAAAGGAGCAATCGGAATAAAGCTGAACGTGAAGGTGTGAGTGAACCAAGATCGATCCTGTGAGATCCTTCAGAGAAATTCAGCCAGTGGCAACTACCAAAACAAACATGGGTGTCAGCCTTCCAGCCATGTTTCCTCTCCTTACCAAATGATGCCACTGGGGTGACAGGCCATCAGCCCGACAGAATTGTCTCTACCTCCACCCCACGTTCATTAAAAGATATTAAAAGAAATGAGTCGGACAGATTATTGGACCGCTGATAGTTCAAGTATCAGGAAATGAAAGCTGAAGGGTGGGGAGGAGGCAACCACATCTGGAAACTTTTGGCGGAACAGCTCATGCAACAAGGCTTTGACAGAGACATGTGACAGTCAGTGCGAAAAAGAAAAAAACAGGATATTCATGACAGCCTGACAGCTATGCCTCCACTGGTGTCCTATTGGCATTACAGAAGGCTGTACGGATGGGACAAAGTAACAGGTCATAAGGCTGCTAGTGGCACTTGCACTTGGGAGCTAAGGCCTAAGAGGGACTCCTGGGGAGAAGGTCGTAAGATACAAGTCTCCAGTCCAGCTGTAGCACTTCACAGGAAAAGTAGGCAAATGACAGCCTTCAGATTCGCAGGGTATGACAAACACTCACCCCACCCAAGCACTTTGGATTTGACAAAGCATTTGCATAACAACACCAGATTGTCTGGGCTGCTCTCTTTGTGAAGGAACACCTTGCTAACACACTAATAGTGGTGTGATAGCGTTCACCACGTAAGAATTGTGATGGCCACAAAAAAAAAAATAGCTCTGCTGGTGACTGGTCCAAGGGCCGGGAGCACTTCACATTTCACATTCACATTAAGGGAGACATAGCCAGTTAAGAAAAGCAAGCACGGGAGTCCATGCGACAACAAAGAACACAGAGGTACAAAGAAAAGGCGAGCGTCAATAAAGAGACCAAAATGGCACCATCAATATGAAGAAAGGCAGCTTTGTACGACACATGGAGAACAATCACCACTGGCTGTTAAGTGAAACCTTTTCAAATGCCAGTTGTACACTGCAGAGGAGTAAACAGTTCTTTACTGGGAATGGGTCTTAAGAGATATCTTAGCACAGTTCTCATATCTCCACTTGGAAAACAAAAGGCACCAAGGAGTAGTGACTTGAGGCCACTCAACTGACAGATCTGGGATCGTACAGTTCTGAAAAGCAAATCCACACTTTAGCAGTGTCCTTTGTGCAATATTCTCTTAATGGGGACCACAGGTGACAATGAGGAATTCAAAACAGAAGGAGAAGGCTGCAGTTTCTCTTAAGTGCCATGCCACAGAAAGCTGGAGTGGGAAGATGGTTCCTCAGCATTGCTAATGGGTTGACTCCTCCTGGCACAGCAGAGGGAACATGAGGAACTGGGTGGCAATGAGAGAAGAGCTACCAGCCAAAATGTCTCTTCTTTTAAGTCTGAAAACAACAAAGCACAAAAGAGGTAAGCAGGGATGTCATTATCATTGTGTAAAGGAGGAATGATTTGTGCCACAGAAAAACAACATTACCTCATCTCTCGCCGAAGCTCCAGTGAATGAAGAAGATATGAAACCGCTGAAATGAGAAGAAGCGCAGGTCAGTGTGGGAAAGTGACGGTGACAGCATTAACTGGTGTGGAGGGAGCTTAAACCAGCTTCATTCTCACCCTTTTGTGTGTCACTCATCATTTTCTATCATGTCTGTTGTACTAGGGTGTTGTACCATGTTAGCCATTATGAATGTAGTGAGAAGTCAAGCAAAATGACACCTTTTATTGGCTAACATACGCAACCTTTCGAAGCAACTCAGGCCCCTTCTTCAGGCACGATACATCTTCATGTTGCCTCGAAAGCTTGCATATTGTAATCTTTTTAGTTAGCCAATAAAAGGTGTCGTTTTGCTTGACTTCTCACTATCATGTTTGTTAAAATGACTACTCACACTGAGAATAAGGCTGGGCCAAAAAGGTGCTTCTTAGTCCCATTAGTCCTTTACCCCTTCTCAGATTTGTCTTCTGCTATGAAATAAACAGATGACAATACCATAGACAAAGAGACACCTTCCTTCAGCTTTCCACTAAGAACCCCGGCCAAAAAATATGAATCTGATGCCCAATTTGTATTAGTGCATCAGCCATCAAAGTGTGACAATGGTTAGGTACACCTGCTTATTGAGCGCAGAATTCTCTTAATTGTTTTCAACGACTGTTTTTCTTGCATGCGTCAGAGTATGGTTCAACAGTAATGGAACCAAGCAGGTAAATAATGAGGCTTGTGGAATGCAAAGCAGGGCCAGGAGCAAGAGGCACATATCCAACTTGGTACAGCCTGCAGGAGATGTTGGGAGGTTGGGCAGCGATGTTTCATTTCTGCCTTGGAGCCAAGCATGGTTGAAGGGGAGGGTAGAGCATGTGCTTGGCAGCCAACAGTGCTTTCAAATCCTGTCCTTCTACCTCAGAAGAAATATGCAGAGTTTAAAAAAATATTTTTAAACCGCCAACCTTCTGTCTGCTGTTTTTCTCATCTCACCAATCGACCTATGTGCCAAATACGTGCCCTGGCTTCCAGGCAATAGGCAAAAGAGCATTGTGTGTCATATCTTGATCTCTCAGCACTCTTGCCAGTAGCACTATGGCTGTATTGGGTAAATTGAAGGAATGCATTCCCAAACATAATTCAAACTAAAGCCAGAAAATTAAATGTGGAATTTCCTCCACAAATCAACTCACACCAGACAAAGAAAATACTGGAGGGTGGGTTTATCTGACCCTAGAGTAGAGTAAGACTGGGCCCACACAAACCCTCTTTGTGCCCTAGTTGTTAGACGTACTGTACTGATGTGTTACCCATATGTATATAAATGTCAATATGTACTGAATGAATGAAACTGCTTGATCTCCATGAACTGACTTCCCACTGCCTAACAAATTCGAGAATACATTCAGTTTTTGGCTTGCTGGCAAGCTCTCACATGTTTAAAAACCGAATACTTCCAAAATCATAGCTAGATACAATCAACGTTTTCAGACAACTCCTCATATGGGCCATTATTGCAAAAATGCAATCTTCTTTCTTTAATTTGTTTCCGCATTTCATCTGCATTGAAACAGCGTATATACCAACCAAAAATAAATCTTTCAAAATTGTTCTCCAAAGTGTATAAACTTGTAAAAGCTGGCCTTGTGTGGCAGCGTGGATAAGGGAAAACTGGTGTTTTTAAAATGCTGACATCTGATTGTCATGAAATCCATATCCGGTCATTGGCTACATTTACTTAATATTATGAGTTGTGGACAGTCAGAGCACACGCCTGTGACCATCATTTCTGGTTTGGTGAGTTCTTCAGGTGCTCTTTGTATTCCTTCTGCTTTTGGCCGTTTGATTTACTCCACATCTGGTCCATCAACAAGCACTGAAATATGATGGAATGCTGCTTGGCAGAAATGGCCACGTGCTCCTCGCTGACAAACCACATATGCCTAATAGAATTTACCCATTTCAGAAAAACATCTGACAACACAGCATGGAGAGCACATTTTTAAAAAAGGAAATGAACTTGGAGAGGCATCAGCTAAGTCTTAAGAATTACCCAGTGCGGAGGACGTGGACCCACCTGTGCTAGCTGCCCCACTGGTGATACCATATCTTAGCCGTATCACTGGCATATGAGTCCTATTAATCTTTGTCTTGTGAAAATACCTCCAGATAGACAATGTTTTTAGTGCCCTCCTTTGCTGAGGTGTTTCACTTTCATATTGCTAAGCTGCAGTGATTGCCTCGTTTCAACATTGTGTCACTTCATCCATAGTTACGCGCCGCTGTTTTCTGCGCACAAGTCTTTCATAGTGAGAAGTGAGGTGCATGCAAATGCTGAAAAAAAAATCAAAGTGCATGCATTCGGCATCTAGTGGCTATGGTTGGGCGTGAGCAGAGCAGACTGCTCCATACAGACACACACACCGGCCTTTCGTTTATATATGTCTATTTTAAAGTAACCATACTGCTGTTTATCATGGATATATAAATATGGCAAACTAATATGAAACAAGTCACACTATTTAGCAAATCTGCAGTGTATCCTACCTGAGGAAAAAGAATGGCGTTTCACAGAGATTATCTATGTGATTCAGCAGACAAGGGAGACTGAATGGTGAAGGAATCAGACAGAGAGATGGATGGATGGAAGGATGGATGACTGGCTGAGGGTTATGTGGAGGGTACATACTGGGAGTCAGCTAAAGTGTCCTATCTTACCCAAGAACTACAGTAGGCTCATGCTGCAAACTGTGATCTAGACCACTAGATTATGGTAAGTCATACTAAAACAGACATCAGACCCACAGAAAGAAGAAATGTGATTTATTAATAATTCATTACAATTATATAGTGTCTTTCAAGGTACTCAAAGTGCTTGACACAGTGAGGAGTGGGGAGCCACTTCAAGCACCACTAATGTGTAGAATTCACCTGGATGATGCGATGGCAGCCATTTTGTGCCAGTATGCTCACCACATATTAGCTGTTGAGACGTAGTTAGCCAATCAGAGACAGGGAATGATTAGGGGGCCAGAATGACCAGGCCCTGGTGGGCAATTTCACACTGATTTGCACTCAAATCATTTATAAGCCCTACATTTTATGGGCGCTTAAAATTTAAGTAGTTCAACAAAGCTTCCCTCATTATCCCCATGAGTGCCTGCGTCTCCCATTTCTATTCCCCTAATTTGATTTTGTATATGTGAAGATGCAAGTTATGCCTCACAGACATCTACTATAAGTAGTGCTATTAGAACATCCAAACTCATTCCAAAAAGATGTCTTCAATAAAGTGAGGTTTGCATCCTAGTGAATATCTTGTACATTTGCAATAGAGATACAGTCTAACTTGGAATGGCAGCCCAAGCAAACTGCCAAGTACCATGAAACATTTTTTTTAACAAGTAATGGATCCCTCCCACAAATCACAGTATGCTTAGGAAGAAACTACAAGGAAGGTGCATTTGAAGACATGGTGAGCAGCAGCCCTTCTAGGTTAACAGAGGGCCATGTCCAGCCGGGCCACACAGCAAGGTCTCCCCTACACAGCGCCCAACATAACTAATTGATAGCACAGCGCTGCATGTGCCTGACAGCTCTGTCAACATGAATTATTAAGAGCAGCCATGCAGCACACCGCATTGTTTGCTCTTCGCCGCTGAGGGACACCAAAAGGAATCGCTGATTTGTTTATCCTTTTAGGTAAAAAGGCAGATAGATTTAAACCCCAAAGTGTTTTATCACGAGAGCTGACACATCAGGATGCTCCTGACTCTCTGGGGTCCTTTGATGTTAAAAGGAACTAAATTCTCTCAGACAGTCTCAAATGGTAAAATTTTGCTTACTCGCTGGCTGCAGTCTCAGACTTCCATGTGCTCCCTGAGCCTGCTCCTTGTATTTAGGAAGTCCAGAGAGTCTGATTCTCACATCCCCAGTAGCTTCCCTTTCTCACTGCACTCACTGTAAACACAAACTGCTATCACAGATCATTAATGGAGACAGGATAGCAGCTTTGAACAGTTTCATGCAGGAGCCTGCTGTCTTGCACCTCTCCCTTGAACCATTTAAAAGCATGTCTCTCTTATGTGACTATGCTCTTTCAATGGATGCAACAGAGTTGGTACAAATATCAGATGAGATAACTGCCTTCTTTCAAGTTCATAAAGAGCTGAAATAATCATAGTGGCTGCTATCTGTTTCATCTGTGGAGAAAGCTTGGTTCTAAACATCTAAAATGATGCTGTGTAGGTTTTGACAGTGCTAAGGAGAAATGTGAAATTGGATATATTCTAACTATAGGGCCAGAATGCAAGAACAGCATCAGGAGTACAGAGCTTATATATAATGAGATGGGGAATGAAGATGAACTTTATACAGTTAAATTGTGCTTACACACAGCACTGATATTTCATTAGGTGCAACAGCAGGCTGAATGGGATTTAAAGCAAGGGATATTTAACCATGCCCTGGGTATGACATTAAACTGCATCTAGCCCTGCAAGTGGTCCACCAACTTGTAGGGGAAACTTGGAGGTTGGTGGCACGATTGGTACTCCAGCCATGGTAAAAACTTCATGCAGCTCTGAAATGAAAGATAGGACTCCTTTGTGCTCTCCGTGGGAATAGCTCTGCTTCAGTTGCCCATAGGAAGGCTGCTTGCATTATGAAGGGGATGGAGGAAAGCCCTCGGGAGCGTCATCCCGTTACAGTCAAAAGAGAAAGCTAATGGGGTCAGGCCTCTTGGGGATCAGAACTGGTGTGGTGCTGAGGTGTCGCCTGCTGCACGGCAGCACTTGGGTCCCAATTTAAGGCAGCCCTTCTGGGTAGGCGCGTGGAATGACTTGTCTCTCTGGCATGATAAGCATCTTCCTCTGCTGTAGGAGGAGCTTTGTAAACTCCGCATTTCAGTGGCGGCACTCTCTGAGGTGCGCAGACCTGGGACTGGATACACCTTTTATTGGTCTGATCGCCCTGATGGCTGTCACAATTAGGAACTAGCTGTTGCTGTGGTGGATCAGCTCCTTCCGAAGGTGTCCGATGTTACTCCTTTCAACATGTGTATTATGGGACTCAGATTAAGGCACTCTCTGTGTGCTTTATCTGTTGTTTTAGTGCTTGCACCGACCATGGGAAGTGATGCCTCAGTAAGGGAAGACATTTAATTTACAATTTCGCTCAGTGGTTGCTGGGTGCCTGCAAGGTGACACTCCTGTGGTCATGGGTGACTTTATTTTGACCACTAGAATTGATGAGGCTGGATATGAGAATTGTGTTGTTCTCTATGGGTCTGCCGACCGTGGCTTTATGTTCCTTGAATTTGCAATAGGTCAGGGGTTGTTGATCGTTGGATCCTGGTTCCAACACTGTTTTGCATTGTTGGACTTGATACTACAATACTGGTGGTGTGGTGAAGGAGATGGAAAACATCTTCATGGGCAGACACTGGAGAACTGCAGGGTCTACAGAAGTGCCTAGTTTGTAAATTCTGACCACAGACTTCTTGTTGCTACTCTGAAGAATCCAGCTTAGGTCTAGTAGGCTACCATCTACTAGGAGAATGAGGCTGGACCTGCCAGACCCCTAGATCTGGCTGTTTCTAATGAGTTTGCATATAGTTTGTGTGAGAACTTGCAGACTTGGGTGCAACTGCCAATCCTAATGTGATGTGGGAGACCTTCCATAACAAAACCCTGAAGGTTTTGGAGGGGTGTGTTGGCATTGCCGGTGTTCACAGAAGGAGGTATTTCATCTTGCAAGACAACATGGACATCATTGAGAGGAGTCGCAGCACATGGCTTGACGGTCAACTCTGGTCTGTACCGGGAACTGAGAAAGACAGCTGCGAGGGCTCTAAGGGCAGATAAAGAGGCATGAACAAGTGAAACACCATCTATGGTCTAGTGACCTCTGTCCTGCTTACAGAGGAATCGAAGCATTAAGCATATCCGAATCTGTTCCTTGGAAAGCTGCAGTCAGGGCAGGTGATGGAACGATCCTTACAGATGACACAGCATTTGTGACCCATTGGGCTGGCTACTTTGAGCAGCTGTTTAAAGCTAAACCTCTGACTAGGACACTGGACATATCTGGGTCCATGGTTCTTGAACCACCCACTCTCAGTGAGATTATACAGGTGGTGAACCAGTGGAGGGTAGGGAAGGCTGCATGATCTGTGGACTCTGGATTGAACTTCTCCAGGCTGTTAGGAGATGGGCGTCATCCCAACTGACTGGAAAACAGGACCTTTCGCCCTGAAAGGGAAGGGTGATCGCCTGGATCACGGCAACTATGGAGGGATAACATGGCTCTCAATGCCAGGTAAGGTCCTTGTTAAAGTCATACTCAATAGGATCTGGGATCACTTGCTCACCTACCAGCGATCGGAGCAGTCTGGTTTTATGCCTAAGAAGCCTACCATTGACCGCATCCTGGCAGTGAGGGTTCTCATCAAGCACAAAAATTAATTTTAGTAGAATTTCTTTGCCTTTGTTGATTTTCGTAAAAAATTCAACTTAGTTGATCAAGCTGCTCTGTGGTACATCCTGAGACTTTGTTGGATCCCTCCCAAAGTTTCTGGATATAATGGCCAGCCTGCACACTGGTACTATGAGTGCTGTGCAGAGTCAAGGCAGAGTCTCTGCATTTTTCCCAGGTGATTCTGGGGTTCATCAGGGGTGTGTTTTTGCTCCTACTTTGTTCAATGCTTGCATGGACTGAGTGTTGGGCAGGGTTGTGGGGTCTAGCAGCTGTGACATCTGCTGGTGAAGAAAGATTCACTGATCTTGACTTTGATGATGATGCTATGATCTTCACAGAGTCAATGGAGGCTCTGATCATGGCTCTCGAGGAGTCTGAGTGTCTGGGCTTGCGAGTGTACTGGATAAAAACCAAGATCCAGGCCTTTAATGACCTCTTGGGCACGGCCATCAGCGGTGTGCTTGTCGGCGGAGAGAATAAAAACCTTGTCGAAAGGTTTACTTAACTTGGCAGTGACATTCATGTTCCTGGTGACTCTTCCTATGAAGTCAGTAGATGGATTGGGAGAGCATGGGGGTCATGAGGTCGCTTGAAAGGGGTGTGTGATGCTAATGATATCTCTGCAAAAGGATGAAGGTCCAAGTGTTTAGAGGCCTGGTGCTTTCTGTTATGCTATATGGTTGTGAGACATGAACGCTATTCAGTGATCTGAGACAAAGACTGGACTCATTCTGTACTGTTTCTCTTCAGAGAATCCTGAGCGGTAGCTAATAAAGTCCCGAATGAGGCACATTACTTGTATTGTGAGGGATAGTCAGTTGTGGCATATGCGATTCCCTAAAGGGTGATCTGGCTCGTAGGATCCTCATTGTGGAAGACCTTAGCGAATGGACCAGGCTAAAGGGAAGCTCATGTAACACCTGGCTGCGGCAGATAGATGGTCATTTCCGGATGGTGGGACTGGAACATGTGTCTGCCTGGGGGGTTGCCACACGAGATCCTGAGGTGT
The DNA here is from genome assembly GCA_026402145.1 of Polypterus bichir lapradei. NCBI lineage: Eukaryota > Metazoa > Chordata > Cladistia > Polypteriformes > Polypteridae > Polypterus > Polypterus bichir. The sequence continues at coordinate 7,947,048 of JANRMT010062790.1, read as the reverse complement.
TTTGTTGTGTGGTGGTGCAGCAACACCCAGCACCATTGTATGCTTCCCAACCTGACCTGACCTGATAATTAATCAGATGCACAAATGGAATGTCTACCTTGGCATAATCCGTTCAGAGCAGATGTCATGTCAACTACAAGCACTCAGTTAAATCAGTGCATGTAACAGATATTTTAATTGTGTTGTGAAAGTAGAGCTATGATGCTTAACCAGATTTACAGCTGGACTATTTAAAATGATGCATTCTAATTGGGAAAAAAGTCATCTTTAATACTGCAGTACTTTTGGTATTGGTACAACACAAGTATATTACAACTAATGCTTCACTGGATGCAGTCTTGGTGATATGTACATATAAGCAGTGTTTGTACCCACCCAGGACCTGAACTGCACGAAATTTTAAGCTCCACGCATGCTGAGCCCTAGTGGTGTATTGGACACAGTTTAACCCATATGAGGTAAGTATGCAGCAGAAATGCTTCACTTTACAGTCTAGCTGATGTAGATACACAGACAATGTGTTTAAATGGATGTAATTTATGCTACTCAGGCATAGAACTGTCATGACAACTGTAGTGAAATCGAGTTCAGTTATATGTGCACACACACATATTTTACTGAAATAATTCTAGAGGAACTGATTTTAAATGGGGATGTGTGGATAGTTGCATGGCTATAATATTGACATTGATGCAATATAAGTAAACTAAGACCATGTCTCTTAGCATCAGCAAAATTAAAGTTTGCTCCTCCATTCTGAAAAACAACACGTGACAATAAGTACTCACACCAGTGGATTAAGGAACTGGTTTTTATCTTTCTGTTAAGGGGTAATTCAACAGTTGCTCATAACTAATTAGCTGTATTACTATACCTGATTCTGTTTCTCATGTGTATTGTCTGGCGTTTATTTAATATGTTTCACTGTCTGTTAAATGCATCATCTTAGTCTGTAGGACTAGTGCACAAAAAACAGTAAACTTGAACTTCTTTCATGAGGTAAAATCTAGCCTGAATGGTTAACATAAAGTTGATACTGTACTGGATCCAGTGTTAAGCAGAAGTGTACACAGTTGGATAGTTTAACTAGAAACAACTTAAACATGAGTAGCTGCAGAGCTTTCCCCTTTCAACTATAAGCATGCCTAAACTGAGAGTGAAGAGACTGTGATGCTTCACTGGTCAAAAGAATGCCAAGAGTTTAAAAAGGAAAGCACTATAAGCAAAGCCACTACTGACCAGTTACGTTCAGCTACATGCTGTTTCTGCTTTGCTCATGTTTTGCTGAGATACTTCTGTTTACACATTCTAAATTAGGTGCGTTTTCATGCTACAGTGGACATATATCTGGGAAGGTTGGCTGAATACCACCTTACCCATGAGTATGCAGAAATGTCCTTTTTTTCCAGATGCGGTGACAGAGTAGGGACTGAATGCATATTTGGTTGTGTGGGTGTAAAATCAAAGATATTCTACAATTGAAGAGGAGTGTTCAGAAATGAGCAAACTTACCTCCCAGACTGCCTTGAAGCATTTTCAAAAAACTTCGCTTTGGATGCAACACTAGGAAATTAAAACAGGAAAACATTTGAGCGGTCAAGTGATAATTTAGGATGTTTATTGCAGGACAGATTAAGATGTAATGATGTCCCAGGCTAATAACCACAATTACACAACACAGCAGACGGCATATATACACTATATCAAATTGATTTGGTCACCTTAGAGCCTGTGCAGCCTGTCTACAACTTGAAAAGATGAGGATAAAAAAAAGTCAAAATAAGATCAGAACTAAGTGTTCAGCATGCTGTGCTTAAGGACTGATCACTAATATACCTGCACTAATGACACCGACCCATCAAGTCTAGACATTTCAGACATGGAAGGAAGAGTGAAAGCTAATGCATGGTTAAAGGTCACAGACACACATGCGCAAGTCATGATCCTGCTTCTATAGATAAATTAAATCGATACATAGTACGAGACTGCCAGAGGAAGAAGTGGCTGGTGCATTTAAGAGTGTGCTACAAGAACGACCTTACCCCAGGGTGTATAACTGATGCCTCGAAAGGCAAATCTTTGGGAAATACCATGGCAGAGTGGCACAGCAACACTCCTGGGGAGCCCAGAAGCATTCTCATTATAAACATTTTTACTGATATTTTTTAAAAGCAGTTCAATAATATAAAACAATTAAGCAATACACAATACCATGCTACAGATGTCCTAGCCATTTAAACATATCCCAGATATAACAGGATCGGAGAATTGGTGATCACAAAATAGGACAATATGTTGAGAACATCAACAAGACATCCCCAGAATTCAAAATTGCCCCAAATGTTAATACTGGTGAAGTTAGCTGGTATCCTGGGTTGATTAGAGAAGGAAACAAACTAGAGCTGTATAGAGCAGTGCTATCAAGCCATTTTGAAGATGAACAGTTAGGTAATCCACTCCACGAAGTAGGCAATGAGGCACCAATGCTTTCTTAATTTTTTGATTACTTGTGATTTCGGATTACTCCTTGTTTTTCTACCCTCTTGTGTTTAATATTTGTTAATTTAAGGCTTGTTTGACCAATCTCTTCTTGCGGAGACTTGTCCTCAATACAATATTACAATGTGTGTGCATTTGAATCTCAGGTCCATTTCACTGGCATTAACATGCATTTTCGGTGATCTAATCTGTTGTAAATGTACCAGTGGTCAGGCCACCAAAACCACATTTGGAAGTGGACAGAAATGGCTAGTGGCCACATTTAACACAAGCATAAATACAAATGTGTTTTCTATCCACATGCACCAAATACGTAAGTAGAAGGTTGATCTGAAGGTCAAATTGAGTGTCTGTCCGGACATGATGTGGAGATGGCGGATGCATTTTAATGGCAGGTTTAAGTTTAATGAGGTTAAACTATGTTCAGATAAAATCAATTAAAAATAGTCATGAATGCAAGAACTAAATGGGGCCTTAGTGAGATACTTACTAAGAAGAAGAAGGAATCTCCTCTGTTGTTTCTGGGCATGCTGGTTTCTGGGAAGCCGGGGATCTGTTTGGGGGATCAGGGGGTCTCATTGGAGGTCTTGTGATAATTGGCTTCTCTCCTGGTAACTTGTTTTTTGTCACACCATCCCCTTTGAAGAAGAACAAGATTAATTTTGCTGATATTGCTTCAAAGTACATGTGTCGTTTTTCCCAATAAACCTTATCCCTTTGCTGTCATCTAAAGACAGTCCTATAGCTCCAATTGTGAAGGACACATATATTTCTCTTACGGTCTCAATTTATTAATGTGACTCTTTTTTGCCATTTTTTGGTCTAGAGTATACACTTACCATCTCTGCTAATGGCAATGTTGCGCTGCGCTGGCTGCCTTGTCCCAGAGGGTGATGTCCATGAGCTGCCACCAGAGTTATTGCTCCCTTCCCCATTGGCTGTATCCTGGATTCGAGACACCAACTTTGCCACTTCAGAGTCTGAGTGCCGCTCAGTGCGTGGTGCCATTCTTAACAGCTGGGCAGCCCTAATCCCTTCCTCACCCTCACTGATCCGGGGACTGCAGTTTGATAGCTTCGTCCTTTGCAGAGGGATGGGGCTAGACTGTGTGCCAACTTCTGGTTCAGCACCATTTATAGGCAAGCTGCTAGAGCCTTCAGAAAAGACAAAAAGGCCAATATGAGACATACCCAATAACAGTCATTGCCTGACATGTTCACTTAATAAGAGTAGAAAGACTAATGCGGCCAAGAGCACCTCATAATACCGGTTGCACTTTGTCTTGTTAAAATAACAGTATTACACCAGCATGAGGTTAAGCTGACAGGCCCATGAAAGCCTGGGGAAGTGTGTCATTGTTACAAATATGTATCATGTCAGACCGGGGAGCATAGAGACCTGGCATCATAGCCATAGGCTTCCCAGAACACCTCTGGGGAAAATGAGCTCTTAATGCGTGGATTGTTATTGAGAGATAGCTGCTGAGATGATCGGGGCGGCACAAATAAAAAGATGAGCCCATTAAGAGAGTTGTTATCCACGGTGTGCAGACAAGACACTTTCAATAGTCCGTGGACCCCTACTGTTGGGTTTCCCACAGTGTGTTCAACCACGGTGTGCTTCCTATGCATGGAGCCATGGCAATCGCTGCCTCCATTAGCTTGTCTGGAATCGACCTGCACCGGTTCTTAAATGAGATGCTGCATCTGTTAAAAGTGGCAAGGTGTCCTAGCACTTACACATATTTATTTAGGCCAGTCACACACCTGTGGATAGGTGTATATTCTGTACAGATATAAGGGACTTACAGACATACAAATGCAGAGGCTAGTAGCCAAATATGCACCAGTTTTACAGAAGCACACAAACACGTATACTGGAAGGTGGACATGAACACATAACATATAACAGCAGGCAAAAGTGTACATATATACAACCTTGGCATTGCTTTAATTTTGTCACACCCCTTCGCTCATAAATAATCTGTACATGCTTGTATCTCTAAAGGTATGTATATAAACAAGTCTGTGAGGGAGTGTGTTCTACTCAAAAACAAGTAGACACAGAAATATACAGTGACAAATTACATAGTCACATACATAAAAAAAAAGTTAATTGAACCGGGACTCTTACCCAGCCGGGATGCCTTTGTAACAGAAGGACCGGGGGAAGGACCTTGCACAGGGCAATACCTTCCCCGGAATGACAGAGAGTAGCCCCCTTGGCTTGCTACAGTGCCACAGGTTTGGAGCATGGAAGTGTAACACTGCTGGGGCCCGGGGCCACCTCCAGAGGGCACAGGGTGAACGGCTGAGCCTTTCTTACCAGGATTGCCGCCACAACCGGAAGTACACATGGAAGGAGATCACAGGACACCTGGGGCACTAAGGCGGCCAGAGTTGGGAGGTGGAGGTCAAGGCTTGCAGGAGGAGGAGTGGAGAAGGGCAAGAGAGAGAGAGACAATGAGAGAGAGAGAGAGAGAGAGAGAGAGAGACAATGAGAGAGACGGGGAGTGCTTGCTGTACTGTGCTGCATAGGTGAGGAATGAGATAAAACCGAAGCTTAAAGCCAAATAAACGTCTGTTGTGCTGAACTTGTATCCTTGTGTCTGTTGTGTTGGGTGTTTGGGGAGCTGTGCGCCCCCTGGTGTCCCAAACAGTTAAACACAAACAGAAGCAATCACAGACAGAAACACAGAGATGACAGTGTTATTTAGTGTAATATATAAGTATTTCAATATTTGCTTATATTATTATTACTGTACTTTGTTATGCATACTTTAAAAAAATAAAAACACATACAAAGTGCAATCTGACACAAAGATACAAATACACAGTATATAATCAGTGAACCCATACATGAATCCCCCTACATGTACAGAGACTGAGAAACTGAAGAACAAGCACACACACACACACACACACACACACAAACTGAAGTAAACGGACAAACACATGGCTGTGATGCAGGCACAGTCAGCAAAAGATACACACACATAAACACAGGCAGAGGTACTGTAGTGACACAGACACAGACACAGAAAGAAAAATGTACTTGTGAACAGGCAGGCTAAGCCGGATACTGATCTAAATGAAGGCAGATGTCACTAATGGACCAGGGGACTGGTTTCTAAAAATGTTTGTACAGTGATCCTTAATTTGATCATATGTTTATCTTCTTATATAATACTCTACCGTGGCTGTTCATTTGTCTGTCCAGGACTTTAAATCACCTGTAACTCACAAACCGTTTGAACTATTCACCTGAAATTTGGTACACATATACTACATGACATCTACTATCCGCTTTCAGGGTGATGATTGACCTCCAAGGTTATTCCTCTTTTTATTTTTATTTTATTTTATTGTAGAATCTACTCTCAGCAGCACTCAGCAATGCGGCTGTCCGGCACATGCGTACGAGCGCCGTTCTCATCTCTACCACCTTCACTGTCACTTTCCCTACCTCTTCATATCTTAAATCATTCTTGAGGCAGTTTGAACATTTAAGTGCCACCTTAAGTGAAAAATTAAGGAAAACGTACTAAGTAATTGCAACACAAACACTGACTTAATCAGTTTTAATGCGAAAAGATGCCAACAAAAGAAAAGAAGAAGTGGGCCGCTAGGGTGGAGAAAACAAGAGCTGCTCAGGAAGCAGCAAGCGCAGCAACCTCTGAGCAAACAAATGCTAAACGTACAGAGAAAGAGGATGAAAACTAGGAATGTTCAAGTCAAGTGTATTCACTGCACATTATCATGCAGTGTGCCGTTACTGGCACACTAATAACGGCACACCAATAAAAAGGACATAAGACAAAACCATGGAGGAAAAATGCACGCAGCTCATGGCTTGCTCTTTCCACTTCTGGCAGGTACTGTGGAGAAAATTTGATTCAGTGAGCACTTACAAAAACAAAGAAATGTTTCCTGCAGATTCAAATGTTAAATGTCTTGTGCAGATGTGCCTACTACATTTATAGAGCTTGGGGATAATTTCCATTCAGAGCTTTAGGCGACTAAATCTGGGCATGTTCATCTTATTCACAACCTGTAACACTTAACACCGACATACTGTATGGATGGTTGCTGTTTTTAGACTTTTTGTGATGGACTGTGCATAATATGGTGCTATACATTATACAGTACGGTTACCTTTTAATTTACATGGATTTGTGCTTACCTCTCCATTTGTGCACAATTATTCTCATGTTATCTGTTGCCATATTTTCCATATTTATTATTTCTGTGATATATTTACAGTAAAGAAAACTATACTGTACGTGGTAGTTCATGAAATGCTTATACAATGTTAATGTGTTTTCTATTTGTAATTAATTTATATCACTTTGCAGAGATCTGTTTTCACTTTGACATTAAGGAGTCTTTTCTGCTAATCGATATCAAAAAAGCCAATCCACTGTGATTCAATGTTGTTTAACAAGAAAATGTAAGCAATAGGCACTGTAGAAATAGTAATGAACAAGCTGACAGTACACGGTTAATGCAGATACGGGCAGACATATAGATGAACCACCGCACATACACATGGTACACAGACCACCACATAGGTAACATGGTGTTCATAAACACGCACAACAGATACACAGATAATCATATTGCTAAAATATCAATAAATAAGATTTCAAACTGAAGACATTCCTTCTTCTTCCTTCTCTGGTCAAGAGTCTGATCTTGATGCCAAAAGCTCAATCCCAATTGAACACACTTTACTTGTGTGCAATTCAATCATTGTCCATATGTCCTTAAAATGTTTTAAAAAATAGATGTGTTTTGGAAGTTGCAAGCACTTTGATAACTGACAAGTGTTTCTTCAAGGATGTAATAGTATTGTTTGCTGTTGTTCAATACTGGGCACCCACAGGTCTCCATTGAAGTACAGTGCATCCGGAAAGTATTCACAGCCATCACTTTTTCCACATTTTGTTATGTTACAGCCTTATTCCATAATGGATTAAATTCATTTTTTTCCTCAGAATTCTACACACAACACTCCAAAATGACAACGTGAAAAAAGTTTACTTGAGGTTTTTGCAAATTTATTAAAAATAAAAGAACTGAGAAATCACACGTACATAAGTATTCACAGCCTTTGCTCAATACTTTGTTGATGCACCTTTGGCAGCAATTACAGCCTCAAGTCTTTTTCAATATGATGCCACAAGCTTGGCACACCTATCCTTGGCCAGTTTCGCCCATTCCTCTTTGCAGCACCTCTCAAGCTCCATCAGGTTGGATGGGAAGCATCGGTGCAGCGCCATTTTAAGATCACTCCAGAGATGTTCAATCGGATTCAAGTCTGGGCTCTGGCTGGGCCACTCAAGGACATTCACAGAGTTGTCCTGAACCCACTCCTTTGATATCTTGGCTGTGTGCTTAGGGTCGTTGTCCTGCTGAAAGATGAACCGTCGCCCCAGTCTGAGGTCAAGAGCGCTCTGGAGCAGGTTTTCATCCAGGACATCTCTGTATATTGCTGCAGTCATCTTTCCCTTTATCCTGACTAGTCTCCCAGTTCCTGCCATGGAAAAACATCCCCACAGCATAATGCTGCCACCACCATGCTTCACTGTAGGGATGGTATTGGCCTGGTGATGAGCGGTGCCTGGTTTCTTCCAAACGTGACGCCTGGCATTCACACCAAAGAGTTCAATCTTTGTCTCATCAGACCAGACAATTTTGTTTCTCATGGTCTGAGAGTCCTTCAGGTGCCTTTTGGCAAACTCCAGGCAGGCAGCCATGTGCCTTTTACTAAGGAGTGGCTTCGGTCTGGCCACTCTACCATACAGACCTGATTGGTGGATTGCTGCAGAGATGGTTGTCCTTCTGGAAGGTTCTCCTCTCTCTCCACAGAGGACCTCTGGAGCTCTGACAGAGTGACCATCGGGTTCTTGGTCACCTCCCTAACTAAGGCCCTTCTCCCCCGATCGCTCAGTTTAGATGGTCGGCCAGCTCTAGGAAGAGTCCTGGTGGTTTCGAACTTCTTCCACTTACGGATGATGGAGGCCACTGTGCTCATTGGGACCTTCAAAGCAGCAGAAATGTTTCTGTAACATTCCCCAGATTTGTGCCTCGAGACAATCCTGTCTCGGAGGTCTACAGAAAATTTCTTTGACTTAATACTTGGTTTGTGCTCTGACATGAACTGTCAACTGTGGGACCTTATATAGACAGGTGTGTGCCTTTCCAAATCATGTCCAATCAACTGAATTTACCACAGGTGGACTCCAATTAAGTTGCAGAAACATCTCAAGGATGATCAGGGGAAACAGGATGCACCTGAGCTCAATTTTGAGCTTCATGGTAAAGGCTGTGAATACTTATGTACATGTGCTTTCTAAATTTATTTTTATTTTTAAGAAATTTGCAAAAATCTCAAACTTTTTTCACGTTGTCATTATGGGGTGTTATGTGTAGAATTCTGAGGAAAAAAATGAATTTAATCAATTTTGGAATAAGGCTGTAACATAACAAAATGTGGAAAAAGTGATGCGCTGTGAATACTTTCCGGATGCACTGTATGTTGTATCAGAAGCTTTTCTATCTCTGTTCTCAATGGAAACATGACATTACAAATCTTTTACAGCCATCACTACAAACAAAACGGGGTAAGTAACAGATTATATATATATTTAAAATAATTTTTGTATGAAAAATTCCTTTAAGCAGAGGAATGGGTCTCGTTAGTTCTGATCTTGAAGTGCTTGATCTCTCTAACGTACTCACTCATAAGCACACCCTTTGTAGGACTTCTCAGGATGGCTGCACCCTTTCAGTCAGCATCTTTCTCCCAGATCCATGTGGCCATACCAAAATTTTCATGCCAAAAGCATCACTGGTGGTAGGGAAGACCAATGAGAATTGTTTTTCACATTTGCTGAAGTTATGTTTAAGCCTGAAATGACTCATCTGGTTTTGAAGGTCACTCTAGTATTGAATACTCTGGAATGGTGCATTATTCAAATATTCAAAGTCGGTACCAAAAAAAAAAAAAAAAAAAAGTGTGCTATTTATGGAAAAGCAGAAGAATCTGTTATGCCACCATATGATTTTGCCCATGGGTAAAACAAGACCAACCCAAGTACTAAACCTTGGAGACCAGAAGAGACACACTGGAGACCTGATATGTGTTTTCCTAGACTTACACATTCCTTCTCTCCAGTGAGATGCAGTCCCATGAAAATACATTTGGCCCACCACAATTTCTTTCATATAGTCAGCTGTATTATGATTTTGAAAACGAAATAGATTACATTTTTTTCAGTCAGTGACGTACAATCTTTGAACACGGTGTAAAATTAAATGACAAAATATTCAACAAGTTATGCAAAACCAACATTTGATTGCCTCAGACTAAAACAATATGTATCCACTTTGGAAATGTAAACCTAAAATTGTTAAGATACAATGTAGGAAAATTAGAAATCTGATTCTAGAGAAGCATGAGATCAGGGATGGGATCAAATCCATTGCAAAGCATGGAACATCTCAAAGAGGTTCACTGAAGTTTTTTTTTATATATATATTTTTTTTAAATATGCAACTGCTGCTACACTGCCCAGATCTGGCAATGCCTCTGTATTTAGGTGTCAGAGAACATGGACACTTTTCACAGACATAATTACTGTGAGACTGACCAAGACTGTCAATGAGTTTCAGAGGGCAGTGGGTGTAGTTAGTGATGATGTTCATGGATTGATTATCTCCCTGGCTTTCTACAAGAAGGGTCTTTACAAGAGACTGGCTAGATAGATGAGCAGACTGGAAAACAAACAGATCCTTGTTCAAAAACTGTTTGGAAAGTATAGCCTAGAAGATATTGTAGATGGGTAGCAAAGGAGTTTGTGGTCTTTTGAGACTCAAAACATTTTTTCCTGAATGCTATGTGGTATGTTTTCACAAATTAAATGCTGCATTCCCACCTGGAGAAACCATAACTATTGTTTAGTATAGAGGCGATGGGGTATCAGGTTATAAAGATAACTGTCAGCAGCCGCAACTAGAAATCTTATCTGGCCTGACGGAAGGGTGAACGGGCCAAAAATTTAAATTAGGGGATAATTGTATGTCACAGCAGTACACTGGAGTGTATACATATACATATATCAATGGCCCATTCAGAGCTCTGACCTTAATTCAACTGAAAATCTGTTATAAGATATCAACACTGGCATCCATTATTGCTCCTCAACAAACCTGATAGCAACGGAGTGATTTTGCATGGACAAGTAGACAATATTACTCCATCAGGATGAACAATTTGTTATGGTTTAGCAAGGGTTATTGTCCTGGCTTAAGTTTGATTTTGGTGTAATATTGCATTTCTATGTGTTGTGTGACATTCTATCATGTTTATCATGTTTCTTGCGCTTTGTGGGTGGTACTGAAGAGAAGAGACCACTCTGACATCACCATTCCCAGGACTCCCCACTCCTCTCTGGCTATCTTAGTCAGCAAGAAAGAGAGCTCAGGCAGGAGTGGTGCAGTGAAGTCTTGTGGAGTCACTGTGAGTATCATTTTCTTATTGGATTTACTGGTTTCCTTTTGTTCTGTTTCTTGGAAATCTGATATGGATTATGCTTTCAGACTTGTTCACCTAGAATTGCTTAGCACCTTTGGAGCGTTTTGTTATATTTTTCTTTATTAATAAGTATATAAGGGTTATTTGGTGAACTGTTTTCCTAGACGAAAGGTATCCTTCAGTTTTTCCTTCCCTTTTATAGGTACTTTTGGAATTTTGGGACATTAAAATTACTTTTGAATCTAACACTCCCTTAGACATGTATAGGCCAAAGCAGGCCAGTAAAGTTGGGCTTTAAGCTCTTTGGGGTTAGGGCTATTCCTAGCAGACACAAGAAGCCTGGCCTGGCTAGTGGAGACTTTTGGAGGTTTCAGACCCTTTTTCATTATGGTCCTGACTCCTGTCTCAAGATTCAAAGTTTAATAAAGACTTACCAAATGAGATCACCTACTGTTATATAGGTTTTAGAGGTGGTTCAGCAAAGTACTGACCCAAACTAAAGCTCCAGACTGCGAGCCTTTTCGAAAATATGAAAAAACTGAGCATGGGCCAAATAGGTGTTCAAGGTATCCCAGCAGCAAAACCATTCCAAGACCAGCACCACAGAATCCTTACTGCTTTTGGCCCTGGCAGTGTTATGGTTAAGAGTATTAAGGGCAACATTAAGATCTGAGCTGTAAAAAGAAGATCAGAGGCCTAGAGTAAGCAGCCATAAGAAGGCAATTAAAACCACTCATTAAAGTCAGCTCAGTACTACAGCAAATCAAACTGCAATAATTCATATAATCTATGAGAATCTAGATGGGCATTTAGCCATGGGACAACAACCTTCTCCAGTACCTTGGACAGACAGGGCAATTTGGAAATGGGTCAATAAATAGACATAACTGTAAGATCAAGGCTCTGCATTTTCCAAAGAGGTTTCATTAACAGGCAGTGTGAAGGATGACAGTCATTTTCTAGTAGGCAGAGACATGATAATGATTTTGGTGACAGCAGGGGAAACTGCTACAATGGAACATTTCAATATTAGGTGTAAAACTAGGATCCAATGAACTGCAAAAGGAATTCACTCTAAAGAGAACACAGACAAGCTTAGTATCAGTAACTGCGGGAAAGTCACACAGCCAAGCTAAAGACTGGAGTGTAAAAAGAGGCAGATGAACAACAAAAAAGAGCTTCATTAATTATATGACTAAAGGTACTGAAAGTAGGAAAGTATGATTTCTAGTATTAGAAAATGTTGCTACTTTAATACATGCAGAGGGCTTTGAATTATACTCAATTGTACTAAACATATGTTTATGGGCCTGAAAAACAAAACACAGTGAAATGCAGTACTAATAGTTATATAGCTGTTCTTTGTTCTGAAAAAAAAGAAACAAACAAGTAACAACCATGAAATTGAACCAGTTAGGTTTTCAAAAGTGACTACAGAAAAATAAAAAAAAATCATGCTTATTGTAATTACATAGAGCACAAGAAATGTGTTAAACAAGAGGAGACCGTTCAGTCCATTAAGACATTTGTTTAGCTAATAGCTAAGCCATTTCAATATCTCATCCGGGTAATTTTTAATGTGTCAAGGATTCTGATTCAACTACATGACCTAGTAGTTTATGCAGACTTTTTGAGTAAAGATGTGTTTCCAGTATTAAATGCATTTCACCTTAATTTCCACTAGTGTCCTCAAGTATGTGATTTACCCTTAAGTGCACATAGGTGAAGTCACTGGCCAGTTCTTGGTGGTATGCTCTCTGTGCTTTAGTTGTGTCTCGGGTTGCTTGCTGAACCTTGTAGAGGAATAGTGCAAGGTCAGGATACTTTCCAAGGCTTCCAATATATATATATATATATATATATATATATATATATATATACACACACATACATATAAACATATATATATATTGTGAACTTGAACCCGGACACAGGCAGACGGACAACATAGTTTCACCCAACACACGTTTATTTACAAACTTATTTACAGTCATGTGCACAAAGCCCAGTGCCTCTTGCACCGATTCCCCCAATGTCCAGGCCTCACAGTTCCACTGCCTTCCTGGCCCCTTAAATAAGGACCCGGATGGGCTCCAGCTGCTTCCCGGCACTCCCCTTTGGACACACCCCTGTGTGGCGGAAGTGCCGGCTGCGCACCCGGAAGCCGTCCGGGTGTCCCCTGTCTTCTCCCCCCCAGCACTTCCGTCACACCAGGGTTCCTCAGGCATCAGGGCGCCGCCTGGCGGTGGCCACGGGCTCCTACAGGGTTGGGCTTCCAAGCCCTCTACCCGTGGCCCCCAAGGTAACCAGGACGGACGCCCCCTCGCGGTCTGGAGGAGGCACAAGCCCTCCTCTGGTCCTCCTGGGCGTCCCGGCCGGGCTCCAGCCCCGACCGGGTCCCACACTGGATACTCCGGCATCGGGGCGCCGCCTGGCGGTGGCCACGGGTCCCTACAGGGCTGGGCTTCCAAGCCCAGTACCCGAGGCCCCCAACATAACCAGGACGGACGCCCCCTCGCGGTCTGGAGGAGGCACAATCCCTCCTCTGGTCCTCCTGGGCGTCCCGGCCGGGCTCCAGCCCCGACTGGGGACCACAATATATATACACATACATACATATACATATATATATATATATATACACATATATAAGATGAGATCACAGTAGGAGGTTAGGGCAGTGTGTACGGGGGGTGAGTAAAGGCTTGAGTTGAAAATATTAACATTGTGAAAGACAATGACATGGGTGTGGAATACTGCAATTAGATGTACCAGTGATTACTTCTGCAAGATTAGCAGCAAAAGTGTCACTGCAGATAGCTGCATTAAACATATGGCCATGCTTGCGCCTTGGACAATTATGATTCTAGACAATTAGCAGATAACAAAAGAGATTCAAGAAATCAGTTATGGATAAGCATCGGGGTGCCTCAATATGAGAATTAAAAATCAAAATGACAAGAAAGGTTTTTGAAGGTAGTACTCAGGACAGCAAGAAGGATTAATGGGCAGTAGACAAGGACAACAGTCAATAGCTGAAAGAGAAGACATTTTAATATAATGTAGTCAAATAAAGAACTGGATAGAACATTCATTCATTACTGAGTCAGCTTAATCCAGTTTAGGGCTGCAGGGACAAGAGCCAATCGGAGAGTCTCAAGTGCAAGGTAGGAGCTTACTATGGGTGGGATGCAGCAGGGAACACACAAGAACACATCCCATTATCTTATCCAATTAGGCCTACCATGCATTAGAAAAAGCCACATATACATGGAAAGAACATGCAAGCTCCGCAGTGGACTAAGATTCAAAGTCATCACTCTATAGCTACCAAGTGCAGCTGCACATACAGCACAACACATACTCCTGAGCCACTTTGCCACCCACAGGTGGAATAGTTTCTGTGAAGCACAGCCAGTCTAAAATGTTTACTATTTACTGCATTTAAAGCCTGGCAGAGCAAACTCATTCATAAATAGTAAATAGTTGGAAATACAATGCAGAGATTCACATAAACATAAAACATCCATGCTTAGATCAATAGTGGAATCTGTAGAAGCAGTCTTTGGTTTGTTAACATCTCATTGTTTAATAAAGCAAATTTTATGACTCTTGACGGCTGGTACATAAGACTCCGTGACCGGATCCTCTGTATGAATAGTGATGTTTGTGAATACCAGGCTCATTAAGCAGGTGAAAGGAGCTGCAGTGTTTTTACAAAGTCTGAGATGTGCCTTTCAGTAAGATATCGTAATTTAAAGCATTTACAATGACTAAACTAATGAAATGGTCTAAACAGGCAAAACTGTTAGAGGGTCTCACTTCAACTGTCAGTTAATTAGCCAATTCCTTCTGCTGCTACCAAAACTCTTAAATAAAGCAGGTGTGCAAAATACAGACAAGTTAGGGGAAAACCCACAAATCTTCAATTACAAAGGGCAAAAACAGCAATTGGAGATCAATGATCAATAAAAAAAGCAGGAAGGAATGACAGAGACAGGAATGCAAAGCAACAGTGAATATAGCTATCTTACCTATTTACTGATCAAGGGCAATACAAAATACTGTGCAAATGCAGTGGAAAAATCCACTGTATGCCAAACTGAGCAGGGAGATTAATAAAGAGTCACTCACAGATGAGGAGATGAAGGGGAACAAGTAGATGACACACGTAGGCAAATAACAGCAACAGCAAACACTGCCTGCATCTGTTACCGTATATCCAATAAGACAACCCTGATACACTTGGCTAAATATGAAGACACACTGTTGCACTGCATATATTCCAGGCTAAAAACTTCCTTAAGTACACAAATGAAAACGTTTCCTTTTTTGTAAGTGCTGCAGCTAGTATGTGCTAGGGTGTTCTAGAAAAAAGTAGGCTGTAGAATTTTTACACAGATATATGCAGACAGACTGATAACCATGACACGTACATACGTGCAGACAGGAAGAAATAATAAAAAATCACACATACATATTTACACAAAGACAGGTACATGGTGCTGAGGCCAACCCACAGGCAATGGATGAAGACAGCCAGACATACTGAGGAATTGCACACATACTTCGTGGAATCCTACCAAACCCACAGTTTACAGGTATAGAAGGCCTTTCTGAGCTGGGTGATAGTTTACAGAGTGATGACAGCAACTACACTTGTCTGTAACTGGCATACTTTCTAGCTAAGCACAGCAAGGAAAAGCTGCTGTGCTTCTCTGAAATATTTTGCGCATTAAGGGAGACCAAAAATATAAGTAATACCATTATGACTCAGGTGAGGAAGAGAAGAGCCAAAGGTGATGCAGCTCTCTGTTTTGGTTTTGAAGTTTGCCATGGTTACATCACCAGGATGAGATTAGGGTTTAGGGCTCCTCTCACTCAGTCCCTTCAAATCTACACCACTAATCTGCCTGTTACCCTGACCTTCTCATCAATGTCAGCTACGCTATAACTGTAGTGCTTCAGGCACACACATTACAAGAGTTTCACACTCGCAACCAGACAACTCATCAGCTACAAATACAAGATTATTTATGTCCTAAGTGGATCTCTTATTGCAAAGGTCAGCTTCCCAAATTTGGCATTGCACTCAAGAGCTGCGAAGACATTAACAGAGAGTTCTCTTAACTAGAGTTAGTTTGCAACTTAGATATCAGAGGGTCAATAGGATCAGCAAGGCTCAAGTTTGAATTGTAGACTGGCACTGCCATGTGGACACAAAGAAAACATTTTCAGAAGGAATTCTTGTAACTGTGAACTTGGGCAGTTTATCATACCTCAGCTGCCCATCCACAGCAGATTTCAAACCATTCAGTAAATATTTATACCACTTTAAATATCTAGAATAGTCAATCTAGGTGTCCTGTATTCCACAACTCACTGTGCTGTTGTAATTTTAGAGCAGACCACTAGGTGTCTGGGATTGGCCTTTGAAGGTCATTAGTGTCACCACTAGGAGAACAATGCTCAGTGGCAAAAAAAAGTCAGGGGTGGAAAATATGTAGGAATAGCCCAGCAGAAGTTTGACTTAAATACCTACAACTGGGGGCAGGAAGTGAAATAAGTGCCTTTATTTTAACATCTTTATACCCAAATCCATACTACAGTGCAGGCTTCTACTAGGTAAACATCAATTTATGAAAAACATAATAAAATATGCTCTTTCTAAACCCCCCCACCCCCCCCCCCCCCAAAAAAAGAGAAGTGCAGTATAGTTCTGTTCTGAGAGACTGTTGTCTACAAGGTGTCACTAGTGTCAAAAGGCAGATACATTACTAGAGTAAGAAATTAGATTAAAACTCTACCCCAAAGTACTTAATGGCAGTGACCAGGTCATTATCCATAAAGGGACTAAAGGGTATTTAGTCCCTTGCACAGTAGGCAATGCTTTTTAAAGCAAGTAGGCACATACCTACTTGTGAGTTCTAGTGAATGTACAATTAAAAATGAGACTGAGAAAAAACTAAAACTTTAAATAGCGCTGAATGTGGAATGGTAGGGACTCCTAGATGCACAGGATGTGTGTATCAGACCAGCAACACCTCCTGGGGCTTTAACACACAGCATCGTCATTGGGGTGTCCAGAAAGGGCCACCAGACAAAAACTTTCAGACTGTTGATGAAAGGGGAAACAGTACTGCCCAATGAGCCATCCCTCTATCTATCTAACACACAACTCCTTGTATTTTGTCACACACAGGGAATGGCAGAAGACGGTTCAGCGTTCCACGATTCTTCGTGAAACTTAGAAAATGTACTTGCAATGTGCTAAGAAAAATAAAAAAAAAGACACCACAGGACTAGAAAAATCTCCTGTTTTTATGAATCTTATTTTTTGGCAATTCATGATGAAGGCAGGATCAGGATATGGCAAGAACCCTAGGAATCAAAAGCTCACACTTGCCAGACGTCAGAATTGCACATTGAGTTAAGTGATTTAATGAGGTGAATGTGCTTTTGAGGAACACATTAGGACCTGTGATATGAATGCAGCTGTGTTTGAATTCCACCTGTTATTTCAACCTTGTTTCTGATAAGATAAATCCCATCATGGCTAAACGGTTGCCATCGTTAAATGGAATTTCCAACAAAATAAGACTCAATGTCACAAGGTTAGGAATATCATGGAATTATTCCAGAAAGATGAGAAGTCTATGCAGGTAGAGGTGAACCATCAACTAATTTGCAACAATTACTGGAAATAACTCAAGGTTTTGTAGGCTAGTAACCCTAAGCCATACTTTCCACATATTGATGACTGCATGCCAAGATGAATTCAGACTCTTTTAAGGGCAAATGGAGGGTAGCTCACTTTAAAGCAAGTGTACCTAATACAGTAGTTATTAAATGTTGCGTATCATATATTGTACAAAGCAGACAGCTCTATCCACCATTTCTATGACTAATACAGACCAACAATGTAGCAAAGTTTTTGTTTCATGTGGGCCAACATAACAAAGAGAAACATTTCACATGGGGAGGGATAGTTTTGTTCTCAGAAGATAATTGAAGGCTAGTTTATAATTGGCAGGATCTATTGAAACAGTCAATACTCTCAATATCCAGAATTTAGCATTATGGGAACAGTAATAAGAATTTTAGATTTGTGAAATCATTTTGAAGAATCTCTCCTCCATCAATTCCTAGGCCAAATTTGGAGTATGTGGTACTTTGAACACCGAGAAAGCTCACCAGAGTTAAATACAATGTGCTCATGGTGTGAGGCATACAATCAGACTTGGACACTCTAATGCACACATTCCCAGACATTTTTTACCTGTAGACCAAGTATCTCTGGTATGATGGCTTTGCAAACTGCCACAACATGAACCATACACCTAATTCATTACTGGATTATTCCAAGTGAAATCAAACGATTTTCCAGAAACTTGTGCACTTCGGTCTCAAACAATTCTGAAAAAAATACCAGGTGTACCCATGTTCTCCAGGAGACACCCTGTAAAATTATTTTGACTTAAGACCAATACTCTTCAAAATAAAGCCAATTCTGTGAGGGGGAAGGGGTGTTAAATTTGACACTGCTTTATTTATTCATCAATTTTACAAGATAATATCTTAAAACCTAAACCACATAGCAGGCTCAACTGTTGCATACTGGTAGACCTTTATAGGTATAGCATGTAATGAAATCAAAATGTTTGGTCCAGATAACATCACTTGGTAAGAGCAGTCCTTCAAATAATGTAAAAAAAGTATTGTTGGTCTTTGGCTTTGCCATGTTTGGGTTTTAAGAAAGTATAATTCTAACTGATACAGCCTGATGAATTTTTTTCCATGTTTGCATACCCACACAGGGCTTTTCAAAAAAGTTATAAACAAACAAGAATCAGGGTTTGACCAGCAGACCTCTCTAATGTGAAAAAATCATTTTGGGCCTAATTTCCAGACTAGCTTAATGCACTGTGGGAATACCCAGACATTTTTAAAATTATTTTTCTGGTATCGTACATGGTCCCTTCTTTCTTAAAAACAAGTCTTACTTTTCTCAGGGGAATCGTTCATTTTTATTTCCCAATCTAAACATGGGTTAAATTCATCATTTGTCAGTAATAATAATCATCAAGTTCTTCATCACTAACTTGGGTATAGGATTAATAGAAAAAAATAAACTACCAAAGGCACATTAAGCACAACACATGAACAACTGCTGCTTGATTTATTATTAAATACAACACTAGTTATAATGAAGTGTTAACATCTTCACCAGGAATGTGTCCAATTTCATTTCTGTTTCAATCAAAGTGCAGACTGTAGGTCACCTTTGTTTCCGAGATCAAGATGGTACTGCCTCCCACTGACTGTAGTAGGTGCACTAAGCAGTGCAATGACACACTGTAATGGCATCCAACAATTATCTTCTTTAGGTGGCCAATGGAAAGACTGTGAAGGATAGTTTGGATGCATGAAAAATATTTGTCACAAATCACACCAGTCCAAAATTGTTCATCATACATGCACCCAACATAGCCTCCAAGAACACTGGCCTAATGTGAGGGGTGATGGGTGATCCATCAGGAATGTGATTGTGAGAGGGCAGGATCTCAGCTGCTGCTTCAGTGGTGAATATTCAGGCAGTCAATTGACTTTCTTCACCAGACACCTGACTGACTTTGAATTTGCCATCTTCTGTGGGGATGTAACAGTGGTATTCTTGAATATCAGGTGTTCTTTGGGCGATGAAGAATCACATTTTCGGTTCAGCAACATGAGATAGAACATCATCATTTGACATGAAAAAAGTTTGACATTTTTGATAACTTACTGATTGATAACTCAATGATTACCATTATTGACACATGGCATATTCTACCTATGTTTAGGATGGAAAAAAAACATGAAAGATTTATGCAAGAAAAATAAGGTTTGTATTTTGAGAAAGAAGGGACAAAGTAGAATAAATGAAAAATATTTTTAAAATTATCTGCATATTCCTACATGCCATTAGGAGGCTCTGAAAATGAAATCCAAAATGATTTTTTGGAATTGAGAGGTCTGCTGTTCAAATCCTGATAGAGTTTCTTTTCTGTTTATTGCTTTAACAGGAAGCCTATATAGTTATCTGAATAAGGAAAAAAAAAAATCAAAAATGAATGAATGAAATGAATGAATGAAGCCTGCTCAGTGGCTTAGTTCTGAGCTATGGACATGTGAAATTTGATGAAAAAAATGAGGCCAGATAAAATCAACACCAAACCGTCTCAGTAAACTGTCTGTATCTTGGAAAGTATTGATCTTTCATCAAAAATATTTTACAGGGTGTCTCCTGACTAACACGGAACACCTGGCAAATTTTCCAGAATATTTTGAGTCCGAAGTGTGTGGGCCATTGGTTGATTTGACATGGAATGACCCTACTTAAAAACATGCCACTAACACTTTTACATTCCAATAAAAAGTAACAAGTAGAGAAACAGTAATTTAAATATAATCACATTATTTTTGCAAAGTTTGGTTTGGATTTTTAGATGGTTTGGAGGAAGTTTGATTTGGTGCAGAATTATATGCTATGCACTGACACAATAGGTAACCCAAAATAAGCTATGGAACATAACCAAGTAAACAACAGCATGGTGCCAACAGGCAGACAGTATCAAAATGAATTACTGACAAGTAAACTACTGAGTAGCACCAAATGAGATGTCAAGTGACACAAGTGGCAAGTGGCAAGATATGGGCAATAAAGCTTCCCTTTGACTGGACAGTGATTCTAAAGACACTACACAAGTGGCACTAAATGAGCCATAGATTTCTAAAACACAAAAATATATATTTGTAGTAAATGAGTGCCTATTCAACACCAAATGTAGAACTGGCATCAGATGACCTATAGACTAACACAAAGGGAAACATAAAATGGCACCAGATGCGTTATAGTTGGAAAAATGTTGGGTGAGTGCCATCAAAAGAACTAAAATCCAGTAAGCTACAGCCTGGGACTAAATATGCATCTACTTTGTGCCAAATGTTTTTTTTTTTTTTTTACACTAAATGTCTTAAAAATGTCTATAAAAAAACTAAATAAGCTACAGATTAGGGCCATGTAGCCTACCATACCATACAGGATCAAACCAAAAACACCGGCACTTAAATGCAATCTAGTGGCACTAAACGAACTATGTTCTTTTGACCAAATGACATTCAGTAAGCTACGCACTGGCATCAAATAAATGACAGAATTGTATCAAATGAGCCATAAAATGGATGCAGTCAATGGAATTAAATAAACTATTAAGTGAGGCAAATTGAGTTACAAGCTGTCATCAAACAACCTACAAGGGGGTTGTTGTGATGTGAGATTTTGCATATAACTTGATAAATGTTTTGCATGTCTTTATTTATAATTTAGGCAATGTAATTTAGTGTTACTTTGGTGAGAGGTATTCATGTTTGCCCCCCCCTACGACTTTTCTTTGTAATTTTACGACAGGATTTGGGGGATGTGTCTTAAACCAGTTTGATGAGTATTTCTCTGCTAAAGTCTTTCAACCCCCTGCAAGGAAGCCAGGATGTTTAACATATAGCTTGGGGGGTTGCAGGTGTTAAGATGTTCTATTTCACCCATTGGTCTGAGATATGGCTGTAGGGATTGGACAGAAAACCTATAAATTTGCTTGCTCAAACACATTCTCTCTCTCTAACCAACATATGATGAAGAAGCATCTCTCTTGCTAACCTGTGATGATGAAGACAACACAATGAAGAGCACAGCTCAGCAGCCATATTGAACAGACATGTGGCTGAAAGCTGAGCACCAATGATACCTTAACTAGAGACATTAAGTAACTACAAGTCTGTGTGCCACCTGAGTTATGCATCACCATTTTATCAGGTTGTATGGTTGCCAATATTCAAATGCACTTTGCATTTTGTTATTATTTATGAATATTATCAGTAATACATTATTTTATGTGTAACTTAACTCTTGCTTGTCTTTTTACTACATCTAATTGCCTGAGGTTATAGATATAGAAGGGAAGGTGCGGATAAGTTATATACAGTGTTAAGTCTGTGAGATTAGGCATTCTAAGGCTACATATTAATAATACAATAGGGGAAAGTAGAGCAATATATATTACTCTACCAAGATAAAACAGGGGTGACGAATTATATATAAATTGCCAACAAAAAATATCAAACATAAAGCTTCTTTTGGGTGACACCCGGGCACCATGGGCCTACGATCATATTGATTGACTTTATAATTTGTTATTGTGGCAATTCAAGGACCATTTAGACAACATTAATACAGGAAGCGGACACATAAAAGAGGCAGCCTTTCTAAGCAATGCTAGCAGAAGGTTCTTCATGTTTGACAGACAGGTACAGTATACATGGGTCACGAAAACAGCAGCTGCAGCAATATATGAAAAAGTGAAGCATAAGTAGGGGAAACAGCTTTTAAGCAGCCTCAAAGCTATCACACAGGGTATTTCCAAAAAATCAAAGAGAACAGCTGACCTCAGGTAGTCATGTTGTTGAGGGGTGAAATGAACATAATGAATAAGTCAGCATCTTATTCCTATGTCTGAGGCTGCAAAGTTTACAGAACAAGACTATAAGAAATCTGTCCAGAAATATGGAAGGTGCTGGTTATTGTTGGGGTATCTTGGTTAAAGCTCCTGCTCAGTGTTGTTTAAGACAGACAAACAGTTTATACATAATGTCAGTTTAACGTGGTGGTCCCCTTTCCCAATAATTCAAAAAGACCTTAGGGTGTTTAGCAGTTACTTATTGGTCACAAGGCACAGTCTCTTTCAAGAATTCCAGAACTGAAAAGGAAATTGTTAACAACAGTAAATTGTTTATTTTGTCCTAGCCATGAAACAGTGGATCATCTCTTGGTTCACATTGAGATATTTGAGGAATTGTGTGCTATCTTTGTTTATGTGTGTTTTAGTAGCCCCAGGAAAACCTTGTAAGTGAGCTCCCATGAATGTAATGTAGAAGATGCTGCAAAAATATGAAGTTTCTATGCCCCTATTGCATGTCATTCAGTCCCTGAGGGCTGTTTCCATAAAAGTATGCCTAGGACTCCACCTAAGGGTTATTTTTTTCACTGCTTTGCTGTGATTTTCTTGCATATAATATATCAAGGAGCAATTGAGGAGTATATATCTTAGGGACTTTAAAGTTGCATAGCTTCCATTTAAAGTTGACGATGTCCTTTTGGGCTCATCTCTGAGGCAGAAGAATATTAACTGTTTGAAAATGAGATTCAGAACCTCCAACTCCTAAGTTGCAGTTAACAATGGCATGATCTTTATATATAAGAATAACAACAACTGCATCACGTTGAGCAGTTTCAGGTCTTGAAAACCTTTTTCTAAAGTGACAGCTGACTAAAACAAATGAATTGGTGTCGGGGCACCAATAAAGCAGGAGTTAAGCTCTTGGGTGATGTTCTGAGTTTTACTGGTCATGAGCTATCTAGATTTTGGAAGCATGGGCAAAAGCAGTCAATATCAGGTTGTTTAATAGGGTTTTTGGACTCACAAGCTGTGATAAATTCTAAAAGACGAATGTTATAATTGAGACACTACTTCTTCAGATAGAAGGCAGTTGAGACAACAAGCGATGGACATCTCCAATACGTTTATAAGTGAACCATAACAGAGTAAGTCAAAATCCTGCATGGATTACACATCTCAACGGGGCTGGGAGCGTCTGGAAGTTCTCCAAAAGGGAAATAGTCAGAAAACAAGATTAGATAAGATGACGTAAGAGCCGCTAATGCCAAGCACTCCTGGACTAGGCTGTCAACAGCTATAAAATGCACACTATGTACCCCAACAATATGTGGACACCCTTCCAGATTATTGAGTTTAGGTGTGTCAGCTGCACCCACAATTACCAGGTGCATAAAATAAAGCACGCTGCCATGCTATCTCCATTGATAAGCATTGGCAATAGAATTGGTCTTACTGAAGCGCTCGTTGACTTTAAATTTGACACTATCATAGGATGCCACTTTTGACACAATCAGGGCATTAAATTTCAGTTCCTCTAGATCTGCCCCAGTCAAATGTAAGTGCTATTTTAGTGAAGTGGATGCATATGGGACCAACAACAGCTCAGTCACAACATGGTAAAAAGCTCAAATTTATAGAATGGAGCCACCAAGCACTGAAAAGCATAGCATGTTAAAATCTCCAATCCTTTTTTCAGTCACTCACAACAGTGATCCAAATTGTCTATCAAAGCAGCATCACCAAAAAAACAAAGGCACTGGGAGCTTTATGAAAGGGGTTTCCATGGCCAAGCAGCTGCTTACAAGCCTGGAGTGATGTAAAGCATTCTGTCATTAGACTATGGATCAGTGGAAACATGTTCCCTGGAGTGATGAATCACACTTCTAAACCTGGGATTAGAGGATGCCAGGAGAATGCTACCTTCCATAATGCCAACTATAAAGTTTTGTGGAGTAAGGATAATGGTCTGGGGCTATTTTTCAAGGTTTGGGCTAGGCCCCTTGATGAAGAGTATTGCTAATAATAAAACATACAAAGACATTTAAGGCAATTTTGTGGCAACAGTTTGGGGAAAGTCCTTTTCTATTTCAGTATGGCTATGCCCCTGTGCAGAGAGCCTGGTCCATGAAGATATGGGGGAACTTGAGAGGCCTTGCATTGCACCCTGACCTCAACCCTATTGAACATCTTAGGGATGTATTGTAATGGTGACTGATAGCAAAGTCCTCTTGTCCAAGATTAGTACCTGATCTTGCAAATGTTCTTTTGGTTGAATGGGCACAAATTACCACAGATACACTCCAATATCTTTTGGACAACCTTCCCAGAAACATGGAGACTGTTATACCCACAAAAGTGGAGGTGGGTGGGGTGGGGGCAACTTCATTTTATTGCCAAAAGTTTTAGAAAAGGATATCCAGCAAGCTCATATAGGTGTGATAGTTAGGTGTCCACAACTTGTGGCAACACAGTGTACAAAAGGCACGCCACTGACATACAAGTCTGGCCGACTGACTTACAGTGCTAAGTACAAAACTACTGACATGAATGCGTATACTCTATCAGAATGCCATATTCAACAAAGCCACTAACCAGCAAGCTTAAATTAATAACCCAGTATGACAGTGTACACATCGGTCTGTAAAAGTTATTCACAAATAAAAAAGCAAAAATATTGGAGGGCCTGCACCATGTCTTAGGTCAGCTTGAACATTCCTGTGCTTCACTGGGGAGAAAGCAAAGCAGAAACAGATGATAAGGCTGGACGCATGACTGAGTGAAATCTATCCACTGGACTTGACTATGACCCCAGGCAGCTGGACACAATTTTAAGAGCAGCTTAATCACAAATATACACATGCAGCCACTTGAATCAGAGAAAGCAGCTCAAACAAGCAGGAACAGATGGAGAAAGGCTACTTCTGCACTCTGGTGGAATTTCTGGTGAAAGAATTTTAAACCACAAGTATTAGCACTCTTTAGTTCAAGAAGACAAGTACAGCAGAGGCTCAACACACTTGTCACTAGTGAGCTGCTGATTATCCTACAGGATAAAAAGAATTTGAGGTGAAAAATAAAATAAATAATCATGGTGCGGAACCAGATTATTTGCAACAAAATAAGAATAAGATAAATAAACCCGCACAGGACACGCTATTAAGATAGCCTGAGAAAAAAACTCCCTAATTTTCCCTACGACTACAACCACTTTAAAGGTGGGCAGTTTGGAACTTACCGTTGGCCTCTTGGGAATGGATATGGTTGACAAGAGGCCGTGGACGTGGGGGCCGCTTGGAGATGGTGATTGGCTGCCGTTTCCGGGGAGGGGCCCGTGGTGGAGGAAGTGGAGGTAGTGCTGGGTCCTCTGGGGGAGCAAAGAAGATCTGACAAAGAAGAAAAGAACAAATGACATTGCACACAAAAGCCCACATCGAACATTTCCATTTTCCTTGGCAGACAGTCTCAGCTTTGTAAGTGTATCCTTCATAAAACAGCAAAAAAGGTGGACATTTGATGGCAAAATGCTCAGCATTGCATCTGGATGTTTGAAAATATCTGCAAGATGTCCCAGTAAGTACAGAGAATTAATTTTATACAGAATTAGGCATCTAAGGGACTGGCAGGGCCACTGCAGAAAACAGCCCCTTAGGACACAAACAAAGTCAAAGCAGGTTAAGTAAATACAAACAAGCCCTAAAACAGAACTCACTCAGGCCTGAGCAGCATCTCGAGGCAGCCCTTTATTCACTCATGCCCTCACTCATTGAGCGAGACTGACAAAACGGTCTTGTACTGCTGTGCTGGCTGGCTGCTTTCCAGACCACAGCATGATGTCTGCAAATTTGTGATGATGTGTTGTATGATAAGTGCTGCATGAATAATTGGTTGTTCCCACTGTTTGAACAGAAGACAGCTGGGCAAACCTTCATCTGCACTGTATCTTCCACAGCTTTAAGTAGAGGAGCCATACATTTTATTTGACATAGCACCTTTATGCAGCTAATACCATCACCAGGCTCATTATAGCTTTCCTCCACACAAAAAATGATAGGCAGTGTACTAATACAAATAGTTGTAAATCCCTTGCCATTAGTCTTCTCTCACCTTTTCACAGTCTT
Organism: Polypterus bichir lapradei; assembly: GCA_026402145.1. Taxonomy (NCBI): domain Eukaryota; kingdom Metazoa; phylum Chordata; class Cladistia; order Polypteriformes; family Polypteridae; genus Polypterus; species Polypterus bichir. Next base: position 7,920,401 of record JANRMT010062790.1, on the reverse strand, counting down.
CAATAAGAATCTCCACAACTATGTTCTGGAACTTGATGTTTATCATGGCTGCCACTGTTTCTTCTTGTGCCCTCATCAAAGTTGGCCCAAAGATCACACCCATGTTAGATGCACTCATCAGGTTCTCTTCACAGCGACTACAGACACTAAAATAGGAGAAGAGAGGGAACTCTGAGCTTCACTTGGTACATGATAACTGCAAGAGAGCATCACAGGGCCCACAGCCTGGTACTAATGTATCCTTACACAGCTAGGTGTCTAATAAGCAGCTCCACCATTTCTCGATTCTTTTCTGGTAGTTTGTACACCAGCCAATGGATGGATCCCAACCGATAGTCAAGGTTGTCTGACTCTGAAAAATAAGCAGATGCTGTCACAACACAGAACGTCCATATTCAACATACAGTATCTTACAATACATGTTTTATTCTATATTGCACCTCTGACTGCATGTTCCATCACTTTAAAACACACAAGAATATACTACAAAGCAACACAAGACAACAAGGAACTACAGAAAAACTCTAATGTGGGAGGAACTTGAGGGTGCAACCTGGATTTCTTTATAAGAATCAAACTTCCATTATTATAATGTGTTTCTAAAGTGCTCCACTCCTAAACTGAAAAAAGATGCCCTTGACCACATGGTAGACAAGGATATCTAATATATAAAGCAGAGTCGATGTGTGTGTGTATGTATGTTTGTTTGTCCGCCATACAAATCTGCACCGGGTGTCCGATCGGCACCAAACTGGGCATGGGGCTCCTTTGTGACCAGGATAAGGTCATGGGGTATGTTTGGTTCGGAAAAATGTTCATGGTGAACCGCAGGGCACCTTTTCATCGACACAACCTTCGGCACACGTCCCCGTACTTATCATCGACAAGATGGCCGCATGTTCCAACAAACATTCACCGTGGCACCATCTAGCGGCAGCTTTGGTCTCTGTGCATCGCTCTTTACCCATGTTTCTTTAAATTGCCAACAGATGGTGGAAGTGTCCAAGTATGAGAAGGCCGACTGCTTTGATTGGGTGAAGAGCAACTGCCATATGGATGTAAAATGTGAACGACCCAGTGAGCGTGACCAGCTGACACACCCCGTTTCCACACGTCACACTCCCACACGCACTGATAGTGCTGTACAGTACACCCCCAAAATTCACGGGGGTTACATTCCTAGAGCACCAGCGAATTGTGAAAAACCGCGACTTTTGGATGTAGTAAAAAAATGCCTTTTAAATGCCTATTTTTATAGTTTCACCCTAAATACAGTATGCCCCCAAAGCACTTTAATTTTGTTGCAAACTCAGCTTAATACATTAATACATTACCTAAAAAATTACCTTAATACATTACCTAAAAACAGAATGTAAAGGTACACCCGTATACTGTACAGTACTGTACTGTTATGTTTCCTGCAGTGAAGAATGTAAAATACCGATGTTACCTCTATATGTACTGTAATTCATGCATGCGTGTTTTCTTTGGTATGCGCTGTAGTTTTCTTTGTTATAAGTAGAGTAAATACATAATAATTTCATTTAATTAAAATACAGAAAAATGTACGGGTACTCACCAATGATGAATGATATTGATGATGATGATGATGATGATGATGATGAAGTAGCTGTGTAGTACGATGCACAGGATTTAAAACTCCTCGGGTGGCGCCTCTTCTTCAGGCGCTTCAGGAGGAGTCATATCTTTGTACAGGTCTTCTTCTGGTGGGGTTTCGTGCTTGCTTTTCTTTATAGGTTTCAGGAACATTGTGATAGGAAGTTGCTACATTGTCTCCTGTAGCGAACTGCTGGTACAATTTCTGTGCTTTCTCATGGATGATGTTACTGTCCAATGGGATGTTCTTCCAGCAGTTTGTGATCCACAGTGCCAAGGCAGATTCCATCCTGATGATATTTTTATTCCTTATGGTCATTACCTTTTTGGCTGAAACTGAAACTTACAGATACGGTACTCCAGATTGCTGCTTCATTCTTCTTTATATAGCATACGGTGCTTTCATTAATGCCATAGTGGCGCGCTACTGCAGCATAACTTTTTAGTTTCCAGAGTAAATCCAGTAGTTCAACCTTCTCCTGGAGTGTTTTAAACTTCTTCTGGCGCTTAGGCTCAGTTCCTTAGAAGGTTCACGGCGATTCGACAACATTGTGTGTGTTTAAGAATAACAAAACAATAACAAAATGGAAAACATGAGGACACTCAGCTGGAGACAGGTCACAAAGCAGCAGTCAATCATCAGCAAGGAGAAATGAATAACGCTCTCGGATAGGCTACTTTCACCATCCCAAACCGCGGTGGTAAAACCCACTCACCTGGAGACGTGTCACATGGCAGCAGTCAATCAACAGCAAGGAGAAATGAATAATGTTCTCGGATAGGCTACTTTCACCATCCCAAACCGCGGTGGTAAACCCACTCACCTGGAGACGCGTCACATGGCCGCAATCAATCAGCAGCAAGGAGCAATGAATAACACTCTCGGATTGGCTACTTTCACCATCCCAAACTGCGTTTCCCTCGGCGGTTGCTTCCTGTTCTCTCTATAGTACAATATTGCCATGAAAAAAAGCCATAAAAAATTGCAGAGGATATTTGCGCTTTCCACTAACAATTAATAGTTAGCTTCTAAGAAAAAATCCGCGAACGACTGATTCCGCGAACCCTGAACCGCGACTTCGCAGGGGTCTACTATATTTCATTCGCCAACGTCCGTTATATGCAATCACATTTGAACAGAGACTCGCCTTAAAAAGACGCCATCCTTCCCCCACCATTTTCCCCAAACGCAGCACTGGTTGTATGTCACTTCTCTCTGTAGTTACCATCGCCAACGTCCGTTAGATAGCATCACGGTTCAACACAGACGCTCCTTATAAACAGAGCACCCCTCCCCGCCATTTTTTCCCCCAGTACGGTTTCAGTGCTACCTTTCTCACTGGCTTTCCGTATTTGTAGTGCTATTTGACCGCTTTCCGACTGACAGTACGATTTCAATGTTGCTGTTTCTGACTGACTGCTGCTATTTGTTCGCTTTCCGGCGTATTGTAAATAACGTAAATTCATCTCACTGTGGTGCTTATTCCATATGTAATACCATGTAACAGATTATAATTGTCCTGCTTTTCGCTAATATACCCATACCACCGAAAAAAAGACGTAGAATTGGAAGGTCCACTTCAGATGCCACAACAAAGTCTATTTCAAGCCCGTCTCAAACGCCACACCACACAGGATCCAGAGTAGAGGAGCTTACAATAAAATGTCAGTCAGAAAATTGTTTGTTCTGTTTCTATGTTCTGTTTCTTTCATTTGGGAAATTCACCGGTTATAGATTCCCGGGCAACGGCGGGTACTACTGCTAGTACTTCATACAGTAGAATGTCGATCATCCAAACTACCTGGGACCAAGGCTGGTTTAGGTATCCAAAAAGTTTCAGTAATCAAACATATATTTATATTAAATAAAGTGTAATTAAGCCAACATTTAAATTGTTATAGGCAAGGTTACTAGTAGGGCATTTAGAAATTTTACATACTGTATTATGAAACAATGCATACAGTATTATATTTACTTTAAACTCATCTAATTATTTACATGGTTTTAACTATGTTTTTTTATATAAACTGAAATAAAAAAACATAAGTAATTGCACACAAATAAGACTGTAATGAATCTAGCAAAAGTTTCTTTTTAAAATACTGCATGTAATCTTGAATTTTTCTTTGAACATTGTCTATTTTTCCCAGCGAGGCCTCTCATCCAATTTAACAGCAGTATCTATTTATACTATCACGCACACCATGCCATTGCAGCTTCTATCCATTACCACTATTATTTTTCACCTCATTTGCAGTCTTTTTCTCCATGTGCAAAAGCTCAGTGAAATGTACTCTGGTACAGAGCATTGACAGACAGGTGCAGGTTGACAGCAGGTATCTGAATGCATTTTTGGGGTGTTTCTTCTCTATTGAAATCCAAGGGCCTGAGTGCAGGGGTGCCGATAAGTCTCCAGTAGGATCCTAGATTTGATCAGCTTATGAAGTTAAGGAAACTGAGTGCAGATGGTCTTACATCTGATCCAAAATGAGTGGAAAGAATGTGCAGGCACGCAGTGCATGAGGAAGGTGTGAACATGTGGTGTTCCATGGAAGGAGCAAGATCAGAAGGCATTAGAGAGCTGGTCTGCAAAATAACCCCTAGGGAGCAATATTCCTTGCTTTTCACCCCAAACAACTTTAAGCCCCTCCCAAAATTATGCTTAGTGTGGTTTGCGTTTTGCAATTGTGAAATGAAACATTGCTGTTTTGCTCATCACTAGCTAAACTTCATGTATCTCAGAGCAAACACTGAAAAATCAATAAATTAGACAGCAGGAGTAATACTTCAGTATAACAACCAGTGTACTAAAAAGATACTGTCATTTCTTTTTTTTGGTGGTGTTGGTTCGAACAATTGGTGTTCAAATTATGGATGCAAAACTGTATTTAACACATTATATCCAGAAAATAAGCTTACTATGATCTATAAACCTAAAATACCATGCATCATCAGTCCCACAATGTCTTTTCCCCTGCAACATTGCGCTGTATGAAATGTACTGGACTGCGGTCAGTCATGAAAGATGCTATAAAGAATAAAAGACCAATGGAACACTTTCAACGTGTCCATGAAATGCTTTTCATGGAAATAATGCCTTGAAATAATGTGTGCTGTAGCCTGCAGATCTTCTGCATTTTCTTCATCATAACAAATACCTATTAATTTAACACTATTGGCTAAATTATAGATAGAAAGACATCCTTTTGGGTCTCCCTAGCATTCAACAATGTCTGTTAAAATTATTTCACAGTTACTGTGTTTTGACAGCAGATGGAAAAAGTTGAACCAGGTATTGAAGATTTGCTAAAAATGTCTTAGACGTTAACATCCTTTTGGGTGGAATCCTTGACTCATCATGAAGCTCAGTGTTTGTTAGGTGGCACCACAACAAAATTCTCCAGTTACGCTTTATTGCATCACTTGAGAGAGAGAGAGAGAGAGGGGTTAGAAGCACGCGCTGATATAGCGCATTGCCGCACCCACCACATGACAGGGGATTAAAGGCATGAGGGGGTAAATCTCTTTAGTGTAGGGAAAGAAGCCCCATCAGTGTTTGGTATGAAATCAGTATAAGACGACTTACAGGACCTGCTTTCAATTTGAATACAAGATAACACGTAGTTGTGCCAACCACTAAGAAGTAGAGAACCAAAAAAAAGACAACCCTCACAGATCTACAAAGAAGATGTAGAAGCAGAAGAAGAAGAAAAGAAGCTAATAAAAAGCTCAGCTTAGGAAAAGAGCAGAGAAAGCAGCACAATAAGGGGTGCAGCTGCCGTGTGAGAAGCAACATCCAGAACGTCCAGCACAGCATAACAAACCAGCCGAGGCAGCGTCTGCGGTTAGCATTCAGGGATTTTTCACTTGACTTTGATTCAAGGAGGATTTTATTCAAAATGATGGTTATGCAAAAAAAAGCACATTAAATAAGAAAATGTGCCACCATAAGTGCAATAAATTAATTTGCTTCAGTTTGGACAACTGCACTTCATATTATTATATAACACCCCACAGGCTCCAAGCAGAAGAGCATATGCTGGACTGTGAAACTCTTCAGATGTGCCCTGCTACAAACATTTTACTAGTGTAGTGGCTCGATGTCTAAATGGGAACAAATTATCAAAACATCATATTAATTACGTGTGGAAACAGGCGTTTTGTTGAGAATGGCAGCCAAAATCAGCAAACTCCACACGACGCAGTGCTGAATAAGAAAATGCTGGGCATCGGCTAATAAGTACAGCTGCCAAGTTCACATTTAAAAATGTTAGGTTCTCTTTCTTTCCATTACTCCTGCCTCCAACATCCCAGTCATGCATGTGCAGGCACAAACTCACGTGCAGGTACATATCCATATAAACAAATAAACATTAAGACAATTTTTCTTTTAGATATTTGACAGGTAACAGTAGAATTGTTTTGATCGACTGCTAAAGGGATTTGGTTACAGGGACACAGTGTGCCAGTGTAGAGTACTAATCAGCAGTCTGGGGGAGTCTGCAAAACAGTGTCTTAGTCATATGGCCACACACACACACACACACAAATACAAACTAAGGGCATACATGTAACATGAGTACACACATATGTGCATTCAGAGTATGCACTTTGAGGGATTTCACATGAAAATATTTATATACTAATAACCAAAGTGGAAACACAAGACACAAGCCTAACCCCCAACCTGCCGAGCAAGCATGTTTAATATGTGCAACAATAAAATCCCTTACACACGTTAATGCAAACATTAGCAATGTACCATAAAATCATATGTATATGAAAAGAATAAGTACATAAAAAATTAGGAGTACGCTACAAATAAAGGCTCATATCCATCCATCAATCCACCCAAGGGTATTAAAGTCCATCTTAAAGCCAAGTATGGATGAGACTCTAGAGTACTACTGGGCATACACACTCATTAAGATTAAGACAAGGTAGAGATATTCATAAGCTTAACGTACATCTTTAGAATGTGGGAAGAAAATTGATAAAAATAATGTGGGCAATAGATGGAAATGGAAACCCTACCTGACAATCTGGGGCTCTGAGCTAGTAGCCCTAACCACAGTGCTATCCCTCTGTATACACTATACACAAAATGCACAATAACTTTGACATTCTGATGTGTTCATATGCGTAAATGCTACAACCATGAAGCTACAGGGGAATATACAAAGATACTGTACATGTAAACATGCATATTGGCAGATGTCAAACAAGGATAAATGCATGCATGTACTGTATATACAATGGTTGTACTGAAAATAATGCCTGTTTGCCATTTTCTCCCAAACTATTCATGTGATACTTTTACACCACCAGACAGAGCAACATGTCTGACCTAATTTCTGTATTTCTAGGTGTGGACCATGGATATGAAGTAGAAACAAAGAGCAGCCATTGATTTCTGAAACAAAGAAGGATGTACTGCTGCTGAAATCCACAAAAGGCTCAGAAATGTGCATGGTGAGGCGATAATTGATGGGAGCAATGTGTGAAGATGGGTGAACAAGTGTAGAGAAGGTGAAACTGGTGCTGAAGACAAACCATGTAGTGGAGGACCATCGACAAGCAGTCACCATGGAAAGCCAAAAGGGGGTGGACAACATGATTCTTGCAGACCGGTGTATCACAGTCCAAGAAATTGTTGGGGAACTTAACTGTGGTCACCATGCTCTCACCCAGATTATCTACAACTACAGACACAGGGACGTGTGTATCAATTGAGTTCTTCAACAGTTATCAGCTGATAATGTGTGTTTGGAACTGTCGGCAGCATTTGAAGCCCATAAAGAAACCTTTTTTGAGAATGTTTGCACTGGTGATGAGACCTGGGCATACCTGCCACAGGGTCCTGTACAAATGGGATGGTCAGTGGTGCTACATCTGTCTTACATCCCCAACCTGACATGGTCAGACTTTCAGATGAAGAAAAGCCTTCAGGGACAGTGTTTCAATGATACAGGCGAAGTAGAAAAAGCTGTCCGATGCTGGACCTGAGACAGCCCAAAAGAGTTCTTCCAAATTGTACTTGACAAGTGGGTTCAAAGGTGGCATAAATGCATCACCACTGCTGGAAAGTGTTTTGAATAGTGCCATGTTATAGACAGAGTTACTCTACATATGTGAACTTCCCCTTGGGATTAATAAAGTATCTATCTATCTGTCTGTCTGTCTATCCATATGTATGTAGTTGCACATGTCTCGTGTTGTTAATAAGGAGTTATGACCTGACTAGCATTACTTTCATTACAACCTTCACATGATCAGACAGGAATGATTGCACACATATATAAAAATTTGGTGGCTATGACCTGACGAAGACTTCTACACAGTGCTGCTTCCCAGTTCAACACAACTGCCAGTCACTGGCTAAAAACTGCTGGCACAAAGTTGTAAGCTGCTCATGGGTAAATAGATATCTTGCCTGTAGTACATGTACTTACACATCACAGGCTAAATTGACTGTATAAATGATAGAAAAATCTGGGTTTACATAAAATATTCCTGTTTTATGCTTCCATTTTATTTAATAAAAAAAACAAAAAAATAATTTACTAAAATGAAGTTATATGTTTTAATATATTCTTGTCTATCATGGTGCCAGAGATGCATTGCATGTTGCTTGGACATGCAAGTAAGAATTTCACTGTACTCTGACACTACAACAAATGTATATGCTAACGCACACAGAATGTTTACCCACAACCCCTCTTTGAATCTCATGTGCCAGCCATTTAACCCATCTGTCCAACAACCTTTACACTAGAGGCCTGGCCCTTGGAGGAGTTTTTTGGAGCAGGGTCCCTGGATGTGCAGTCATGTTGAGAAGAACAGCATTTGCTTTCATTCAGAGTAACTAGAGCTGCTGTTCATGGCCAGAAAGAAGCAGACAGAGACACAGGAAGTTGGGTCCTGAACAAATCATTGAAGACACATTCATTCTTCTGAAATCTGCATGCTTGAATTCTCTACTCTTGCTAACAACCCCAAGCTGGATTAAATATAAAACAGGATCTATGGGGCACTTTAGGACAATACTGTAACAGTGGTGGGTTTATGAGTTGAGAGCCTTTGTGAAGACACGTATATTGTAAACTGGATAGAACAATGAAATTTCATTAGAGACCATCATTGTTTTCCTCTTCAAATACCAGGTGTCTCTTATTTTATATAGCCAGTTGAATTCTCGTAGGCAGAGAAAACTCAAAAACTCTCATTTAATGAAGAAAATTACTTGCTATTTTACAAGATTTAAGACTCATTCCTGTTGCCCAAACACAGCACTTCAGTATTCATTTGAAGTTCTGACATGGGCTCAATGAGGCTAGCAAACAGCAGCTGGGAGAAAAATCGAGGATGTTTAAGAAATGTACACATCTATCCTGGCTCTGTGTAACAGAAATCCAGGTATTAACGCCAGCAGCACACTGAATTGTTTCATCAGTTTACAGCATCCCTCTCATTCAGATCATATTTCTGTCCACACAGCTGGATTGATATGCTGCTACTCTAGCATGACAAAAGCCACTTGTAGCACATGATAGACCACTCATGCAAAATGTACTGAAATTGCTTGGGCTTGATGAAGCAATGTTTCTTATACAAAGAGCCTTTCTCAAAGCAATATTCACGGTCCCCACACTCTTTGGTTTAATGGGTATATACTCTATGACACATTTGACCAATAGCAAAAAGATACTGCAAAAATACATTTAGTGTTAGTTGGTAAACAGAATCCAACTGTCTATTTTGCATAAACGGAGCATATTCTGGCAGCCCAGTGATTATCACAGCTGCCACACAGCTCCAGAGTCTTTATTTAGCATTCTATCAGGCACAATTTACTGTATGTGTGGACCTTACACAATTATCCTATTTCAGTATGGGTTTTTCTTTGAATACAGCTATGTTCCTATTTTTGTTATTTTAATTGTACAGCTTAAACTGGCCCCTTACAAACAAGTGAGGGTGTGTAGACAATAGACACAAACATGCAATAACCTAATCCAAGACCAATAATGAAATAAACATAGCTATAATTTTTATTTATTCATACAGTATACAGTGCATCCGGAAAGTATTCACAGCGCATCACTTTTTCCACATTTTGTTATGTTACAGCCTTATTCCAAAATGGATTAAATTCATTTTTTTCCTCAGAATTCTACACACAACACCCCATAATGACAACGTGAAAAAAGTTTACTTGAG
>JANRMT010062790.1:7883951-7910163 GCA_026402145.1 Polypterus bichir lapradei | reverse complement strand
AAGTCTGGGCTCTGGCTGGGCCACTCAAGGACATTCACAGAGTTGTCTTGAAGCCGCTCCTTTGATATCTTGGCTGTGTGCTTGGGGTCGTTGTCCTGCTGAAAGATGAACAGTCACCCCAGTCTAAGGTCAAGAGCGTTCTGGAACAGGTTTTCATCCAGGATGTCTCTGTACATTGCTGCAGTCATCTTTCCCTTTATCCTGACTAGTCTCCCAGTTCCTGCCTCTGAAAAATGTCCCCACAGCATGATGCTGCCACCACCATGCTTCACTGTAGGGATGGTATTGGCCTGGTGATGAGCAGTGCCTGCTTTCCTCCAAACGTGACGCCTGGCATTCATACCAAAGAGTTCAATCTTTATCTCATCAGACCAGAGAATTTTGTTTCTCATGGTCTGAGAGTCCTTCAGGTGCCTTTTGGCAAATTCCAGGTGGGCTCTCATGTGCCTTTCACTAAGGAGTGGCTTCCGTCTGGCCACTCTACCATACAGGCCTGATTGGTGGATTGCTGCCGAGATGGTTGTCCTTCTGGAAGGTTCTCCTCTCTCCACAGAGGATCTCTGGAGCTCTGACAGAGTGACCATCGGGTTCTTGGTCACCTCCCTGACTAAGGCCATTCTCCCCCGATCACTCAGTTTAGATGGTCGGCCAGCTCTAGGAAGAGTCCTGGTGGTTTCGAACTTCTTCCACTTACGGATGATGGAGGCCACTGTGCTCATTGGAACCTTCAAAGCAGCAGAAATTTTTCTGTAACCTTCCCCAGATTTGTGCCTCGAGAAAATCCTGTCTCGGAGGTCTACAGACAATTCCTTTGACTTCATGCTTGGTTTGTGCTCTGACATGAACTGTCAACTGTGGGACCTTATGTTGACAGGTGTGTGCCTTTCCAAATCAAGTCCAATCAACTGAATTTACCACAGGTGGACTCCAATTAAGCTGCAGAAACATCTCAAGGATGATCAGGGGAAACAGGATACACCGGAGCTCAATTTTGAGCTTCATGGCAAAGACTGTGAATACTTATGTACATGTGCTTTCTCAATTTTTTTATTTTTAATAAATTTGCAAAAATCTCAAGTAAACTTTTTTCATGTTTTCATTATGGGGTGTTGTGTGTAGAACTCTGAGGAAAAAAATAATTTAATCCATTTTGGAATAAGGCTGTAACATAACAAAATGTGGAAAAAGTGATGCGCTGTGAGTACTTTCTGGATGCACTGTATTTAAGAGGAAGCATAAAATAATTTTTAGATGTTGGAAAATCAAGTAACTCTCCTCCATAATCATGGAGGACAAATCTTTCACAGAAGAAGTATAAGCAAGCAACACTTATCGTGTCTGCTGAAAAAGAGAAAAAATGAATTTATTGGGTTGCTGGGGGTTAGTAAGTGGAAGATAGTGGAGCACAACAGGAAAAGACAGAGTCAGAAGATGCAGTAAACCTGGAGAACAAAGTGCTTCCTGAAGCAAAACACAAAATCAAAAGAACACCAAATGCCTTGGGGTCAATAGCACGTCCACCATTTCACTTTGCACCCTTGAGGGCTCAAATACATTTCTTTCTAACTGTTTTCATTTTTTATGGGTCTATGTGGCTTCACTGCACTACATTTGCTTATCCTGAACTTGTAGGGATGCTGATTGCATGGTGCCCTTGTCTGCTTTATTATTATTTTTTGTAAAGAGTCCTGTGAATGCAAGCCCTGTGGAGACTACCATATTATTTGTCCTGATTTATTGTTATATTTTCTTAATCTTATGTCATTATACTTCAAGAGACCAAGAGACAGCAATGCTGAACAATAATTTAGTTTCATTTTCTTCATTTTTGATGCCCATGGTTATTCTCCTGGTTTAAACTGGAGAAATGCTTTCTGAATATATGTTTGCATAAAACTTAAGTTATCTTCTGTTTCCCATGACTCTAATGATTTCTGATCCACTTAAATGGATCTTTGACTGTGGCACAAATCACAGCAGGATGAAAAAAATAAGACACACAACACACTGTCTATCCAACCCATTTCTGTCTGTTGGAAGTATGGACTAAGCTGGTATCCCTGCAAACCTGCAATGCGATAGGGAACCATACTCAAAGACGTTTATGTTGTTTTCATTATAGATGCCAAGACAAGCACAACTTGTATAGGAAAACTGATATTTCCTGCTACAAGTATAAAGACTCTGGCATAGCCAGAAAAGAAGAGTGAAAAGCCCAACACAGTTCAAACTCTGAAACATTATTAGGTAAGTAAAAACTAGCTCAGTCAGACCAGCATGAATGAAGCTAGCTTAAGTAAATTCCATTCATATATGAGTCAAGAGACAATGACCACCTCACCCAGTCTGTGCTGACTGGCAGACCAATTCCTATCACTCAAGGGATAATAACAGCATTAGCATTCCCTGTTTAAGAATGGGTGGGTGCTGATTCAGAGTGTCACCCTTCAGGTTCTTCTCAGGTATGTGATACCACCCTGGGTTGAGTGGGGGGACTGCTACTAACTGTCTTGTCTTTTTCTTCTTGCACAGTGTAGAGAAACTGCCCAGTGAAGCCAAATGACTGCCACTTCCGGGCTCTGGGCTACAAAGTCACAACCGCCCAGAAGGAGGTGTCACTTCTTTCCAGAGTGATCATAGCAAAGGAGCTTCACAACCTTTAGATAGCAGAAGAAACAGCCATAACTATACCAGCCACATTATTCTGATGGCCACAGTTTTTGTCTCCTTTTTAGGCGTTTTTTTTGTTAAGACTGTTAAGTAAAAAGGGATGGCCGTGTTGGTGCACCAAAATGTATTTTTGTTTGAACCTGTCATTCCCTTGGACAATCACAAAAGATATGCTCAGCCAGTCTAAACTATACTATTAATAAGGAGTACTCTGTCAGCCTCTCTATACTGATGCTGAAAAGAATCAATTCAGCCAATTTCTTATATCAGTAGAGACAGGATTATCGCTCTCAGCCTCCAATTTACGGCAAAAGAAAAGGGACAGGCTTAAACTGTATGAACCATGCTGCTATTGTCGAAGCATCAGCTCTATTAGTCTTCTTACACTGGTAGTGATTTGGATTAGTTCTGCATAGTCCCCTTCTATGAGTAGTGACACAGATCCTCTCTGCCACGTTCAACATATTGATTAATAGAACTCTTTCAGCCTGCCTCCCTATACTAGTACAAAGAATGAGCTCTGGCAGTCAAGCATGCTGCTAATGTGGACAATTGGCAGCCAGTTTGAACCATATTGACATTGTAGTAGAATCATCCTCACCAGTGTCCATATATTGATGGTCATAGGAATCAGTTCAGCCAATACAGCCATTCTAGTATTAACAGGGATTGTCCTCACAGACTCTCCCCACTTACAGTGCTATGTAAAGGTTTGGGCACCCCTGATAAAAATCACTGTATCAGTTTGTAACTTGATAAGCTTAAAAGGTAGCAACTTCATTTCAATATATTGTATACCTTATGGAAACAGCAACATTTCAGTAGTGAAATATTTTTTATTGGACCACCAGAACCAGTTTAATGTGCATTTAAACAAAAATAGGCAGGTACATAAACTTGGGTGCCCCAAAGGAATATTCCCATTAATATTTGGTAGAGCCTACTTTTGCTGAAATAACAGCCTGTAGACACCTCCCATAACCACTGACAAGTCCCTGAACTCTGGCTGGTGGTATTTTGGACCATTCTTCCATACAAAATGCCTTCAAGTTCAGTCAGGTTTGATGGCTTCCAAGCGTGGACAGCCTGCTTCATGGTCTGGAATCCCTACAGATTTTATTTTTTTTTCTCCAGCCGTCTGGAGTTTTTATTTTGTTTTTTCTGTCCCCCCTGGCCATTGGACCTTACTCTTATTCGATGTTAATTAATGCTGCTTTATTTTGTTTTCATATTGTGTTTATTTTTCTATTCTTTATTATGTAAAGCACTTTGAGCTACTGTTTGTATGAATATGTGCTATATAAATAAATGTTGTTGTTGTTGTTGTTGCTTCAAATCAATCCATACATTTTCAATGATGTTCAGGTCTGAGGACTGGGATGGCCATTCTAGAACATTGTACTTGTGCCACTGCATGGATTCCTTGGTAGATTTTTAACAGTGCTTTGGAACATTGTCTTGCTGAAACATCCAGCCCAAACGTAATTTCAACTTTCTGACTGACTCTTAAACATTCTTGTCAAGTATCTGCTGATACTGGGAGGAGTTCATGAGGCCCTCATCTTTAACAAGGTTTCCAGTACCTGTGCTAGCCACACAGCCCCACAACATGACAGACCCTCCACCAAATTTTACAGTAGGCAGCAAGTTCTTCTCCTGGAATGCTGTGTGGTTTTTATTTTTGCCATGCATAGTGCTTCTGGAAATAACTTTACCTTTGTCTCACCTGTCCACAGTATTTTTTTCCAAAATGTTTCTGGCTTGTCCAGATGCACTTTTGCCTACCTCATGCACTTTTCTTGTGGTGAGTACTGAGAAAAGGCATTTTGCATGTCACCCTTCCACAGAGCTGTTCCCGGTGCAAAGTGCACTGGATTGTGGAACAATGTACATGGCACCATCAGCAACCAGATGTTCTTGTAGCTCTCTGGAGGTGGTCTGTGCCTTTCAGATATTTTTCTTGGCCTACCACATCTTTCCTTCACAAGGACTGCTCTTGCGGCCTTCCATTTCCTAACTACATTTCTGACTGTGGAGAGAAACAGTCCAAACCTTAGTGATAATTTTTTGTACTCTTCTCCTAATTTGTAACAACGAATTATCTTAGTTTTTAGGTCAGTAGAGAGTTCTTTAAAGGTTCCCATGTTGCCACTCTGTAAGAGAGAACCACGGACAAGCACAACTAGCATATACCTATGCTAAATAACCTTTTTCATGATTGGTTGCATCTGTCTTTGTAGTTTAAGGTCTAATGAGCTAATCAAAGCAATTTTGTGCTGCAGCCTGTCAGAATTAAATGACTACAGATCTTCATATTAATATAATTAAAAGAGTGCCCAAACTTTTGCACATCCCATTTTTTTACATTTTATTTTATTACATACAACTCAATAATGCTGCACTAAAAATTTTGGTCTAATAAACAGCCCCTTATCTACATTTCTCTAGTACAAAAATGGCATATTGCTGTGATCTTCTCTTATGCAGACAGAGCAAATTATCATGCAACCTCAGAGGTATGCCCAAACTTTTACACAGCACTGTGCATCATTATGAAATATGAAACTAGCTGAGCTTATTCAGTTTGTATGATGATTCAGGCAGAACCAATGCTTTGTTTTGTTTTTTTAATTTTTAACTTGAACAAGTGAATAAGCCCTAAATGCACATATGTGTCTATGGGTGGAGCAGGTCGCCTGACTGAGCTAATCATAGCAGATGCCTTTGGTTCATGGTTCCATGCAAGTAACAGAAATCTCTGAGGATCTCCCAGCTGGCAGGCCAGCTGCTAGGGATTCTTTCCACATCAACTTCTGCACTGGATGACTGAATGCTTGATGTGTGTTATGTTCTGACTAGACTAGACTAGTGCTTTGAGTGCTGATGCCCCACTTTACATTTACACTTCATATACCCAAGTCATACCCAAATGTCTTTAAAATGAGCTACATTGTTCCTGAAAAAAAAAGGAAATTCAGAAGCAAATTTAGTAAGGACTTACTGGCAGCTAGAATGAGATCTCGATTGAGTTTGTACGTCATCAGCGGCTCTGACAGACTCCTGAAATTACAATGCAGAGCAGGTGAGTGGAAGCTGAGCAGCATGGGGCATTCTCCACCAGAACACTCTCCCCACCACAGTCTTTTTATTTTCTCTTTATTGAAGGTTTCTAGTTTTTACAAGAACACAAGAACCAGAAACCAAACGTATAAAACTAACACTTAAAACCACTCAGTGCAAATAAAAAAGATTAAGAAGGTTCTTGCAGAGTACTGCAAGGGAATCCCCGCTGAACAACAGCCAGTGACAGGAGGATGCTGTCCAGCCAAGGAGCAATGAAACTCACCGCAAGTAAAACTTCATTGAGCTTGTAATGGTATTCACATCCCAGTCCCCACTTTGAAGGTCAACATCTCCTGGGCACTTTGGGTCTGTGGAAAAAGCACCGCATTAGTTTGCAAAACTCAAGCTGGAGCAGGGTGTGATCAAAACTCACTATCTTGCCCATACTCCTATTCTGTCCTAGCATTCTCTTTTCTCTGCTTTTTCCACCTCTCATGGCTGTGTCCCTTTCCTGCCTTTATGCCTCTTACTCTAACTATGCTCTTACTTGGTGCTGCACAGTAATGTGCATCTCGGGCAATGACTCATGATGATGAATCTGACCATTAGATTATTATCATTTATTTTTCATCTCGCCACCTATGTAGTGTTTTACTGCTATGATTTGCTCTCACCTGGCGCATATTTGTGCTATCCTGTCCTAGTCTTCCCTTTCCCATCCCCTGACTTTGTTCCCTCCATTCCAGTCACCACAGCACACAAATTCACTACAGTCTCAGTGTAGCAAGAGGCCTGCCAGAGATGGCTGCTTAAAACATAATGTCACACAGGCCGCACACAGAGTGTTTCTCTGAGGTATGAAAGCCTACGGCTCCTTAATCTTTTAAGCCAGAGTAATCCGAGAGTGGAGGTTGCTGCCTGCTGCACCATCACATATTCCTCCTGTCTGTACTTTAACTTGTAGCTGTTATTGTGCACTGCAGAGAGTGAAAATAAAGAAAGCCTGCACATTATGGGGTGCATAACACAGATTTGCAAACCTAGAGAAACTGGCATTGTAATGCATTGTGTCTTACAGAGGTGACCAGCAAATAAAGTTTCTACTTCAACAAGCAGATTGAAACTACAAACTGAAAGGAAAATGTTCTACACCAACCTGTGGCTACCAGGTGGTTTGGAACATTTAGTGACTGATTAAAAATAAAATACAAGTACTAATGTAAAGCGGATTTCAGACGTTTTGTTTTCTGAGTAAATAATAAAGAAAGGTGCAAAATATCTCTATGGGCATTCAACAGCAGCTGTTTATAAATACATCCAAAGAAAACACTTTTTATTTTGACATTGAAAAAAAGAATTCTACCTCTAGGCAGTCCTGCAGGTTAAGAACAAGTCAGAGTTAAAGTAGATGCTGAAGACAGCCATCAGCGTGTCTAGAAACAGAGAAAAGCAACCAGGCCTTAACCTTCACAGTCGCCAAGTCCAGGAATAAACTCACTTGGCCTTGAGAAGGGGCCTAACATCAGAGACAAAAGTACCTGGGCCTTAAACCCAGTCACCAAGTGCAAGAGCAAAGGGACCAAATCTCTAGTAGGATCACATTATTAGGTAGTCAAGAACGCTGTCACCTGAAGCAAGAGTAAAGTGACCAGGTAGTGAGCAGGTCAAGAAGAAAATGATTCTCATGCAGAATCACATGCTTCAGAATGGCATACATTTGAATATACAAGTATTTTGTAACACTTAACAAAACTTTTGTAATGAGAAGTCGAGCGAAATGTCACCTTTTATTGGCTAACTGAACAGATTACACTATGCAAGTACTCGAGGCAGCTAAGGCACCGTCTTCAGGCAAGATCTTTGCATATTGTAATCTGGTTAGTCAAAACAATAAAAGGTGACATTTTGCTTGACTTCTGATTGCATTCATAATGGCTAACACAGTACAACAAAATACTACTAAAAGCTTTTGTAGAAACTCTAAAAATGTTTTGGTGCTATTGCCTGATTTTTTACATGCATGGATTTTTTTTAAACCTGCTTAATACAATAAAGATTTATGGGGTATCAGACACACCAGGTACAACCGAAGAATGTACTTTAAGTGCTATAGAGGACAGATGGATATCCCAGCTGGACGAAAGAAAGACTTCCTGCTTGGCTGGAAGGATAGAAGGTAAGGATCAGTAGAAGCTGGAAGCCAGGAGCAATTCCATCCCGCATACACAGTCTGGACACCTTCAGGGGTGCATGGAAGTAGGAGTCTAGAAGTGCAGCTCTGTCAGGGTCCCTGGGTGCCATTAGAGGGTGCTGTCAGGGGGAGGACCACCCAGGTTCCCAAGTGATCCAGCAGAGTTTTTTTTTTTACTGTGTTGGGCATTACTGTGTCTGCGCTTCACAGCTCAGTGGAGTCCCCTACTGGTTACAGTAGATATGGCTGAAGTTCATACACGCCCAGTCAGTCATACAGGGTCAATGTAACATAACAAATTAACCTAAAATGCTTATCATTGAGAAGACAAAGAGAAAACTGGAGTAAAAGCCACTCAGATAAACTGTAGGTAGGACAGTTACGATGACAGGTAACATTGAAATCACTGTGGCAAATGTGTTGCCCCTTGTGTTTATTTCCTTCGAAATGATTATTTTCAAAGTAACACAGAATGGGCTAAAAACCAAAATTAATTTTCTGTACTGTCAATATTGTAATAAATGTCAGCATAACATTTCCAAAAAAAATCTTTTTAAATGCCTATGGTTTTAAAATCTGACCTTCTTTTTGCTACTGCAAGACTATATCTATTTCAGGTGTCCTCATTCATGCTCTCAAAAAAAAACCAAAGTAGATCCATTTACTATAGGCCTTCAAAACAGAAGCAGGTAGATGAAGTATGAACCAAAAAGGATTGTCTCTTCTAGATATCCCACCAACTTTACACTTTGTAATGTTCAAATTTCATTACGTAATAGACTTCAAAATATACCATGGCATTCTCAGAACAGTTGAACCTAGTCAGAAGTACAGGGCACAAGACAGGTAATAGTTTACTGCAAGGACAGCAGAATTTGAGAAAAAACATACTGACACTGGACTGATAACAACTATGGTAAGCCACGAGATGCAGAAGGGTGTGTTATAAGATATGTGAGATGGGTTTTACCATTTAATGAGTTTTGTTAAAAAAAGTGCTGCACCTTAAGCTTATTAAAGAAAAAAATACATAAACAAATTGTCTATCAACACTATATATCAGCAAATGTGATTTTTTAATTATTTGAAATCTTCAAAAAATGAATCAGTCAATCTAGAAATGAGTTGAATTGGCTTTATGAAGGATCAGCAGGTTCAGAAGTAAAGTGGCCAGGAATATTACACACAAACCCGGGCTAGAGTAAAGTGGGTAAACTTTAAAAACTGTCACCTGGTGCAGAACTACACTGCCTCCTCCATCTTATAGAGCTTAAGCAGGTCTGAGAGAAATGTAACTAGTCTATTTCTGTCCAGTGCATTATGTTCACAAACAGCAGGACAGCTTTCATTCCACACTGCTTTGTGGCTGCTAGTAGCTCACTGATCCAAGAATCTTCTCCAGGCTTCCATGACATCTTACAGCATGGTCCTTATTGTCAGTAGGAAGGCTTCTGACACTTTCACTTTGTGAACACCTGGATTTGGTCTGTACCAGATGTTCAATGTTATAGACAAAAGTTAATTTAACATGTCAGATTAGGGCATGTCTTCTAGAGTAGCTATGGCTTTTTTGTATGTGGATGACTGTTAGTAGAAGAACTTGAGCAGAACATTCCTGGATTTGTATCCACTATTAACAATGGAGCTTTCCTTATGAATTTCATTTTTATCCCACAATCACTAGATGACGATAGTAGAGTTATACTCAACTATTATCAGAACCTTCTTCTAGTAGCTCAGCATCAAGTATTCTGTGTTTATATTTCACATGCTTCTGGCCTATATGTTACACTTATCTTATAAAATGAAATTTATATTGTAGGCAAGCACTTATCCAAGTCTGAAAACTGTTTTAAATTATTAGGATTATTATTAATTATTTTCATTCCCTCCACAGTAATGCATTATTAGTCCTTCTTATGTTGATATCATGTACAAACTTTGGTAGATTGCTCACCTCTAAATCAGGAGATTCTAATAGAAATAGAATAGTAGGCACCACTAACAGCCTTAGCCCAGGTCATGCGATTTCCCCTTATCTGAATTATGTGTCCTTTTCATTAATCTGCTCACATTTCAATTACATATGCTGCCACAGATTCCTGTGTTTTCCAGTCTGAGAATAAATCTTTGCTGTGGAACAGTATCAAAGGATTTTCTGAAAGTCTAAGTAATTATGTCATGCTCTATGCTTTTCTTTGCCAATAAGCAATATCCACTTCTTGTTTGCTGGTTTTCAAAATGTACACTGGCCTTTTAATTCTGTTAGCATTACAATACCTATTGTATTTATGCTCATTACACACTGTAATTCTTTGTCAACACTAAAACTGTAATCTGCCTAGAAAAGCAGCAGGACAGGACAGCCTGGTTGCACAGTGTGTAATGCTGCTGCCTCAAAGTTCCTTGGATCCAGGTTGTATTTCCAACCTGTATGGAATCAGTATGTCCTTTGAATGCCCATGTAGGCTTTCTTTGGGAACTCCAGACTCACTCAATCTCCAACAGATGTGTTAAATTGTACCAGTAAGGGTTACTAAGTGCAAGTCATACATGAGACAGTATTCTGCCCCGGCATAGACGCTGTCTTGTACTCAAAACTTGTATGATAAGCTCAGACTCTCCATAACCCAGTAACGGACTGACTGGGTTCAGAACATGTGTAAATATGCACGTAGAATTAGTAGACTGACAAACAAAATGAAAAATGATTGACAGGTTTTACTTGTGAAAAACAGTAACAGGTTTGGTATAGGAGATAAGCCTACCTCTAATTCTAGCTCGCTTTAAAAGGGGGTCTTCAAACTAAGTCTTGGTGTACCATTGTGGCTGCTGGATTTCATTCCAACCCAGTTTTTAACCAAAGGCCAATTCCTGCCTTTAATTAAAATTCCTGCTTAAACAAACATCTTTTTCCCCTGTAAAGTCTGTCAATGTAGAAGTAACCAACTGTGTGGGTTTTATTTTTCCAAGAAAATTAGGAACTATGACTTTATATTCCTTGAACTATTATGCAGTACATTTTGCTCTTCTATCTTAAAAAATAACTGTGAAGTGTTACTCAACAATAAAGACGACACACATTTGTGATGCTGAACCGGATGCTCTAGTGTAGAATATCTGCATCACCATCTACTAAGTGCTAATAACCTTTTTACAAAAAATATTCTCCATTTCTTTTCTGAACTCCTTTTTATTTTTTATCAGGATCACCAATCCCAGCAGTGACAAGCATGCCTATGGCAGAAATCATACCTGGACTGGGCAACAGCCCACTGCATAAAGGACACAACTACTTAAATTTAGATGCAAACAATAGTACAATAATCAAAAGATGAACTAAAATGTAGAAAAAGTGATAGAGATACATTTTACTAAAAACTGCCTGCCTGAGTAGGATTAAGAAAATTAAGTCCTTTACTAAGGCCACCTGTTTAATTCAAAATGGAAACTACTTTTAACAAGCAATAGTGGATACCTGAAAAAAACCTCTGATTGACTGGAGCCCTTTCATTACAGAATATATAATCAAAATCTAACTCCACTCAAACATTATTTGGGATAAATGGCTTTTACGTTATAGTACTATGCATGTACTTTCCAAAGGTGTATTACAGCAATGTAACAAGGGAAATCTGGCTGAAAAACAAAAAGAATATACAACATGGCGCATTGATATGGTACATAAACAGGTACAATTTTTACCCAAAATAATAGAACTGGTTTTGGAATTAAGCCCATCAGTTTCTAGAACCCATTCTAGGCTCACCTTTTAAATTCATAGGTACGTCCTCCTTCTAGAATGTTTTGCTGAACAGATGCTTAGTTGCTATGCCACTTGCATTACTACATTTTTGCAGCATTATGCACAGGTTAATAACTAATGCTGGGCGGGATGACAGTCCATTTTATGGCACTCTCACATCTGTATGCATAATCACAAATACTAAGCCAAGAGTTAGCTTAATGTGTAAGTTAAAAGGATAGGTTCAGTGCTTTTGAAGTTTTTTGCAGCATATGATCAATTGCCTAAAACACTGTGTTATTAAGTTTTCATTTTTCATAAATAAATTTGAAAAAATGCTTCTTGGCCAGCAACTTATAATAAAGGTCTATGGGACACCAGAGCAAACATGAAGGAAAAGCCTTAAAACGTACTAAATGGTAAACTTCAAAGGGGAGAAACGTTCCACTTTCAGAAAATATGCCTATCAGGATTTCTGTACAATGTTTATGACAAAAAACAAACTCTGAAGTAAATATTTTAATTTTTATCACAAATTCTTGGCACGGTCTTTCTTGAGGGAAGGATATGTACATGTTACGTCCTCTGCTCATAGCGACTACTGTAGGTGGAGATTTTATGTAAACAGCAGCCAGTATGAAGGAAGCTACAGTATAAATTGGAAATTATGGAATAAAAAATGATGAATTAAAGCACATGTTTGCAGTTGTCCACCATAGCACTGCCTTTCAGCTAAACTAGCCTGAAAACAGGCATATCCAATATGGAAAAAATAAAAATGAAAAAGTGGAAATTTTCCATCCCCTCCCATTTAGTGCAGCACTTAGGAGGGATACTGTTGAGCACCCGAACTAATCTTTATGTGACACCCACTTTTTTATGGCTACTTTTCAGCCTAAGAAGAAGAAACATGATCCTGATTGCTCTTTTTTAGAGTCTGAGTTTAACTAATCTATATACACTACTGGTCAAAGTGATACCTTTTTAATCAACATACCTTTACATTGATTTAAAAATATAGCCAAGGCAATTATAGTGTGCATATAACGGTTATTACCCCTGGAAATGGCTGATTTTTAATGCAATATTCACATATGGCTGCAAGGCCCAGTTTTCAGCAGCTGTTTCTTCAGTATCCTAATGGTAAACTCCCTTAGTGTAGCCTTAATTAGTCATGTTTACTTCCTATTTGGTTAATAGAAAAACCTTTCTAATTGCTCTAGCACCACTGAAACCTGTTATTCTGTTCTCTTGTGTTTCAAGGTACTGACATTAAAAAATACCCAAAATTAAACTGCTTTCTGAAGAAACATGTCACTCTACTGTGTTGTTTTTTTTTTTTTTTGCAGAATGACGGTTAACAGATTGCCAACAGATTGAAGATTTCATACAAATGTGTCTATTACTGTCTTCAGAAAAGACAGCAAACTGAGTCTACCCTAAATAGGCAAGGAAGGAGGTCCCAGATTGACAACTGCATTAAGAGACGAAGGGCATCAGAGTTTGTAGTTTGAGAAACAAAAGCCTTACATTTCCTTAGTTGTCTTCTTCACCGAGCACACACTAAATGCCAGTGTCATCTGCAACAGAGAGAAGTGTTTGCCCTCTTCTGTAAAGACAGTAATAGACACCTCTGCATGAAATATTAAATCCTAAGTTTCTTGGCAATCTGTCACATGGAATAGCCTTCGTTCTGCAAAAAATAATAGATTGACATGTTTCTTGAGAAAACTGTTTCATTTTGGCCATTTTTGAACCCACAACTGAACTTTAGAAAAGGCAGTACCTTGCAACACAAGTGAACAGGATAACAGGTTTCAGCAGTGTTAATGCAATTAGAAAGGATGCTCTAATAACTAGTTATAACATTAACACATGACTAATTAAGAATATGTTATGGGAGTTTACCATTAGAACACTGAAGGGATTGCTGCTGAAAATGGGGCTTTGCAGTCCTATGTGAATAATAAGTAAAAAAAATTGTAATTTTAAGCAGTAATAGTTATGCAGAATATTTGTGGGACGGTGTCTCCCCCAGGCTGATAGAGGGCAGCCCTCTTGGTTTCCATTGGGGCCACAGGTTATAAGCATGGGAGCTCAACCATGTTGCGAACCCGAGGCCGCCACCAGGGGGTACATGGACCTTTCCAGGGCCTTATTTGTTCACGCTTCTGCCACACCCAGAAGTGTGTGCGGAAGAAGCTCGTTAGGTCCATCCAGGTGCCCTACAAAAAGGAGCCGCCTCACTCCATAAGCTGGAGTAGAGTTGGGAGGAGAAGAAAAACCTGAGGAGGAATGAAGGGAGATGGACTGGTGGCAAGAAGGTACTGAATGGTATTGGTGTGTTGTGTGGACTGGTATTTTGGGCACGTCAAAGCTTTAAATAAACGTGTGTAGTGTGGCAAAACCTGTCTCCTGCCTGTCTGTGTCCAGGTTAGGGTGGCTGTACGCCCCCTAGTGGCTCACAGAACTTATACCTATTATTGATTTTACTCAAACTTGGTTACACCAAACATCAAAATCAAGTACATTCTCTTGCTTATCTGATTTGACCAAATTATCTCAAAATTATGCTTAAACAGAAAAATGTAAGTGCTTTACTAGATATACAGACAATATCAGATAAAATCAATTAAATTTTTTTGAGGCTAAATATGCAGAAAAAAGTCTCAACAATAACAGAGTTGTGGTTGCTACACATACAAAAAAATCCTGAATTGAACAGACTTACAGTTACCAAATATTCATAAAATATATCCTAAAATGATCAGCTGTTAAATTCAAGCGTAAATATCCAGAAAATCACAGGGCTGCTGTTACTAAATATAACTCAAAACATATTGACATGAACAGAGAAACTTGACGTGGAAATCAAAAAACATACCTGCCTTGGCTCAAAAACTGCAATGATAGGTTTAATTATAATTCATGCATTGATTATGAATCAAATAAAGAAATTCTTATAGGGTCCATTAATTTTAAATGTCCATATAGCTGTGCATTGAAATGAACTGGTGAAACACCTGGGATACATCGCCAAAGTGGAAACATCAAACTACAACCTTTTGAAGACTTACCAAGGCCAATGACAAGCTTAGTATTTAGTTTATACCCAGCTCAAAACCTTTCCTCAGTGCTATAAGAAAATATATCAATGCATTTCAAATGACATTGTTTGCTGCAAAAAGAGTAATTGAAGGCAATTTCTTGCCAATTTTTAATGCACAAGGATAGATGCAACACCATTGTCTTAGGAAATTTCCCAGACAAAGCCAAGCAACACAGCTAGTAAACAATGTAGCCAGGCAGCACAGTGTCTCAGAATATGTCCTGTGAAATGAATTCTGCCACAATGAAACATACATGTCTTTGGATTGTGTTAGGCAAACCGAAGACTCTGGGGAATCCCACAAGCAAACACTTCAGAATATGCAAATTGCAACCAGTCACTTGACATTTTGAGGCATTCAAACAAAAAAAATCATTGCTGTATATAACAAAATCAACAAACAAACTTATTGTAAAGAAAGTTGTTCATCTGACCATTTTAAGTTGAATTTTAGAATATGAAAAAATGCCCTCCATGATTGATGATGGCTGGAAAATTGTCCCTATCAGTAACCCGTGTTATAAAATAGGCTTATCTCCAGGTATATTTCATTTTTCCAGGGGTGATGGCAGCAAGTCTCACTTTCTGCAGGTAAAGGTATTCAAGGCATTATTATATATTTTCCACACGTACCACCATCAACCATTTTTCTTGGGCCTTGCCATAGCTTCAGCCTACACATTTCTCTCCTGCTGCCTCTGTGTTTCCTTTTATCTCCAGCCTGTTTCAGCTTTTGATCAGTACATTTTGGGTCATCCATCCATTATCCAACCCACCATATCCTAACTACAGGGTCACGGGGGTCTGCTGGAGCCAATCCCAGCCAACACAGGGCGCAAGGCAGGAAACAAAACCCAGGCAGGGCGGCAGCCCACCGCATTGGTAAACAGATAAGGTTTATCAACAAGGCTAAATGTTTCTTCAGCTTCATAGTAGGACATATCAGTGGTACAAAATGACAGCTTATTTGTCTAAATGCCCAGAAAAAAACCATAGTGTGAGCATTTGATGCTCTATCTAGTCACAAGAAAGAGTTACAAGGAACCATGTCCAATGCGAAAGGCTGCCACATATGGAATTGGAGAATGAAATGACAAAACAGATAGACTTCTTTAAAATGATGGAGTCTCAACAAATAAATTATACTTTTGAAAAAATGAGTGTGCAATCTCAAGCAATGAACCAATACTCAGGAACATTCTTGGCTTCAGAGTGTATTTATTTGATAAATTTTAAAGCTCTGCTGCCCCATAGAGCACCACTGCAACCAGACCTGTTGAATTTGTCAACTGCTTTCTGCGCTTCTAATATATATTTAAAAACTCCACTGTGTTTGGTTAACATTTGTAAGCAATTCATAAAAAAAATGTTGTGCTACCATAATTTTTAGTAAATGTAAAACTATTAGCAATTCATATTGATTTTCTTTCCTCGTTTTACTTTCATTATGCTCCATTACTGTTTCTCATCTGTTTCATTTAAAACCGACAATCAGCAATGACAATAATGTGCAAACAACATTGCACCCTAAAGATTATCTGCCTCATTGTTTGTTTTTAAATGTGTATTAGTTAAAGTCTGCTTTATAAATACATCAATTTATTTTTGAAAAGAATCAACACTGAAAAATATTGTCAGGTAAAGTGAAGAAACTATTTCTTCCCAGCCAAATATCATGCAAATCTACCAAATTCCATAAAAACAGATACAACATAACCTATATCACAAGGCTGTGTTTAAAAGAAAATCGGCCTCACAGTACAGTGACCAGTCATTAAACACAAAGTAAAATGACAAGACACTAGAAAGTACCAGGCTCAGGGTAAGGTGAACAGACCCTAAACATTTACAAGACTCACAGTAAACTGACCAGATCTTAAAGTCACTAGATTCAGATTAAAATAATCAGTGGAACACTAACAGAAGGCATTAAAGGGTCATCAGGTTATAAAAAGTCACCAGATTAAGCTAAACAGACCTAAACCATACATCAAAAACAAGCATATGGTTAGAGAAAACTAATCCAAGCTCTAAATGTGGTGGAAACAACTTAATAAAAAAGTCAAAGTAGTCACAATTGTTTGTGCCCACTTGATGATGCTCGTGCAGCTGGTGACTGTGTTCTGTTCCAGTGCATACAGAGGTGATAAGAGCTGCATTCAATCTCCATCTAATGGTAGTAACAAGGTGATGGCTGACAGTCAGCTGTCTTGTCGGGAGTGTCACAGTATCAGCTCACTTTCTGGCAGCAGCAGTAAAGCCTTTTTAGCAAAAGGATCAGGAAAGACTCTCTCCTAACAGCTGTTTTTCAATACATAGCTAATAACTTTAGGGTCTGTTTCTTTTTCTAAATTAAACTACCTTGAATTTAAATGCTTCCTTGCCATCAACCAACACTGGTGTGGAAAGTTAGCATGAGAGCAATGTGTAATCCCCATTAACAACAAATACACAGTTCCTATAAAAAGTATTCACCCCTTTGGAAATGTTCACATTTTATTGTTTTACAATATTGGATTACAGTGAATTTAATGTGGCTTTTTGACACTGATTAATGGAAGATGAATCTTTAATGTGAAAGTAAAAAAGGTATCTGCAAAACACATTTTACAAATAAAAACATAAAATAATTGATCTCATAAGTATTCACCCCCTCCAAGTCAGTATTTATGAGCTGCATCTTTGGCAGCAGTTCCTCACTTGAGTCTGTATACAGAGGTTTCTTTCTATGAGCTCTGCACATCTGGACACTGCTGTTGTTCACCACTTTTTTTTGCAACAGCGCTTCAGCTGTCAGGTTGCAAGTTGATCATTAGTGAACATCTTTTTCAAGAACAGACACAAATTCTCCATTGGACTGAGATCTGGATTCCGATTCAAGTATTTCAGGAAATTAACATTATTGGTTTTAAACCACCTATGTGTAGTATGGCACTCTAGTACTTTTTTTTATAGTGGCTTTCTCTTGCCACTCTCCCATAAAGTTGAAACTGTGAGGCACCTGGATAACAGTTGTTGTCTGCATAGTCCTCCAGTATTAGCCACTGTACCCTGTAACTCATTTAGAGTTCTCATAGGTCACTTGGTGGCCTCCCTAACTAGTTTTCTTCTGGCACTATCCTTCAGTTTTTATGCAAAATTATGGCTGAACCATACTCCTTCAATTTCTTAATAACCAATTTACCTAGACACCAAGGGAAATTCAGTGACTTGGATGTTTTCTAGGATCCATTCCCTGACATGTGCCCTTCAATCACCTTTTCCTGGAGTTGCTTGGAGTATTCTTTTGTCTTCATTGTGTAAGTTAGTTCACCATACAGACTCACTACAAGTTGGCATTTATACTACAGTCATTTGAAACTCCAGACAGGTGATCTCCACTGAACTAATTAAGTGACTTTTAAAATCAATTGGCTGCACTAGTAAAGATTTACATATGTCATATTTAAGGGATTTATATTTGTAATTAATTAAAACCAATATGCAGAGATCTGTTTTCACTTTGACATTAAAGAGTCTTTAACTGCAGATCAGCATCAATAATGTTCAATTAAATCCATTGTAATCCAATATTGTATAACATTAAAATGTGAATGCTTTTTAAGGGCACTATATCTGTCATCAACATGAAGTAAAAGGTACGAGTGACTTTTATGTAGAAATTATGAGAATCATCTTGCCACTTTTCAGGTAACACTCTCTTACCAAAGAAGGCATTCAGCAATTTCTGTACTTGGATGTTACTGCCAACAGTCCTGTAGACGCCCTCTTGTGTAATTGCTGGAAAAGAAACAAAGAGGAATTATTACACCTTGAGGGAGACAGATGCATAGCATCAGTAAGAAAAGTATACCTCCAGCTTCCAAAAATACACACAAGCAAAAAGCTGTTTAGGATCAGTGACCTCAGATCTCTGCTTCACCCGCTGCTCTAACTTGTCAGTCCAAGAAAACTGAGCTGCACTACATTTTTATCTCTAAGCTCTAATTATGATACACAGGAAACTTTTTTACATGCTTCTCCATTCTAAAAGAATGCCTGCAAAAGCCCAACTAAGAACAAATACTGCTGGAATTCAAACAAGAATACACAGATTACAAAACTCTTGCCTGAATGGCATAAGGATGGACACTAGTTTGCATACTGGAAGCCTAAATAAATGGCTGCTAATCTTAGGGGACATTGGAAAACATGAAAATACTGTAGATAGGGTCACAGCTTTAAAATGCTTTTATACTGCTGGTTAAATGTCACCCATAATAAAAGCATTAATATTTGAAGGACTGATGAGTATCATTGTACATTGCTAGAGTTTCAAATACACCCCACAATAAAGTGAAAATCATCAAAGAGGGCACCTAATGCAGATTCATCTATCTGTCCATTATCAAATAATCTAAGGTCATGGTTACAGAGACTAAGGACAGCAGTATTGGACTTGGTTCAGAAAACAACCCTGAATGGGATGCCAATAAGCAGTAGGTTATAGGTATACGTATATACACCCATACTTACATATACAGTTCAGTTCAGTTTAGTTTAATTCACTGTCAGTATACCTTACAATGCCACTGGCATACCCTCCTCTGAATGTTATCATAAGATAAGGTGACAAAGATGACACCAGCAGATAACTTGACTTGAAGACACACAGGACATCTGCAACTTCACTGGAGAATTCTTAGTTTTAAAAACAAGACTCTTAATATTTTGTCTAAAATGCAATCAAGGTGATCAGAGGATGAACTAGAATTGTGTATTGTCATAATGGATACATCTGTTTTACAACTCCTTTGCTTTTGGATTACTTTTTACCAGCACGTTGTCCTTATGACAGCTTTAGTCTGTTTGCTGCTTAAGGCTTCCAAAGCTTTCTGTTTGCTCCCTGTGTGGTGTTTTACATAATTTATTAAAAACCTATTTGGTTATTTCCCAGAGTTTGGGAGCAACATATTGTTACACCAGGTGTAAGTAATGTAGCATCTGGGCCTGAGGACAATTTTGGGTTTCTAGCTGCTTTTATTTTCTGATTATTGCATAGTCAGGGAATGACTTTTTGTACTGTTTAAACACCCAAGAATGCAAATGAAAGTCATTGTTGAGTTATTTTTGAGAGGCTTCTTGTACCTTATTCCACTGCCCATATCAAAATGTGTAGGGCTGAAATGATAGAGAACAAAAAAGGCAGAAGGCAGACTTGCACGAATACAAAAATTAACAATGGACAATCAAACTAGCACACCAATACTGCAGCCAGGGTGAGACACACAGCATACCCAAGTATACATAGTAGTCCAGAGAAGCCAAGAACAAACTAAAGAGCACAAAAGCAAAGCTACTGAGTTAAAAGTCACATATGAATACAATAAATAGCTTAGGCTAAACAAAAAAGGACCCTAATAATAGAAAAGAGAAGATGTACCAATCAATGATGAGTGGACAGGTTATTTAAGCAGGCTGCAGAGACTTTCTATGGCAAGCCCTATAATCCTTCTAAGACAGCGGCGTCATTCAGATAGTAAAAAATGATGGCCATGAACGATTCTATAAAGAATTTATACAGTGATGTCGTACAGCTTCTATAAAGCAGGCAGAGTAATCACACAATGCCTATTAGTGGACAAAGCCATTCCAAATGCAGCTTTGAACTGAAATTACAAACTCATTTTCCACAGATGTTGTGAACACACTTTATTCTATTTGCAAAACTGTTCTTACCATAGCCTGCCTTTTGGCCCACATACATAAACAGATAAAATTGTAGAGAGTTAATCACCATGAAATCACTGGAGATGTATTACAAAGTTCTGAGGTGACTTCCAGGAAAGAATGTTTTATTTTGCATGGGCCCGTGTGTAAAATGATGTGATTTTAGCTGCTGTGAATTATAGGTGTAATACTACATGGCCTACTCTTCTCAGCTCTACACTAGCATCACTATAAATGAGAGTATGGATACAGAAGGCTGCCAAAATTCTTGACCTCATGTTGCAACAAGGGCAATCCGGCCATATGTCAGAGAGAAAACACTTGCTAAAAACAGAGTGGGACGCCACATTTTAACTGTGCCAGGTCATGACGACCTCCAATCACTATTTCTGTCAGAACACTGACCTGACATCTCAGTAATAAAGCAGACCATGGCAGAGCAGCCAGAGGGAGCAGATGCCGACTTTCTTGGTAAACAGATGCTGAACGGTTTTCAGTAGGGGCACATACTGAACTCCACTGCCCTCTCTTGTTTAGCAACTGCTTCACAGATCTCATTTATTTTTCTTTATAAATGGTGGACCCTGCCACAAGTCAGTTTGGGGCCATCCCCTTTAAATTTATCAGCATGCTGCTCCCAGCATCAACACATCAGGCAGTACAGAGTTCTTATGCTAAATCAGCCTTTTTGAAACAAGATTTATGTAACTATAGCCAGGGGATTGTAAAGCACATGTGCATGCTGTAGGAGAACACCTCTAATAACCTCTGCATGACTACTATCTCTCCTGAAGTGGATTACTGGTACCTAAAGACTAGTGTGGGAAGATAAGGTCTTGTTCCTCACTTCTCTGATCTGCAAAAAGACCTCCTCCTTGTGAATCCACAATAAAAAACAACAAAGTGCCAGTGTAAAAGTTACATTAGGGCTGGGGTGCCCACACTTT
This sequence comes from Polypterus bichir lapradei, assembly GCA_026402145.1. NCBI lineage: Eukaryota > Metazoa > Chordata > Cladistia > Polypteriformes > Polypteridae > Polypterus > Polypterus bichir. The sequence goes on along the minus strand of JANRMT010062790.1, from coordinate 7,888,729 downwards.
TTTGGCTTCCGAGCTACTTTTAAAATGACCAGGTCGAAATGATCTACCTACATTAAAAATGCTATATATATGCACTAAATGCACTAAACCAGAACATATAAAGAAGCAGCATTCATGGTTCCAACACAGCAAGGAGTTGGTGCAATTAGGGAATTAAACCATACACAGAAAAAATCAAATTCTCGGCTCACAAGACCAAAGAAATAGACAGAGAGGTAGTGTATATGACAGATGAGAAACCTGCAATTCAGTCAGCATTTACAAAAGGGTCTACATTTAAAAAACACAAATATTATAAATTGACAGTCAGTATAGTCTACAGAAAAAAACAGCAGTCTGTTTTCTTAGAGAATATTCTGGTATGCTGCACAAGTTATGTGAGGTTTAACCCACCTGGTAAAAATGGCAGGCTTATTTGCCTATAAAAAAGACTGCTTGCAAAAAGATGAACTGTACATCCTCATACCAACCGTTCCACACCAATTTAAGTTGATTTTCTAGAACAAGGTGACAATTGAATACAACAAAATATTTAGCAAGGAGCTGTGCCATAACAGATGTATGTCAAAATATGAATTTAACAAGAACACCCTACATACACTTGCTAGTGTCCCAAATCCTAATGTTTTAAGAAGGTACCATCTATTATTACAGTATAAACTTGAATAAGAATGAACCCCCCTCTCTTTCAGCTGAAAGAAATTTCAGAGCTCTTCTCTTGTCCTATTAAACTAATTTCAAATTTCCTTCCTTGCATATATTTAGAAACAGGACAGAAAAGACCGTTTTTTGTATGAATTACAAAGTAGCAAAAGAAGAACAGTCTCTCTCTGTCTTAAAGAAAATGAAAAAGAAAGAAAATAATTTTTACACCTAAAGCAATTGCAAAGAAAACACACATTCCTACAGTAACTGACTACAGAACTTTGAAAGAAGAACCCGAAGACAGAATGAATATGGTAGTGCTTGAGACCCAGTTCTGGTCCTAGATGGATAGGCTTCTGTGTAGAGCTTGCAGTTGTCCATGTTTTTGTAAGCTTACTCCAGAAATTTTGTTTCTTTAGCAATTCAAACATATACTATCAAGTTAATTAGCAAATCTAAAGTGGTCCTTTGGCAGTCATTCACAAAATTCATTCTACTTTAATATGTTCTAAGATTGCAATAATTCAACTAAAAATTGTTTAGCATTCACATATGTCTTATCTATAATTGTCTAAAATGCACCCAGTGCAAGATTCAACGTGTGAGCAATGTCATCAAGTGCTCAAGTTGCTTAATCATGTGTATTGGAAATGTTGTACACTCAAAACCATTATGAGCAAAGTTTTGTATCTATTTGATAGCCTTGAAATTAAATTGCCCTAGTGCTTTAACAGCAGTATTTGGAGTAATACCAGATGGGATAAAAGTCTACTATGAAAAATCTGTTGTGATATCCTATCCCATACCACTGGCACAACTATCTATTTAGCCATTCTAGAAGAAGCCTAATTCACATTCTAATACCCTGTAGGAAAGTGATGCTCTATATAATCTCAGACTGGGGAAAAAAATTACAATTTCTATATAAGGATATGTTCAGAATATTTTCAGAATTTGTCAAGGCTTCATTAACCTGAGTGTTATGTTTACCTCAGGAAAGAAAAAAATGTATTATGTGTAACAGGAATATGGAAATACTAATACTAAACTGTCAGCTTAAATAAAGTAGAAAAGGTATGTCTAGTGTTTGCTATCGTATTGATACAGATTTAGTAGTAGTCACTAATGCATAGCCTGATGTTGCTATCTTATTTCTTATATTTTTTCTGTTGCATGAGCAGGAGAGGGTAGAATAGTTAACGCATCCCTTGTGTTATTGTAGGCTAGCACAGCGCACAGCTTAATTACTTAAAAATTTAACTGGACACAAACATTGATAGTTGACACATTGCAAACAGTGCTTAGGTGGTCCTTCAACCACAATTATTTTGCCTTTTTGTCGCACACCTATTGTTGCACTATGTTGAGGCTTCACCAGGCATAGCACGGCGGTTTGATCGTATAGTGCCATATGCATGAGTGTCACTTTCTCTGTCAACATCTGATAACCAATTCACATCCTCATTACTATCATTCAGTTTCGGCAATAGTTCAGTTTCAGATCACTTTAAAACTGCCTTAACAGCTTTTTGTTTGCCATTGTGTTTTGAGCTAGAGGCTCCTCCCTACTCATAAATATTGATGAATTAGCTTTGAGGTGGAAAAGCACCTGGAAATATTCATGAATTTTTGGCATCACTAAGTTATTTCATTCATTAGTTGGCAGTAGAATACAGTCCCAAGCATATTTTGATTTTTAAATACATAAATTAAGTAATAGACAAATACAATAAAATGATCATTTGTGAACAAGTATACCCTGTGATGGATGGACATGTCACCTAGAATGACCACTGTCTTGCATCTGATGCTGCCAAGATAAGTTCAACTAGCCACAACTAAATACTAGATAAAGTTGATCCTGAAAACAGATGTATTGATGAAACCCCCCTCTAATCCAAGTGACATAAATGCAAAGGGGGTGAGTAGATGAATCTCTCCTATACAAATACAAACAAAATGGGAGATAAATGTCTCTCTCCTGAGTACAAACAAGAACTCTGCTACAGAAGACATTATAGGAGGTAAAAAAAACAGAAATTACATTGAAAAACAGTGCAAATAATACCATAATAGTAAATAAAAGTTTGCACTCCAAGGGTTAAGTATTTAAAAGCAGAAACAGTTTTGAAAAGTTTTTCAACAATGCATTTTTAGAAAGTGAACTCTATGGCAGGCCAGATTTACAGGCTAGTAATGAACTACCAAATAAATGCAGGAGGGACTCGTTTAGTTTATGGTCTGGATGTCACAGTTATGGTGGCGGTGCACTGTTTTTATTTAATTTGCTTCAACTAGGAACAAAAGGACTGGACTGGTATGTTTATTTGGAAAATGTCAGTTTTGTGTCAATGGGGAAACAGAAGCTGAGGCAGGCTACCTTAGCTTCAATGTTTCTCAATGATGAGCTCCAGTTGTGCTTTCAAGACATTCTCCTGGTAAGAAGGGAAGGGTATACGTTTTTAAATTTCACTGAATTGTATGGAACAAGGGAAAGAAAATAAACAGGTAGGTTTTAGTAGAAGGAGCATACATTTCTCTGATGAACAAACTAAAAATCCCCTGAGACACAAGGAATATGCGTGGAAGGCAAAACATTAATAACTAGGGGGCTCCGCCCCCTGCTCGCTTCTCTCGCCCACCCAGGGTTTGGTTTATCGGATATACAATTTAAAGAGATTGTTATTTTCATGGGAATTGTTACATTTGCATTATTTTCACTTTTGCTTTATAACTTTTGTAAAAACAATAAATCTCTTTCTCGCAGGACGTATAACGCTGCTCGCATTGTGAAGGAAGGGGGGGCAGCTGAACGCACGGTAAGGAGAAGCGGTTAGATCATCTGCTGGCTTGTTGCTGCTGGCTCACTGCATGTTCTGCTTGTTGCGCTGCACGACGATCATTTAAAAGCCTGTACAGCAGCTGTCCTTTTGCTAATTCGCGTCTCTGCTGCTAGCGTTGTGAGGGGGGTTGGGGCGCTTAACTCATGCTAAGAAGAGAAGTGGTCGGTTCATCTGCTTGCTTGCTGCTTGTTTTAAGAGCTGGGAGCACATGAAGTGTGTCTGCCAAAAGCATTCCAAAAAGTGCTAGGTTAGATGTCTTTGAACTTGTTTTAAATATTGTCTCACTGTATTCTCTCACAGGACGTCAATTTGTCTTCCAAGAAGACATCTCATCTCCCTAGTGTCCCTCCCAAGAATTTTTTTTATAATAGAGACATATTTATAACAATTAGCATCTTTCAAAGTTACAAGCAACTTTGTGGCGCCTGAACCAACAACACTGCCACATATCTAAGAAAAGGCCAGAATGAGTTACTTCATTAACAATGAATATTTTAACTTTGTACAAAGCTGAAATTTTTTTTTTTTAAATACAACACAATAGTCTGTCTATCAACCCATTGTTATATCCATCAGTTCATTTTCTGAACCCACTTACCAAATTCAGGTTACAGACTGGTAATTATCCTTGCTACATTTGATGTCAGTTTGAGGCACACTTCCTTACTCACTCACGATCGCTCACACCAGACCAACTTATAGTGACAAGCAGGGGTGCTGTATACATGTCACAGCCTGGGACAAAACTATCTAAATGTGACCTTCCCCAGTCTCATTACCAAATAACAAAACTGTTACTAACAGAAAATTATTATCAGTGTGTATTTTGCAGAATTTCAAACCAAATGCAAAATATTGCCAATGCTTTTTTTTTTTTTTTACATACGTATGAAGCCAAATGCAAAAGATAATCAGTGCAGAACAAAACAAATACAAATTAATATCCTTTTAATTCTACGTAAAACAATTCTAGTAAAGAACCGGTCCTATCTTACTCTAATAATTTCTTCAGAATCTACCTACAGGGCTTTTGCTGTTGCAAAGTCATTCATAACATCCACAAAATTCACCTATTGTGCAAACTACCAATCGATGGCCAGGATTGCACGACTTTTCAGGTCTGAATCACAATGGATGGCTGGATGGTTACTTACCAGGTAACGCTTGTGGTTGGTCAGCCAGTCGGAAACATCCTTTACGTCCTCTTAGGTGCAAGAGGCAGATCATAGATATGTGATATAGTAAGAGGCCAAAAAATACAAAGAGTACACAAGATGTGTTTCATCCTAA